>CM061531.1:187243801-187394885 GCA_030545055.2 Neoaliturus tenellus | reverse complement strand
CTTTTTCTTTGTGCTTAATGACAATTGCAGCCATATTTATCTTGTGTCCGCCCCATTTGGTAAAAGTTGTTTAAGGGTAATACATAATGTGTAGTAACCCACCAATAACACCACGCCTTTGTTTTGCTACCGAAATCATAAACTTGTATAACGATTAGGTTTACCATGAACTTACCTCTAAAATTTATTTCAAACTTAACTCTCGTTTGCTTATGCTGAAGCTTATGAAGTTAAGGTATACCTAGCAGTATTCTAATTTCTAATTGCAAATAGGGGCTTTAATCCCTAGAGCCATCAGTTACAAATCATCGTACTATTACGATTATAAAACAATAAATATCATCTAACCAGGGCAAATTACATGTTGATAGCGGTGTGTCGGCGGCAGCTGCAACTCCGGGAGGAGCTGCTGGGGGGGGGCTGCCCCGCCAACCGGAAGTAATTCACTGTACCGCACCCCACAGTGATCCTCAAACTTTAACATGTTTCTAAGTATTAAATAATTTTTCGGTAAGGCGTTATTTATGAATTCCACGGCAAGGTATATTGGCAAATGTTGTATATCGTTAAGAGTCCGGATTATTTGATTTTAAAATGTAAAAGATTAAAGTTATTTTCCATATCAAAGGTTTAGGCTCAAAACCTTAAGTAAAATAACATATCATAACATATCACAGTTTCATTCGTTTTTTTTTCTTACAATTGATGTTTTATTTTATACGTGTACCATTTCCAATTCACTATGATTCCCCGACTGAAAATAAATAGCAAATAAATTGTTAACTTTTTTCGTTCATTATCCTTTCACTACTGTTTTTCTAAAAAGGGGGGGGGGGGTAACTAGTATATTGTCCGTAAATAAAAATATAGACGGAAGTCTGAAATTATTAAGCATGGGGAGTCGCCTGGTCAGGTGCTAGGCGACGGGGACGACAGGTAACTGGCGGTCCTGGAGTTGTCTTGATATAATGGAGAGTGTCGTGTTTTACCTCGTGCCGGACGTCTCTGGGACGAGTTAGGTCGGGATATTCGGCTAGAATGCTGGCGAAGGCAGAAGTGTCAGTCGTCTGCACTAGTTTTACGCTGGGTGGTTGGACGTGCAGTGTGTGCAGCGCGAAGAGAGACCGGTCGTACAGTCTATGAGGCGGTTGTTAGCGCAATCCACTAGAAGCTTGTATATATGTTTTCAGTGTATATATGTTTATGTCATGTATTGTAAAATCTTGTTTTTACTGAATAAAGTATTTCATTTCATTTCATTGAGCAAGGAAGTCGGATCCAATTATTGGCACGGATACGTCTGCAATAGTGAAGACAAAGGTTAGTTTGCGGCCGAGTCCGAGGTCTATGGTGTAGCTTATGGTCCCATAAGTTTTAATGGAAGAGTCGTCGGCTGCTCGCAGGTTATAGCATTCACGGTGTCGGCTTTCGATTAGCTTGCGAGGATAGCAGCTTACGTCGGACCTAGAGTCTTCCAGGATCTGCGTTCCACTGGCTCTGTCGGTTGCGAAAACGCGGCTATGAAGCGTGGGTTGGCAGCCGATCGCTGCTAGTACCGGCTGCCGATGGAGTTTGACGAAAAACTGCAGGGAGCCGAGCATTTCCAGGCATTCCGGCCGAATTTCTGATGGTACCAGAAAAACAGTTATGCTCAGCTATCTCAGGAATATTAAGTTTATAGATGTTTATACAATTTCAAATGTAATACAACAGTACCAGGTTAACCGAACCTTGCTCGTTGGTTTCTTTAATTCACTTTTGTTATAGTGTCATGATACAAATTTTTCTTTTTATTTCCACCAACAACCATCTATCCCTCTTCACAGTTAACAGCTGTTTCAAAGAGTCTGTTTAACATTAATGTTTCTTTAGTTTTGTTTACATTTTGTTGTTATTTCGTTACCAAAATAGCAACCCATAAGACCAATGTTAAAAAATTATGATTTTTAAATATAATTTTAGATCAAATTAGATTTTTCCTGGGATTGAGACTGTTTCTAAACTTATTTTTGGGCCAAAACATAAAAAAAGTTTAAGTAAAATCTACCTGTTAGATTTCGTGATCGTGGAACACACATCCCTTCTGCTCGTATTATAGTATAGGATATTTTTTATAGCTGTTTTACTGTAAATCAACTTAATTTATAGATCACAATACAAACGGGTGACAGTAAGTTAAGGTTTAAAGTTATTAAAAAAGAATCATTTGATTGGTCGATGCTAAAAAGTAATTAACAACCCCACTTCTGAAAAATCTGACATAGTTTCTGTAGAAGAAGACATTGGTTTGTTTGTTCGTTGGGAAGTCTTCAGGAAACGCTCGAAAATCTTGGATACGAATGTTTTACGGCTAAGGTTGCAAGCAGACGAACCACTCAAGCAGTACAATCTAAGACACTGCCACCAACATCAGCAGCTGCAAACGCCACATTCTGTGGTTGTATCATATTTTAAGAGTTAATTTTCATGTTCAAGATTGGAATGGAAACAAATCATCATCACCTTTGAAATAAAATTAAAGATTAAATGGTGAAGAGTTGCATCCTCTAATGACAGATTTAAGTCATCCCCTACAAAAATAATTAATTTCATCAGATGCAACTGCAAGGTAGAATGTACATTTTCCCTTTGTACCTGCAGGCTAATCGGTCTAGAATGTAGTACATCTGTTTGTGGAAAGTCATGGTATTTTATGTAGGAAGTACCAGGTTAACCAAATCTTGCTCGTTGGTTTTAATTTACTTTTGTTATAGCGTCATTGTAATCAAGTTATTAAATCTACACCAGACTCTTCACAAATAACAGCTGTAAAAAAAAAAAAAAACTGTTTAAAATTAATGTTTCTTTATTTTTGTTTACTTTTAGTTGTTATTTCGTTACCAAAATAGCAACCCATAAGACCATTGTTAAAAATTACGATTTTAAAACTTAAATTTACACTAAATTCGATTTTTCCTGGGATTGAGGCTGTTTCTAAACTTATTTTTGGGCCAAAACACTCATAAATGCAAAGTTTAAGCAAAATCTATGAGCTATATTTCGAGATCGTGGAACACACACCCCTTCATACATTGCTCGTATTATAGTATAGGATTCATTGATAGTGAATTTGGAGAAATATTAAACACCCCATCAAAAAATGTCCTCCAGAGCATGAATAACTTAAGTGTATTAAATAAGGACCGATAAGAAGTTAACCTACTAATATAGTTGCATAATTCCTAGACACTTCCACATTGCCAATACATGACTTCAGTCAACTTGAAATAAAACCACTCGTACTACTGTACATTGACACCTTTAAGGCAGACAAAATCTGTATCAGTAAAATCTGTAACCCTTAAGGTAGACAATCTGTTGGAAAAAAAATTGGCCATATTTCTGTTAGAAACCTTTGTTTTTGTTGCAAAGGAAAGTTAAAAATTAACTCAAGTCTTTTACAAAGACTACATAAGTTTGTTGACTTTTCAAGGTAGGTTTCCTTCTTCTTTCTTTTTCCAATAGTACAACATATTAAAAGAATTCGTTTTAACAACATGACAAACTAAAATCTACATAACTACTTATTCAATAAATAAAACGAAACAGTTATGAAATTCATGAAGTATAGGCAACTGACTTCTCTAAACAGGAATGCAAAGATTAGAGTTGAACAGCATTAGAGGGAATCGATATACATAAAGCAATATACATTGATAAAGTGATATACAATAAAAAATTTAGAAGGCAGTAAATAAATAATAAAAATTAAACTAGTAATGGTTGGTTATAAAAAACATAATTTAAGTTAAACGAAACATCATTAACATAATTTGTAACTAAAGTTTATTTAGAACTTTGTTTGAACTAATATTTTAAGTGGTGTGCTACAGACCATTATTACACCTATATTGTAAAATAAAATTTGGAAAAAAAGAATTTTTATGGCCTAGCATGTGGATCCAGTAAATATAGGTAATATACTGTTTTACCGAAAAGTTAATGAATGTTTCATTAAAAATTATTAAATCCATAGGTTGACAAAATTAAGAGCTTTTACTATATTTGTTGCAACAAAGTTAGGTATATATACGTTTTCACCGTGAATATTATCGTTCTGACATCTCACATTCCCATATTACCATCTCACATGGATAACGAAAGCGGGACTTTAACGAAGCAATTAGCCGTATCTGAAGCAGCGATCTCGGCTAATAACATCCAAACCAAATCAACGCCGCGGTTTTCTGTTGATATAATCAAAACACTCGGAGTAATCTCCCCGCGATCATAACTACCTTCATAACTTGCTGACAACAATTCATTAATTGTTTATCTCATGTTAAATTTGGTATGACTATTCCTATCCATTATTTAGTTAAAAAAAGCTATTTTTTAAACTATTATTTAAACCCTTTTATTTCAAACGTATTTCCTTCATTTTCCTACTTTATCCGGCAAGCCTCGGAACTCAAAACCCTTTGGATTATTTTTTTTAGCATTTAGACGAACATAAATTACAATCTAATCATTCCGGTATCTAGTTTTATCCCTGTCTGCCTCGATGTAGTTTTTGCTTGGTTCATAATATCTAAAATATTACTTGATCAACTCTACCACTCAAGTGAATTTTTCTATTACTCTTATCTTATGTAAATTGCTATAACTGTGCAAAAATTTCGTTAGATGAACCAACTTACGTTGCTTTAAAGCCGGATGTTAGGATGTACTCATTTAACAAAATTCCCGGAATACATTACACACTTTCCTGTAATTATTAGCCGAAACTACAGGATCGTAGTTGGTCTAGACCATTTTATAAAATTAAATTTAATAGTATAGTAAAATATGTACAGTCCTATACTGTATTCTATATCCATCTTTGTTTTTTCGCCTGTATTTTTTTGTATACATCATATTTTTATATATTTTGATGAGTAAGGTATTAAATAAAAAAACTTGCATACAACATAAATATTATATCACTTTGAATGTATTTCCTTTTAGTATACAACAGGCAATTAAGGTTCCTGCAAGGTGTCTATTTATTTTATTTTATTTTTTACATATGTGAATTTTTTACAATAAAAATTGAAATGAGCAATCAAAATAACAGAATTGGCACTCTTTTTAAATTTATTATATAGATATATTATATTATTTTTATATTATTTTATTCTTTTTTATTATTATTTTATTATTGAATTATTATTATGAATTTATTATATAGATATAGACATATGATGTTATGACCATCTATTTCACTTTGTTTAGCCAATCGAAGTACAAACCGCCAAAAAATCTTAATGCACAGGAACTACTACATAATGTACGTAAAACAATGCATTTTACAAATTTTAATTGCCCAAAAACGTCATAACGTTTATGATGACGTTTACGTCATCATTTTTAGGTCCTTATTTTCTAAACATGCAGAATGTTTGATGAAGATAAAAAATTTTTGTTTTCAAGAGTTTTAAAAGTTGATGGCAAGCTACGACTACCCTGTTTTGATTTCGTCCGGGTTAAGCAAGGACTGGCAATCTACATGACAGACAAATGTCAATAACAGATAGACTGGGCTGAGGGAAAAGTCTTCATTTATTTACTTTGATAAACCTAACTACTGCAATTACATTTTCGTAACTTATTTTTCATAATTATTATTTCCCCTAACTAATTGGAATATGAGTACATTCAAATTCGAACATCATTGAGTTCAGTTGCTGTACAACAATATTAACGTTACTCTAATAAATGACATATTCCATGATTTTGATGGTTTTCACAAAGTGTGAACAATAGGCTTCTAATTTTAAAATGAAATAAATATACTTATTATATGCAAAGTTTACGGTCTACCAATTTATTGTTTTCTACCTAAAATTGTTTACCAGGAAGTGAAAAACTTACCAACTAAACACCCACTTACACTCAAAATGCCACACACTAAATAATTAAATATATAACACCAATCGCAAATGATATAAAACTATGTGTAATAATGCAAATGTTTAGCCAACTAAACATTTCCTAAAAGGCAGTAATCTTGGCAGGAATATAGGATGGGTAGATTTATACTGTGTGAATTCGCTGAGTACTTATTAAACAGAGTTGGATTGTTATTTTTATTTTTATTTTCATACAGAATTTTTGCACCAAAGTTTTCTAAGGCTTAAAAATTCAAATAATTATTTAATCAACTTAAGTATTTTGGTTACACAAATGTGTTACGATGTGAAAGGTAAGAGTCTGTCGACCCCCTAGCCTGATTAAAAAACGTTCTAGCTAGGTTAAAAACTTAACTGCAGTTACTATGATCTGAATTATTTTGTGTTACAAAATTGATATATTTCGTCGTATAATTCGCTTGTGTGGGTTCCCAAATTTTAACGTGCATGTTGGATAACTGTTTCAACTGAAGTACACAGATGTCAATGGACCATATTAAAAAAAAACCCATGAAAAAATATATATAACACCCCCGTCGCAGCAGACCTGCGTACTCAGCGAATTTCCAAAGGAATTTGATATTTTGTATTTTCCCCATAGACACCATAGGAACGAGTATGTAGGTTTATTGCCATGAGATGATGTTTAAAAATGTTCGTTGTTAGGAAAAGTAATAGTTGTGTAAGGTAAAAATAAAATTGTACCAATATTCAGCACATTTTAATATTCCACATAAACCCCATGAAGGTGAGTATGTAGGTTTGCCAGAACATGGGTGTTGTACGCAAATATCAGTTAAACCCTACCTAGTGAATGTACATACCAAATTTTACCAAGTTATGTCAATAAATAAGCGAGGTACAGGGTTTTATTGATTTCCCATAAGATTAACATGGGAAACCTGTTTTTAGCTTTTCTCCGGAATCAGTTAAGCTAAGTTAAAAATTCAAAATACTAAATTGTTTGTTTTTTAAGCTCTTTTGAATGGTTTTAGTTAAAATTCTTGAATTTTCAAAATTGAGGTTCAAAAATGCCAAAAACCCATTTTTGACCCCTTTGAAACCCCATAAAACCCCGTTCCCATAACCCGACAATGCTGGTTCGCGAACTCATGAAAATGGACCTGGTCATACAACTTCATACCAAATTTCATCAAAATCGGAGGTCCCCTTCAAAAGTTATCAGAATAACTATTCTGAATATTCTATTTAATGAATTAATGAATTAATGAATGTAATTAATTGATATTAATAATTTAAATTCAGACTAGCAGATCTGTTATTAATGAATGTAAAGTTATGAAGAGAGAGTCCAGTGTTTCTATATATCATGAACAGAATATCTATGCATTAATTTTTTAAGTATCAGAGGTGTGTTGTGGTTGTTTGAAATTTACTTATTTAACCAAATTTTTCATTGTGCATATTGTAGCTACGTCTTTATACATGTAGATAGAGTAGCCTACACATTGATTAGGTAATGTTTTTCGTCTTAATTTTAATCTGTGGAAACTTAATACACCTTATTAAGTTTTATTATTTAGGAAAATTACTTCGTTAAGTAAACCTTACTTTCGTTTGCTTTAAGAGGTTATATTACTAAAGGTCAACCAATTCATGCTGCTTAAAGTCAAAGAAGCACGAACAGAAGCGCCTTTTGTGAGCTACTTTCTCAGTAGAACTTTGTAACTTCCATGAGTCATTGTGAAAGTTGAGTTTCGTTCTCCTGGTACACCAAATTTATTTATCTAACTATCAAAATCAATAATCTTAAAATAAACTGTATTCTTGATTATTTTAATTGAGGTTATTTTATTGAGGTTATTTAATAAATAAACACATGTTAACATTAAAACGATCCAAGCATAACGGGGTAAGTACGAGTATTTTATAACCAATGGTCTTCCATTAAGAAACATTTGACCTCATAAGTGTCAGTAAACCAGTAATTGAATAATTTAATTAAATAATAATAATAAGTAACCAAAAAAATTTAAAAATTTCCTTTTTCTTTAAAATTGTTTGCAAAGTTAGACGGTTAAATAATAATAATAATGATATATATATATATATATATATATATATATATATATATATATATATATATATATATATATATCGTATGGCTATCATAGCCAGCTACCAACTTAAAATAATAATAATAAAATAAATAAAAGGTGTTCTGCAGTGCAAAGCGTCAGTACATTTAAAATTAAATTAACATTTATGATCTCCCTATACAGCTAAATAAATCCACTGCGCTAAGCCATTGCAGCCCAGCTTCACTTGCACAATGCAGGCCCATCAGCCCTTCCGGCAAATCACTCATAGGGCACTCTGTGACAATGTGAGTCATGGTCTTTAACTCCGCACCACAGCTGCATGACTGATTTTCTGCCATTCCCCATTTGTATTCCCAATAATTACATCTTCCTACTCCAGTGCGGAATTGATTGAGGAAGATCCGACCAAATACTGCTAAGGTCGGGTGAGCAATCAGAAATCAATTCCGATTTTGAAAAGATTCCCAGGAGGAAGTTCAGTCGTTATAGATAAAAAAGTTTGAGTCCGTCAAGTGGGATGATATCTGCAGTGGTATTTTTTGGGACCTCAATCGGCCCGTCATCTGGGGTAAGTAATCATGGATGAGCAGATGAGGAGCAGATAATATCTAAGTATATTCCCTAATGAGTGCATCCCTTCGTCTGGTTTCAGGTGGAGCGATTTTACACAGGACCGATAGCCAGGGGATGGGGGTTGCCATGAGGAGTAATGGCTCTAAAAGTCCTTAAAAAATTAATTCAAATAATTTAATTAAATATGATTTAAATACCTGTTTTCTCAAGTATTATTAAATAAAATATTGATATAAAATTGTGATTGCAAAAATTTTTACAGAATGTCATTCTTTAATAAATAGTTCACAGAAGAAACAATTTATCATTTTAACTAATGCTTGGTAGCGTGCTCATTTAAAATGATGTATTACAACAGTATTGAGAAAAAATAAAATTTTAAAACCCCAAGAGTCACAGCCAGTTTTGGGGCTTCTCCCTCTCAATCGCCCTTGACGCAGATCACGTTCATTTATCATAAGGGATTCCCCAAACAGCCCGACAATATTGACCATAGAAAAATACCGAGTTCACCACTGTAACAAATTTTTAACCACTAGCGATTAGTTCTATTCACCAAGAAATGGTCAGAAATAATTTAACACTAATCGTCTAATCGTAGACGGTTTTGCTCCTGACCACAGAAACATACTTCACTCAACATAAGACTTATCTTGTAATAGCTACTGATGATATAATAATAATGATGATAAGAATAATGTAATGCTACTGACCACAAAACATTCTGGATTCACCCCACAACCTGTCTGTAAATCACTAGTGACTGGTAATACTGACAACAAAGTTCTATTACCAAAATGCTGACCTCAAGCAAGAACTGTGAGCATACAAGAAATTACATTATATTAATGATCTTTTCTGAGATCTTGAGTATTGAAAAATTAAGGAATATTTTAACATTTCTAAACAAACTCTAGTATCTTCCTTTCTTGTATAAAGTCCGAGTCTTATAAAATATGTTTAGTACCAAAGTCCGCACATACTTAATACTGAACGATTGAATTTGGAGTAATAAATATTGGTACTTACTTTTTCGCTTAGAATTCATCTTAATGAAGGTACTATCTGTTTTCTGCCAAGGTATGTGAGCAGCACCCCATGAGGGAGAAGAAAATCTTAAATGTTAGCATAATTTTATATGTACATCTAATTAAAGGTCCTACTTAGCAGGAAAAAGCCAAAACGGATTTCTAATTGATGGCCGAGACAAAAATGACAGGCAATCAAAGTTTCCCTTGCAAACATATAAACCAAATTTTAACTCGTGAGATAATATACCTGTAAATGTTGGGTGTGTGGTATATAGCTCTGAGTTCAATGACATTCAAAATTATGCTTAAAATTATGTTTAAATTGGCAAGATTAATGCGCAAGGACCGAGAAAGTTTTATTTATAACTTCCCCCAAGAGACGTCTCCTAAAGAAAAATGTATTAGAAGAAACTTCATTTCCCGTTGTCACATACACAATTTTAAAAGGAAACTCTGAATTTAGAACAATAAGCCATTACCCAGGCCTCAAAAGTTTGAGTATTACGGAAGTTATTGCATTTTAAAGTTTAGTTCATATGATTTCCATAGAAAGTTTAATTGCCTGCCATTTCCGTAAGTCATCCATTTAATTTTTCGATTGAAGGACACGGATTATTGTATATCTCTCATTCATTAAGCTTGCCGTCTGAATCTTGACTGCCAGTCAAAAAAAAAAAAAACAAACAAACAAAAAAAAAACAAAAACAAAAACAAAAAAAAAACCAAACAGACATTTTAGTTCAAGGGCTCGGACTGAGAGCTCGGTCACCAAGACCGGTTTTGAGGGAAGCAGCAAAACCCTCCTTGTCCTTCGATTTTCAAAGTTCAAGGAGGACTTCCCCGGTCTGGGTTCGTCGGGTGGACTTGAATGTGGTCTCCGTCTCTTCCGGTTTGGTCTGGTTTTAATTGTCCTTGGACATCTCTGCATCCATGCCTCACTTGGCTTCTGACGACACACTAGAGGAGACCAGCGGCATTGCGAGGAACACATTAATCCCTGCAACACGACATGGACATTCCCAGGACACCCCAGCAAGCGCCGGTCGAAAGAATGTGGAAGGACACCCGTGATGCGGGGTCGAAAAGTAGAATAAGGTGAGCAAGGTTAGCTTGGAAAATAATAAAGTCAGTGAGCTAAAGCCTTAAAGATGAGAAGAAAGACCTTAGCTCTAGAAGGACTGTGAGGAGGGTCTAACAGCTTGGCTTAAGTACCGCGGGGTCGCCCAAAACACCCATACAGTGGCAAACCCACTGCCCCTGAAGAGATTGAATGAATAACAAATATGTCGAAATTAAAATTTATGTAAACAATAATTCCGTTGTTGTTTTAGTTTAATTTAGTAATGTTTAATGTACATCATTTTTCCCGGTATTTGAATCAATTCCACATATTTGTGAAATAATATATTATGGTAAAATTGTTAGTCAAAGTGTAAACTTTAATCAGTACGAACTGTAGAAACAGTTTGACAGCTATTGCAGTTTTGACTAATAATAAAAGTTAAACCTCATTCTGTAAAATTTATCATGCTTTTGTAATAAAGCTAATTTACTATGCTAATTTTTAAAGTTCGAATTAATTGAATTTGTTTAAACTGTAGAGAGTTCAAAACGTTGATTTGACCCCAATGCGATGTCGGATGCGCCACACAAAACCTCCTATCGGTGTGTCGGTTGCTCCTAGTTTGGGCTCGACTCCCGCTGTCAGAGATTGATGAACCGATGATGGCCCAACTCTACCCGCGTTTGTCCCAACGTTCCATTATTTTATCTCTCGTTATTTATTTTTTAAGTATACAAACAAGAACCACACCGTTTTAATTTTAAAATTGAAATAAAATATCATATTTAAATTATTGAAACGATTTCAGGTTCCCTCACATAAGCCATTCCCCCTATGAAATTAAAAAAAAATTAGATCGATTCTATGAAAATAATCAGATCTTTGGGACAGTTTCATGGGCGTTAGTTCTAGTTTTTTAAAATATGCAGTGATTCTTTCAAATTGTAAACGTTCTCAGATATTACTTTCGAATAACTCGATAAAAATTTCATGTATTAACTTAATTTCAACAACAGTCTGACATATAGAGGTATAAAGTAAAAATTCTAGTAAATGTATATCTTTTGCAATGATAATTAATAAAAAGTGTAACAAAAAATAACGTAACGGTTTAAATTGAAAACATAAAGAATTAAAATTATATTTAAATTTAAAAAGAATCATTATAGTTTTTTTAATCGACTTCATTACTATTCATTACTATTGATAGAAAGGTACCGGTATAATAATTTTGGAATTTTGAATGTATCATGCAATAGTAATGAAGATAAATTACTTATTCATAAATATTTTTTTGTTTACGATATGCGTTGGAACAACAAACCCCTCATCATTTAAGTCGAACTGAAGGAACTGTCCATGAGATTACGTGTTGAGATAAACATAGTATTGAGTCTATAGAGTTCATGGCGTTGCATAAGTAGGTGTTGACCTATTTACAAGCCAATCCGTGCAGTTTCCAGAAGCCTGCGGTCAGTGTGGCTCGTTCAGGTATAGATGGAGTTGCTCTAAATGCGGTATCACCATCTAGCGTTGGTTTTCGTAGTACTGTGGCAATCAAATTTAATGCCAGAGATAAAGTTTTATTACTGTAAAAATAAGAAGGCTTTATTACAATATTGCTGTTTAGGTGGTTCCATATCAAACGAAAACATAGCAATACGTAAATGAAAATAAGATTTCACTCGTGTGATTATTGATGGCATTGTAGCCTTTTACACGGGTCAGTTGATATACTAAAAAAATTGTATTATCTTGCTAAATAAATATATTTCAACACTGTTACAAAGGTAAAAATTTAACCGGCAGAGCATTTCCCAATCGGATCGTTGCCCACTTCCAAACCCCTTTTAAGAACCACCTTCCTGCTACCTACTGTAATTTAGACGAGCATATCATATAATCGTATGTAGTTAAGAAGATATAGTGGGTCCACTGTCGGTAAGCGGCTTATGATGGTTTTTGACTGGCGATATGAGGATCACAGCGTTTAAATTGGTGGACGTTCAAATTTATGCTTTTTAACAAATAACATTAAAAGGTCAAATTATTAGGAAAATTCTCTTTTAATAAAAATATGAGAAGACTTGCTATTGATAATTTTTACGCTTAAATAATAAGGTGCACCGATTATCTGCAGGCCTATCTGTTTTAAATACAGCAATAGTTCGATCTGTATTAACCTAATTTCAGATTGTATTTCGCATACCTTAGCTGTTATTATGTACATTAAATCGAACAACAAGTCTCGATTCAAAACAGTCGAGTAACAGTTAATCAACCCCAGTCCAGATCAGTTTAGAGAAACACCAAACTTCATGGCGATATCTTTTAATTAGGTTTCATTCTGTAATTATCATAATTTCAGACCAATTTCTTAAAGAGTAAAATCACATTTAACTGTAATCAGCAAAACAAATATAGCTTAAAATTTATAAATGTCTATTTGTCGATACCTGTCTAAATTATCTTATGTAAGTACGCAAACTCAGTTTTTATTTTGTTTATGTTTGAGAAGAGTTATTCTTTATTAACGAATACAACAATTTTACTCATGCTATATTATGGTCCGTTTCTTACTTGAGATTTTATATCCACAAAAACTCATTTAGGATTATTACTAAAACAAATTTGGCTGCACTTCCGCAGACGCCCGGTGGAACTATCGAATGAAAAATATCGATCGAATCGATCGTATATACAATCGATAAATCTATCGTATCTAATATTAAAACTATCAATTAAGAAGTATTTTAATTTATCAAATATAAAAAAATATATTTTTTAACTTTAAAAAGTTTAAAAAGTTAAAGTTGTATACAATTAATTATTGATATTGTAACTAATTAAAAACTATAAACAACAAACATGATTAATTTCAACATAGGGTAATCTAAATTAAAATATAGAACAAACAATAACAAAAAAAAATATTCAACAAATTAAAACAAACTCATGAAATATAGGGTAATCTAAATTGAAATATAGAACAAACAATAACAAATAATCATTCAACAAATTAAAACAAACTCATAAAACAAGCAATCCCGGTGGAATTCTCATGAAAATTCTTCAATATCCGGGATAGACCAATTTCGTAGCATTTAAAAAATTCAAAAATGGGTCAATTCCCGACATTTTAACATCCCTTTTATATAAATATTCAGCCAGGTGGTCGGCTATGTTGCTTGACTTGAGTCCCGTTTTTAGTGACTTTTTAACTGCCCTTCACGATATTGTCTGGGTGTTCGCCGATGTTAGTGGATCCACAAAATAGTTACTATTATTTACTGTGAAATGGTGGTATCCTTCATTGGTTACATTGAAATAGGCCTTCCAAAGTTCAGTTACTATTGTTGTTCCAGGTTTAACATGCTTCACTATCAATGGGATTAGAGTTGCGGCATCGCTTTTGTTATTAGGGCAAATCTCTAATCTGTAACGACCTCCTCTTTTTTCCCCTCTTATTCGTAACTATATTCACGTTGACTTCAATCATCCCTAGTACCCACGTACCCTCCACCAACCTTCCCCTATTATACTTCCGCTTTCCAATCTTACATTCATCGATCTCAACCACTACACCTTCACCACCTAACAATTCCTGATCGCCATAATCCCTATCAACCCAGCAAAAACAAACTTCCCTACAATAAGAAAGCCAGTCACAGATTGACTCGGTACTAGTTTTCACCATTCCCCAGCTTGTTTCCCTTATTAAGAATTCGTAGTTCATAACATTCACAGTAAAAAACTACATTACCATCAAAATGTTTCTTAATCCAAATTTTAGTTGCCTAAAAGTACTTTCCTTTCGTCCCAAATATACTTTAATCATCCTGTTGGAGAGCATTGAGTTGAGGAGACGCAACAGGAAATGGCAAGGAATCAGGTTGTAAAATTTAATAAGGAGACCTTTTCTCCAGACAGTGTCATAAGCTGCAGTAAGATCTAAGAAAGCAACGGAGATTTTCAGTCTGCGCTCAAACCAATTCTCGATGAAAGAAGTAAGAGCTAGAAACTGGTCACAACAGTTGCGCCCAGGTCTAAACCAAGCTTGTTCGACGAGGATGCTGGAATCGAGAACAGGGAGGATCCTGTTGTATATCAACCTCTCGAGCAGCTTTTAACAGACACTAAGAAGGGCTATGGGTCGATAACTTTGTGGCAGTTTTGGATCTATAGTTTTCTATAGTTAGATCTATAGAAGATCTATAGTTTTCTCTAAACTGATCAACACTTTTTCACACAAAAAACGATAGTTGATAATATCTTCTGCCATTTCAAATTAATAGGTATTGAACTTAAAAAACCAAAATGATGAAATATACAACAAAACACAATAAATAATATTTAATGATTTGTTTATGATCATAATATTAATTGAATCATATGGAAAAATAAACAATGTTATCGAATGAAAAATATCGATATATCTATCGCAAAATATCGATATATCGATCGCAAAAATATAGTGATATCGATAGTAAAATATCGATATACCGATCGAATCGATCGATATTTTTCATTCGATAGTTCCACCGGGCGTCTGCGGAAGTGAAGCCCCCCGAACATCGAATTAATCAAAGTTTTAAATTATAAACAAAAATTTTGCATAATTCTACAAACAAAAACTGTGTTTTTGCGAGGAACCTTCCGTTGATCTTTCAAATCTTTACAATCTTAGTATTTTAAATTAAATACTTAGATCTACCAACTTTGTGTTGACATTATTGAAATCTTATTAAAATTGAAATTGTATAAATTGTATTTTTCTGACGATATTTATCTTTTAAATTTAACCTAATCGAAATTTTGTAAGTGCAAGCTAGAAATGCCAAAGTATTTTTGAAAATTTAATAAACAAATTATTAAATTTATATTTATTTGCAGCGTTGGATTGAACAGCTAGGTAGAAGCTACAGGTTTTAATATACTCTAGCCCGACCGAGGAACACAAAGCAAGGGTTTGTAACGCGTATCGCAAACAACCGTGTAATTCTAATGGGCCTCTGGTGCTGGTGTTTACCCTCTCCAACCCCCCTGGTTGTGCCCAGTTCTCTAGAAAAGCTCTACAGGGTGTCCCAGAACGCTCTACCGCCTTCCCAGGTATTATTTCTGTCCTTAAAATAAACCAAAATATTACATAAAGTAAATTTCCAAAACTACATGGAAAACCTCACAGCTGCCGTTTCGTATTTTCCAAAGAATATTTTTAGATTTTAAAACAGCTAGTTGTAACAAGTATAACACTTGTAACAAGTATGACAAGTATACACTTGATATGCAATTTTTTAGATTAAAATCTAATTAAAGATGATATTAAAAGTAATTCTTATTTTCAAAATGACCAGTGTTTAAAATTTATATTGCATTAAAACTACATAAGCTACCAACATTTTATGTTATTAGGTGTTTTAGGAATTTGAAATCCAACGACATAAAAATTAAGGAAATCGGTTCACAAAACGAGATACCAAGTCTCACATCAGTACAACAAGCCGTTGAAAATGATTCTTCGATATTCAATGGCAGCTGTGTGGTTAACTATGGAGTTTTAGAAATTGTTATGTTAATGTTATGGATTGTCTTTAGGCCAGAAATAATACCAGAAAAGGTCGGTAAAGAGTTCGGGGTCACCCTGTATGAATAACAACGGCAAATAAACAGACTAGACCTTTAAAAAATATAATTATATATAAGATTTGTCAATTTCATAATTGTATTACTCAATGGGTCACCCTTCTAATGGTTAATCCTACTAAGTAACAGTTAAACCCATTCTGGTGTAAATTAAGCTGGATCATAAGGCCAATGAATGTGCAATGTCTTGTGGACAGCTCATCTGATATAACCTTTATTATACTAAAGCTAAAATAAGGAATTAGTTGATAGCAATATTTCGTGAGACATTCTCAAAAATATCCCGCAAGAGATATTGTTAAAGATTATTGTCAAAATGAGTTAATCAAGCCTAAATTCTAGCTTATACCAATTTGTCACAAAATTTTTAAATATTTTTTCTGTTATTTTATTTGTTTAAATTAAACCTTTTAAAACTAAAATTTAAGAAAGTTAGTACTAATAAAAAATAATCTTCAAAATTAATTTACATGTTATCCAAAAAAAAGAATATCCTCGTAAATTTGGTTCGTAAACAAAGCATATCATTAAAATATATTGAAATATTCTGAAAGAGTAAACTGAGTTTTAGGATGACTGTGGGGAGTGGTGCAACGAAATAAATATGACAAAATCTCGTATAATCCTATTATATTCGTACACTTTCCATAGGATAGATTGACTTTATATATAACATATTCATTTTATCTATATTCTCACTACCATGCAGTTGGATAAAAGTTGATTAATAAATTTAATGTGGATGAGCACATTTGATAAAGGGTAGACTGAAAATTAAAATCGAATGAGAAAGCCGATTTCGGCGAATACATTCAATGTTTCATACCTTTGCTAAATAGTTAATGTGATTAAAATTAAATCACTTACGTTATAGAAATCTTAACTAGATTCAAATGATATGACTAAGATAATTTAATTAATTTGTACTTATCTTTTGCTATTTGTTTTATTTAATGATTAAGGTTTTAACGGTTTTTTTATAGTTACAAAAATACAAACTTAAGTATTATTTACTGGTATGAAATAATGAAGTAACAAAACGAATCTAGAAAGAGAATGGGTTTCACATGGGATGCCTCACACGTGGGGTGTCGGTGGATGTAAATAAATTTCTGATAAACCCTCGTCTGCCCTTCTCTTGAGAGGGAGGCAGTGAAAGTGTACATCGGCCTACACGTGTTCTAAATTTTATTTCAACAATGTTCAAGGGAATAACTTCCCCTCTTATCTCCCTGCTTCTGGTGATATAACGGGCCCAGCGCAGATGGGTCCGTGTCTGATAAACCTTCGTCAGGCCATTATTCCCGCCATAGCAACAGCACAAGTCCAGCCCAGCCGTTAGATGAACCTGGGAAGTATTGAATACAGTACACAGAAAATGGCCTTGGTATACAGTCAGCCGACAGCTTAATAGTCTCGCGGTATCTTCAAGGACGGGTAAAATTTTTCTACAATTATTTAATAAAAAATACAATTTTATATATAGTCTCAAAATACAAAACAATAAAAAATATACTTGACAGACTATAAATAAATTTAAATTTTTATTTACAAAAAAAGAACGTATTATGTTAGACAAAATTTAGTTTTCAGACAGTCCGAGCTAGTTAAGTACAGTCGAGCTGTGTACATAGACTTAAATACACATCGTCCTGCACAACATTAATCATCAAATATGTAAAACTAACTATGAGACAATATGTGTACAGTTTAGACAAGTTCAGCTTGGAATTGGTCACCTGCCCAGCAATAGCTTTAGTGCCATAAGCTGAACTGGAACTGCTATTTATGAAATAGTTTACAGTTTTTTTTTTTTTTTTTTTTTTTTTTTTGTTTTTTTTTACGCCAGAGGAATTTTTTAACGTCTTGGCGGGGAACTGTCCAAACCCCAGTCTTGTTACTATCTAACATTGACCAGTTGTTAGAAAGTATCATTAATTGAGAGCCCAATGACAAATGGCAACTGGGTCCGGAATCGAACCTTAAAAAAGCTACTAACTTTTCTCAGGATCGAACCAGCAAGGCAAGCACTAAAACCACTCGGATACCACTCACCACTCAGTATTGAGTGGATAACGCGGACTTAACCACAAATTTTAAAATTCGGTGTATTTATAATACGAACAGTCACATTGAGGGTTGGTCTGGCTATATGGACTTAATAACAAATTACAAGCACGAGTTTTAACATCCGCAAATAGCAAAGATGTACGTGTCTTATATGGCCAGCTTCAAATAAGTTAAACCAAGAAGAATTTTCAAAGGATTTTACACTAATATATTCAGTGTTTACCATTCTGCAAGGACTCCAATATAAGATGAAGCAGATCTGAGCAGATGCATGCAACACTTGATCTACAGCAATACGGACACATTGTTTGTCGTGCGTTGCAAGGTCTAACAAAAAATCAGATGATCTTGCAATGATGTATTAGGTTGTTTAAAAGGAATAGCCTCAACATTCAGCTCGCAGTGCGTCGGACAAGGAAAGATAATCTCAACTGATACATGTAATTAATAACATTCTTCAAAAATTTTTCAGAATTACGATTTTTATATGTCCATTTTGTTAAGGGTTAAAATATATTACCTCAAAGATAGTTATCGTTATAGTAATTAAAACTAATGCATAGCTCATAGAAGTGTACGTTCGACAAATCTGATGCTTAACTTTGAAACCAACACATACTGTACTCTACATTGTGACTAAGACACATCATGTTAACACCGAAAAACTGCATGCATCATGTCTAACATTTGATAGTCAGTGCAAATTTACAAATGAAAAAAAAAATTATATATATATATATAATTATATATAATTTCTTATATATATATATATATATATATATATATATATATATATATATATATATATATATATATATATATATATATATAGAAAGGTATGATCTACGAAAACGTTTGAATTAAAGTTTTTAACACACACGATCGCTTTTTTGCATCGTTTAATTGAAAATTGCAATTGCAAATTGTTTTGCAGAAATATTTATTGCCTGTAGTGTATGTGAAAAAGAGAAGTGAACAAGCTTAAGACAAATTTAGCTTATTCAATTTGTATGAAATTTGGTTTCTTTAGTTAGATGGTGATATAATCTTGGCGTTTTATATATAATATTTTAAGATTAATTTCACATCAAAACCTAAAGATAAAAAAATGTTCCTAAGTTTCTCAACCGCATTAATACAAATTTTTTTAAATATGAAATTAAATGTGGTGAACAAAATGATCTCACCTGCATGCCTGTGATAACTCAGAATAAAAAAAATGTAAACTAACATAACGATGTGTCGGAGTAAATATGGCTTAATTGCCACCGTAAACATATATTTCATCACACTACATCAATATAACCTGTTTTTGACCCTCACGTCCAACAATGAAAATCAAGCTTTTGAGGTCTAGGGTAGAAATTTTTCTGCCCTATATCTTTCCACTTGAATCCAATGGAAACCGGTAGTTGATGTGAATTGGTGCCTAGCAACCGGAAACACAAGCAGTGCATCCCAATAGGTTGGTTTTTGTTATGTTTTGTTTGGTACGGACAAAAGAAATATTTTTTCTTTTGTTTAAAATTTATTGTGTAGTGAAGTGTGACGAAAAATATCGTTCGTAAGTTGGCCAAAAACATTTTGCCTACTCACGATCGTTTCAAGTTCGAGACTTTGTTCGCTCTGACATACTTGGCAAGACATTATTCGCTCTGAAAAAATACTAACGCGAATTAAAATTCGAACTTAAAACACAATCTCGAGGCCGGAAAAACGAAATTTTCGGCCCTTGTAACGAAATGTTATTCGTTACAATATTGAAGTTTTGGTTTAGGGTAAGGTGGACTATTACCGTTGAAAATTATTTACCATCTATTAAGCAGACCAACGGCTAAGCCGAGCGTTTCAGTTATTTACAAGCTATTACCCCCGGCATTCAACGTCCTAATTAGCTTATCAATGTACAACATTTGCTGTGTTAATGTAAGTTGCCGTTACATGCTACTCTTATGAGTCTAGGTATTTAGTTTGATTCATAACGAAATATATCAGACACAACTAACTTTGACTTGTTCCGTGTATGGTACAAATCGAGGCAATTGTGAGTTTCCCTGATAAATGTGCAATACCAACTATGACTTTCCTCTCCAGTTTACAACATCAAAATTATAATCGTAATTTTTTTAAACTAGACCTGCTATAAATAGTGAAGAAATGGCTAGATTTTTTCATGAACAAATTGTAAATAATGGAATAAAATATTCTTATTCTTCTTATAAAGTTATCATAAATTTTTTCATTCAAGGCTTCATAGGACTTGTTGAATTCGCCAACCATCTTGTTGTTTTCTTGTTTTATTTCTTCTATTGCTTTCATAATATTATCCAGAGTCACTTTTCCTTCCATGGCGTTCAATTCCAAGGTAACTGAACATGGTTACCTCTCTTCCTCCTCAAAACCGAACATGGTTTAGTTCTCGAAGTCAAATTTGCAGATTGGAGGTATCTTTACTTATACCGGTATATGTACCGTGAAAATCTAATTCAATGTATAAGCTATGGGTAGCACTCTGTATTCGTCAAGAGACCAAAAGACACAGTTGTTTAGTTTGCTTTTTCCTAGCTGGTAATAGCTGAAAAAATTTAATTGAATTAAGAAGGATGATTAGAAATTGCTAGCAAATTATTTTGCCAGGCCCACACCTACACATGTGGACGTATTATGAGGAATTCTTGACATCAAGGATCAGGAATTCATTCTTCACATGACGTAATTCTTGGAGGAATTACTCTATAACTAAATATAATACATTAAATACAAGGGAAAAATAGAATGTTGTATTTTCTTCATTAAATCATAACAAAAGTGAAACATAAACAAACATCAGCTGATAATTAATTATAACGCCAATTTAATTCTAAAGATGACACACATGTCAACTCTCCCCCCTAAATTACTGGGGCCACGCAATATTACACTTCAGTAACTGGTCGATGTGCCTCCTCAAAATGCTTCCATCATTCATTTGGACTTTGTAGATAAGAGCACTCTCTTTTTATAGAATTTTGCCAAAACTCCACTTACATTTAGAATTAGAATAGTCCCGTGCTTGCACTCTGTCCCCCACCATAAAATTCCTTAATTCTCTGATACAAAATTCCGTTGAAGTGTTTTTAGTTGGGATAACTTCAACCCACTTAGTAAACGAATCCACTATAATGAAATACCATTGCCCTTGCATCGGGCCTGCGAAGTCCATATGTACTCTCTCCCATGGGCCTTGAGGAGTCAACCAGGGATGTCGCCACTATTCTATAACTAAATATAATACATTAAGTACAAGGGAAAAATAGAATGTTGTATTTTCTTCATTAAATCATAACAAAAGTGAAACATATACAAACATCAGCTGATAATTAGTTATAACGCCAATTTAATTCAAAAGATGACACACATGTCAGGAATGAAATCTAAAGAGATGCACCGTCAAAAACAAGGGTACAGCTTACCTTCGAAGTTTTTAATTTCTTTTCCTATGCAAATAGATAACCCTGTTTGATTAGGCAGTCATAATTTTCTCATAATGTTAAGGTTGTTTTGATATTTTTTATAGACGGTTATTGTGAAGTTTTATTTAGTTTGTACCTTTTTTCACCCAATCCTCTCTAGCCTGCCACTCAAACAATTAACTAGTCTCAATTTTACTCCAATGATATGTGTAGTTATGATCCTTTTGCTTTATAGCATCCATATTCATATCCGTTTATACCTCTCTGATGGCTTAACACACCTTTTATAACTTGTAGAGTGGGAGTGATTCCCTTGTGTCCGGGGCCGGCATCGGCAGTCAACGACCCAGGTAAGCCGCTTACATCGTCGTGTTCATGGTGCGTTGGTGTGCAATGATACGGGGGGAGCTCTGGCCACATTTAGTCAAAGGTTAAATAAATAAACTGTCTGTTTTATACAATTTTTATATTGTAATACATTATTGATAACAATTTTATTCATTTGTGTCCCACATTTTACATTATTATTCCATAAATTTAATTTTTATCCATGGAAAAAAAGTTTAATTGCGTGTAGTTGACATTTAAAATCAAACAAAATTAATTTATGCATTATAAAATAGTTTTTACAGATATAATGGTTAATGTATAAAGAAAAAAAAGTAAAAACACTTAAAACCCGAAATAAAAGTGTTAATTTCTACATTAAACCAATCTTAATAAAACCATTAAAAATGTAACATAATTTTATGAATAGTACTTGTTTCAGAACGTATACTTTTAAAGGCCTTTTCTTTTGTTCTTTCTTTACAACAAAACTTAACAATATACACATTGATATGTTCACATAAAAACCATGACATCTTTGTAAAAAATTATCTTGAAAATAAAGATTTTCCTTTTAGTTCAATGTTGTCAAGACTAACGTATATAAAACCATACGCTTTAAACATTACTATGCATGCTTAAAGTTAAAATTGTATATACCTTAAAAACTTTATTATCTGTTGAAATATTATTTATTTTATAATGAAACTTCCTTGTAGTTGCTCTCTGAAATCAATGGGTTGACTTCAAAGAGAGATTAATGGTGATAGCTACATGGAAGTGGGTCAGCAAGATCTATGCTGTCAGTTAGTTATCTGCTGACCCAGCGTTAGACGTACCTCTATTGTCAGTCTCACAAACCAATGAAAATAGTTCTAGCAGCTCAATTGACAAAGAAAGAGTAACTTTGTCTCATTTGAAATTTACACACAATAACACAGTTTTAGTAAACTTACAATTATAAGACAACCATTACGCTACCCGAATAAACTGATGGAAGGTCTGCTATCAACCGTTATTGATAGTTAGTTTGATTATTTTGTATCGAAATCAACATACCATGGCACACACATCATAAACACATCTAACTTTTTAGAACTCATAATAATAAAAATATTTCCCCTATAGTTATGACATAGAAAACTTGTAAAATGTGACGAAATAGTTATTTAGTTTTATTTTGTGTCTTTCTACGGCTGAGGCATTTTATAGCATTTTGTCAAGGAACGCTCCAAACCCCGGCCTTCCCTTATATTTTTATATTATCTTTATCTTTGTTTGTCGATGGTGAGAATTTTTTCACCAAATTTTTATCTCCTATGTTGTATTATTATAGTTCGATGTACATATCAACTTGAACTTACATTGAACATTATCTGTTTCACTACATGGACCGACTCCATCAAAGGTGGATATTCATTTATTTATTAAAAGATACCTAGGTTTGTTTATTCTAATAGAATTTCCAACTTAATCAATGATAAAAGTATTAAAAAGTCTTCTCACTTCTTAAAACTTTTGTATAACAACTACTCTACTGTTTGTTTCCCCATTTCATCTAGAAGTGATATGTCTTTAAAGCAATGATGGGGAAAGGTTGTAATGAAGAGAAACAGCAGACGGGACCAGTCACTTCATTTCTTGCACATTTTATTGCAATTAGGTCTGAAATTGAGCTGGTGTTTAGAAGATTAATACCATTCATCTGGCAGGTGAATTACACTAGTGAAAAAGGTTATAAGATCAGTACAATGTTTTATTTTTATGTTTAGAGTCTTGTTAAAACTTATATCACTATATCACTATCTTGAGACAGGGACCTTACATAGTGAGTTTTTTTACGTGAATATGAATGAGAAATTCGTGTATAATAATTAATTGTAGCGCGATCTTGTAGTCTTGTTACGGACTAAGGCCGACATTCTCCTTAGACAAGACTATTAATTAATAGCCCAACAGCCAATGGTATCTAGGGACCTACAGTTTAACGTGGGATCCGAACCAATATTTCGACCTCACATATACGAATTGGTCTAATTATGAGGATGGTCTTTATGGATGAACTAGTATTCACCAGTGCGGACGTTAATCATCACCAGAGAATATCGCACCCACAAGTCAACGCTTATAATTATCCACAATTCGTGACCTTTAAGTAGCTGGATTTCAGAATTAAAATTTATTCTCCTGAAAAACTAGATATTTCCAAATACTTATAGGAATAAAGATATTGTGATAGTCAATATTTTGTAATCAAGTTATTCTTATACACACAAACAAAAAGTTGCAGCTACCAAACATATTGTTTAAAATAGCAACTCCTTTTACTTCTATAAACTGTGTAGCAGTCCCGAGCCTAAATTTCTTGATTTTAATGACATTAAATTGATTTATTAAGGACCATTAAAAGTAATGATATACAAAATACTTTCTTGTAAAAGTCAGAAAAGTCCTCTAAATAATCTAGGAAATAACAATGCAAAATGTACTGATTATTTTAAAAATCCATGAAATTCTTACACTAAGCCCCTAGATTTAAATAACTAATTTTCACTGATACAGTTATGTCTTCCCATGGATAGAAGAGTTTTTAACATTAGTAAGTGTAATAATTAGTAACAAATTAGTTTAGAAAAAAACATTTGCTACAAACAATTCCATTGCAGTTAGATGATACAAATTGACATCGATGCGCCCAATACAGTTGTGAAAAATCAATAGAAATAATTTATTGTCAGCCGTTCACTGATTAGCCGAACTTGTTTGGCACCCGTTCATATAATTTAACTCATGAAAACACTCATATAGTTTATTCCAGCTAATCTTGAAACACCAATTAAAAACAGTGATTTGAAAAATAAAAAGAGTTTTGTCGAAATTTGAATTGTTTTGGGGTTAAGGTCATGTATCACCTGTCACCAATGAGTACTTCAGTTGTTGGGAAATGAGAAACGACAACAGTCATACAGTGATGGCGACGGCGTAGGTGGCAGATTCAACGTTCTTCGAAGGGTCTCTAAACTTAATTCCAGACAATGCTCATTGCCCTTTATAGTTTCACTGTTCAAAAACTTCAGTCTGAGCTAACAACTTCACTAACATTAGTGCAAAAAAACTGTGATCCACAGTTTGAACCGTGCATATATATATATATATATATATATATATATATATATTTTTTTTGTATATACAACAAGACATGTTGAATATTATCTAACAAACCAAATTAAACTTGATTACTTTTATGTTTTAATCGAGTTAAAACTTCCAATTGGCTGATCTATTTTAAATGTAATGGCCAGTAACGGTTTGTGATTGTGCAATTATAGCGGACACAAATCACTTAACTGAAATGTGACCGCTGCAATACCACTGGAGCAATACATCATTGTGTCGAGAGAACGATGACTAGCACAATCCCAAGCTCGTATTTATTGCAAGCTGATTGTAAAAAAATAATACTTGACATATTTGTTTTTTTAGTTAAAAAATATCACAAGACAAAAGACGTAGCTCAACAACAACATTAACATATTGGCATTCAATTTGTATTGAATTGTATTAAAAATGTATTAAATAGCCTGTATAGAAGATCTGAAATTGTCTTCTGTTGTATTACTTCAATTACGGGATCATCTGTGCCTTACTTGAGGCAAGAAAGGAATGTATTTCTCCAGATGTAGTTCTTATTGTTAATTTGCTTTCTCTCATTATATTAAAGTTTAGGATTCGACGAAATACTTTGAACATTGAAAGGTTTCGTAAAAGAGTCACTATTGAGCTTATTAATGAAATTTCCTATTTGTGTAAAGAAATCCATGGTTTTGTATATCTTTATTAATTAGTTAAATTTATGATCTGCATCGATGATGCATTTCCTTTATTAACAGTAGTGAACTTTTTAACTCGTTTTGTTTGGTAGTTGGTTATCATCCCTTCCATGATTGTTGATATGGGGTTAATATATTAGATCGTTTATTACAAATGCAACAATAAAATTGTAATATACGCTATTTTTCAGTTTTTCATTTTAAAGTTGATTAAACGCATGCTCATAAATTTTTATATAAATTTCAGATGAGAAAGCTTATGTGTTACTTTCAAAATAAAAATGCTCCAGTATACTTTCTGAGTAAAAGATCTAAAACTTAGGCCTATTTGTTTACTGTGTTAGGATTGTGATTAGCCCATCCACGCTGGAGCGCCGTAAGTGAAGCAGCTCAGTAGATTAAATGATCGTTGGTGATTAGTAACAGTCTAATGGCCACTTTGAGTCATTACATAACACTGAGTTGATTTGGATTAAACTGTTCAGTGGGTAAATGAGGCTTATTCTGTCAAATAAACGATTTATCAACGTAATAAAATTGATTAATTGAATAATTGAGGATAATTGGTTAGTTTCATAAATTTGTGAATTATACATTGTAACTGAGAATGAAGTAGTATTTGATAACCTATACTAATTCTACCTATACACAGAGACCTTTTAATGTGATTTACATCTTGACCTATGCTTTACATTTAAGATTTTCTTCTGACTCCTTGTGAAAAGTCCTCGTTTGGAGGTTCAAGGTCACTTATTGACCTTAGAGGACATTTAGGGAGGTAAACTTTGAGACTCAAAGTGAATTGCAAAGTTTTGTTAATTAAATATTTTTAAAGATATTATAGCTTTTTCAGACTTTTCTACCCTGTATAAATCACTTGTGAACAGAATATAATCCAAATAAATTAAGAACTGTTAAATTTTTTTTTATTATTTGTTTAGAAAATTTTTATTAAAAAGTTACTTTTAACAACATAGAAGTAGTAAAAAATATACATAGAAAGTTTATATATAAATTTGTTTGAATTGTACAACACGAACTAAATCAGTATTACGAAATTCTTTTGAATTATATGCAACGCAATAACTCTAGACTAAAATATATATTGAATACAACTACAATCATTTTGCAGACTGTGGAAACTGTGTCATGAGAGCAAACATAACAGAAACGTGGCACAATACAAATAATGCAACACCCAGCCCTTTGTCTGTCTGCTTGGAAGGCGTTAGAGAATCTAGAGCGATGTGTTCACTTGATGTACTCGTACAATTGAATGTATGGCTATTATGAGTACTAATTAAAGTACGGTTTTTGAAATAGTGTTCCGTGCATCTAGTTAAATGGGCAAATTTTAAACAGAATAAGGCTCCAAAGAAAAATATGCAAAAATTGTTTCCAATTATACTAAATTTTCAGAAACGAAATTATTAATAAATTATCTTGCGTTCTTAATCTCAATAATCGCAAGGAAATAATTATTTGTATGGTAAGATTTGGTTTTGGCTATTGGTAAATTTGTTAAATATAAGCCCCTTTAACTATTGTGTTATTGTGTCGTTGCTGTGTTACAGTAGTGCCTCTAGGAATGTGGTGTTGTATCAGAGTAGGGCCTCTGAGGCTGTATTGCTGTGTCACAGTAAGACTTCTGGGACTGTATTTCTGTGTTGTAATAAGGCCTCTGGGAATGTGTTGGTGTGTCACAGTATGGTCTCTGGGACTGTGGTTCTGAGTCACAGTATGGTCTCTGTGACTAGTGTTGTGTCACAGTGGTGTCTTTAGAACTATGGTGTTGTGTCACATTAGTGTCTGTTGGACTGTGGTGTTTTCTCTCAGTAGGGCCTCTGGGACTGTAGTGCTGTCACAATGGTGTCTTTAGAACTGTGGTGTTGTGTCACAGTTGACTGTACCACTGTGTCATCTTAGTAAATAAGCTGTGTCAAAGTCTTTCCCCTGGGACGAATTCTGCGTCACACTCTGGCTGTAGGACTAACGCCAGATCAGCAGTCATTCCTCTGTCACTTCCGATAATCTCTGATTTATGATCTATTAAATCTCTAATTTTTACTCATTGTAAAAGTGGTTTCATATTTATTTTAAAATGCAGTGTCAAATTTTGCAGTAATTTTCAGTAAAATGTATTCAATATATATGTAGTAGATTTAAATCTAGAAATTGCAAAAATTTAATGCCACACGGTCCGCAAGAGACTTAAAGATTATTTACACCATCTCCCTGTTCGCACTAGTGTGTTTGTATTGTTTGTGCTGGTGTGCAGGGTTAAGAGTGGCATGAATGGAGATGTGTGGGTATATACGATATTGAATGTACTTGAATAGGGCATATCTCTGTTAGTTGCTCACAAATTGTAAGAGTCAGGGTTGGTATCACAAGAATTATTCGTGCACTCTTAAATTATCAGTAATATAGTTTTTGTTAATTTTTTTGCAGTCTTAAAATCTATGCCATGAAGACTTTTTTACAATCCAATGTTTTAAAAATAACATCCGGGATGTAATTCACTCTATCCCTAAAAACTCTTTATAGCTAATTTTATATTTAATAGTAAAACTGTCATAATCATAATGTATAAACGCATGTTTGTATTTAATGGGAAAAACTTATTCCTTCGTCCGTTTCAAAAATACAATACAATAAAACCTTTTATACAAACTTAGTTTCTCTCTATTGAATCGGAATTTTTATAAAGACAACAATATAAAATCCAGTAAACATAAAAATATTTTAATTAAAAATATCTAATTTTGTACGAAGAAAGAAAGTTTTAAAATCCTTTTAGACAGGAGAAATAAGATTATTTTCCAGAACGTTATAGGCTTTTTTTAGATAAAAGAAAATTAAAATTACTAATATACAAATTTTATTTTTCAGTTACCCCTGACGGGAATAATCATGTAAATTGGCAGCAATATTCGACAGCTACAAACAAATATACAGAATTCGAGCGTAGAGCGTCATAAACTACTGGCAACTATAAATAATAAATACAACCTTTGTTGTTGGCTTGCAGCATTGCGACCTGAACTTCACAACGCAATAACACGCTTTTTAACTGAGACAAAGTTAACTCTATTTTGAAAGTAATGTCCCCTTCAAGCTATGCAGTAATTAATTTGAACTCAATCTAGATATGAAAATGTTCTACGAGGACACTATGGTTCTGATTATCCTACATTATTGTTGTTATTCTGAAATCTTTGAAAAGAGGTCAATATAAAATTTGAAAACCCAACATAATTATCAATACTGCATTTTGCATTTCTCATTGGATCAACACAAATTAAATGTTATTAATTTGAAGTGAATTATTTGATAACTCCATAAGGTCTTAAGCTAGATGTGCTGATAAAAAATGTTTCGTTAAAAAAATCAAACCAAGTAATTTATTAAAATGCAGTACCCTAATAACTTAATATTACTATGTTTTTCAATACTGAAAGTAAACGGTTATGGGCAGCTAAAAAGAAGATCGTATAAATGGTTTATAGGTAGTTTTGATAGTCTAATCAACTATGGTAAAAAAGTGTAATGTGATACAGTAAAATAAAATTAAAGACGAATATTTAGAATTTTAATCTTTAAGTAAAAGTTATTCAACATCACTACTTTGTTGTATATATTTGATTTTACAGACGTAGTTTTGCACACGAAAAAGTTGGTTTTATGAATTCTTTGGTTCCTTCAAAATCGATTAAAATCAGATATTGCTTTATAAAGATGTTATTCTTTGTGGTATAAGGTAATTTTTCGTTAAGAATCTCTAATAAATCGGAATAAAATTTAGTACAACTCCAAGATTTAGAAAATTATATCAGGTTAAATCAACTTGAATGAGTGTATTTTTTATCATACCACATTAAAGAGGAAAGAGGGCGAAAGACAGGTTATAAAGGACAAAATAAGATTGAACCTAAAGAATTAATGCAGAAAGGAATCGGCTAACAAAGTGATATTATTCTCTACAGCTTATTGATACCGGCTTCTTTTTACCTAACTATTAATTATTTGTATAGTTCCACGAAACGTAAAGACTCTAAGACAGTGATTCTCAACAAGCTATAGGTTAGAAATAATCCTTCTTATATAAACTAATCACAGATAACAAAGGAAACCCTGTGTTTATTATCAATTTTCACTATTAATAAATTTTTACAATGCAAAATATCTATGTCTTTGTCTTTTTCTTTATTTTTTATCTGTATAAACAATTAATATTTTTATATTTTGTCACATTTATTTTTTTGGAGAGCCCAGACGAAATTAATATCTTAGTCATTAGATCTTATATATTTTGAATTTATTTTAAAGGTATATCGAGGAGCAGAGACTCATCTTAATATGTCTGGGTACTCAGGAATAAAGAGCATCGCCACTAATCTTCTGTGAGCTGGGCCGGATCACGTTGAGTCTCGGGGATAAAGAGCATCGCCACTAATCTGCTGTGAGCTGGCCCAGATCATGGTGAGTCTCGGGGATAAAGAGCATCGCCACTAATCTGCTGTGAGCTGGGCCGGATCACGTTGAGTTTTGGGGATAAAGAGCATCGCCACTCATCTGCTGTGAGCTGGGCCGGATCACGTTGAGTCTCGGGGATAAAGAGCATCGCCACTAATCTGCTGTGAGCTGGGCCAGATCATGGTGAGTCTAAAAAATAAAGAACATCGCCACTAATCTGCTGTGAGCTGGGCCGGATCACGTTGAGTCTCGGGGATAAAGAGCATCGCCACTAATCTGCTGTGAGCTGGGCCAGATCATGGTGAGTCTCGGGGATAAAGAGCATCGTCACTAATCTGCTGTGAGCTGGGCCGGATCACGTTGAGTCTCGGGGATAAAGAGCATCGCCACTAATCTGCTGTGAGCTGGGCCAGATCATGGTGAGTCTCGGGGATAAAGAGCATCGCCACTAATCTGCTGTGAGCTGGGCCAGATCATGGTGAGTCTAAAAAATAAAGAACATCGCCACTAATCTGCTGTGAGCTGGGCCGGATCACGTTGAGTCTCGGGGATAAAGAGCATCGCCACTAATCTGCTGTGAGCTGGGCCAGATCATGGTGAGTCTCGGGGATAAAGAGCATCGTCACTAATCTGCTGTGAGCTGGGCCGGATCACGTTGAGTCTCGGGGATAAAGAGCATCGCCACTAATCTGCTGTGAGCTGGGCCAGATCATGGTGAGTCTCAAAAATAAAGAACATCGCCACTAATCTGCTGTGAGCTGGGCCGGATCACGTTGAGTCTCGGGGATAAAGAGCATCGCCACTAATCTGCTGTGAGCTGGGCCGGATCACGTTGAGTCTCGGGGATAAAGAGCATCGTCACTAATCTGCTGTGAGCTGAGCCGGATCACGGTGAGTCTCGGGGATAAAGAGCATCGTCAATAATCTGCTGTGAGCTGAGCCGGATCACGGTGAGTCTCGGTGATAAAGAGCATCGCCACTCATCTGCTGTGAGCTGGGCCGGATCACGTTGAGTCTCGGGGATAAAGAGCATCGCCACTAATCTGCTGTGAGCTGGGCCAGATCATGGTGAGTCTCGGGGATAAAGAACATCGCCACTAATCTGCTGTGAGCTGGGCCGGATCACGTTGAGTCTCTGGGATAAAGAGCATCGCCACTAATCTGCTGTGAGCTGGGCCAGATCATGGTGAGTCTCGGGGATAAAGAGCATTGCCACTAATCTGCTGTGAGCTGGGCCGGATCACGTTGAGTCTCGGGGATAAAGAGCATCGCCACTAATCTGCTGTGAGCTGGGCCGGATCACGTTGAGTCTCGGGGATAAAGAGCATCGCCACTAATCTGTTGTGAGCTGGGCCGGATCACGTTGAGTCTCGCGGAGAGAGTGGATATGTGTTTGTCCTCATGGGCTGGATGATAATGGCTACACAACTAAGTTAGTATTAGTCAATCGTTCACAGTACACAGCCGGCGGGATAAGTGTTCATGCTTATTATTTTTGAGCTGTGTAATTCTAATGAGTAATTAAATTTGTGAAATTGAAGAGAATTGAAAAAAAAAATATTTTATTTAAATAGCTAATCATTATTGTGATAGTTATTACCCTCATTCTTTTGTTAAAATTCCACTCTTGCTAAATCTTGAGCATAGGGCTGGAATTGCTGCGACGATGCAGTTTTTCCGTCGTTAAACGAAATCCACTTAGGCATTCACAAGTTAGGTTTTATAAAAAAATCAGCATGACAATCTTTTATGGAACATTTTTATGGTTCTCAACATTAACATTTTTGTTTAAATTATTTTCACAACTCCAAGATCTTTATACACGACGGAAATATTTCATTGTGGCAGCAATTCCAGCCCGGTCCTAAACATTTAGCACGAGTGCTATTTTAAATTGAAATTGAGTGTATAATAACTGTTACAAATAATGATAAGCTATTTCATAAAATGGTACCTAAAAAATTCCTTCAATTACACATGAGCATTACACAGCTGACATACTTATTGACGGACTACTTATAATTATGTATTTTAATCCCCATGTTTTAGGGATACGGCAGCATTAAGATAGAAACGTTAAAAATTACGAATACCTTTTTTAAACTTTGTGTGCAAAATTAAATGTTCCTTAAATTAAAGACATCTTAAAAAATTGTTTTATCAATAAGATATGTTGTTGTTGGATAACTCAAAATAATTATTCTCAAATTCACTATTTGCACTAAGGCATATGTTTTTATATGAACTCTAAAATAACTTTTATGAAACAAATAACTTAATTTGACTATTTTTACGATAAGTTTGTATGGTTTCTTCGAAAGTAAAGTTCGTATTAGGAGTATTAGATAAATTTTAGAGAAAATAGTTACTTTTTATGATGAAAACGCTTAATTTTATGTAAAGATTTTTTCTACCTAGAGGTAACAAAATCCTTTAAACATTTAAACGATATTTCGATTATCTTATTAGCATAGCACTACTGGTCACACAGCCTGAGGGTGAATATGGATGGGTATAGGCAGCACACTTTCGGAGTAACGACGAGGCTGGGTCCCGCAGATAAGGATGGTCATTGGTTTAGCTGCTTCATCAATATCTGACTCCATGCAAATCTGTCAGGTACTGGTACAGTATAAAAAAAGTTAGTATACATTTGGTAATTTGTGCTTATCATAAAAAATTGGTTTACATTGATTAAAACAACAAAGTTCATTAACAATTGAAAAAGATCATTAACAATTGAAACAATTGAAGTAAAATCATTACTGTAATGGTAATTATTTATTTTAAAAACCTGGCTTGAAGAAGTGTATAACAAAACGGGATTTAAAAATAAAAATTCATCACCAATGTAAATACCAAATACTTTTTTATGTAGTATTAAGTTAAATCAAGCCATGTATTATGTGTTTACCTGTTAAATTGGTTTTGTTAAATCCTTTAAACTGTTTGAATATTAGTAATTTTCGATCTGGTGACTAAGATGTATTTAGACTAAAATACGAAGAGTCCTAATATGGTAAGACAAAATTTCCTGGCATGTGAAAATGTAAAAATAAAAAAAAATAAATACTCCACCTTCATAGTCTACATAAAAACTGGTTTCTATCACTTCTAAGATCCGGTCGATCTACCATCGACGCCATACAGGAGGAAGTCGAGGCGGCGGTGAGGAGAGCTGAGGACCACAACCAATGTTCGCGCCTGATGGTCTTTCTCACCACGCTTGAGCATATGTTCCAAGTTCCCTCCCGCTGATGAAGTCGCTGTTTTTATCTCGGAGCGTTGAGCACACACAGCTAAAGCTGCAGACATGGGATGCGAGCTCACAGTTTGTCCTTGGCTCACAACAAAACGGGGATTGTGGTTCTCACCAAAATGACCCTCAGTGTTTTTCCGGTGCAAACAGGTGAAGTCCAAACCAAGACTAATCCTGCTGCATAGTTCATGTTAATCATGGTCGACAGTAGACTGTCTTTCGGCGAGCATATTCAGCACGCCGCCGACAAGGCCACCAAAGGTGTCGCTGCTATTAGTAGTCCTATGCCCAATGTCGGTGGCCCACGCTCTTGCAAACGCCGGTTGCTCACGTCGGCCGTCACAGTCAGTATTGCTTTTTTGTAGCGGAGGTTTGGTCAAAAACTCTCGAGAAGGGAGTCTACTGAGATCGGCCTACCCAAGTCTAGCGTCGAGGAGCCTTGCGGATCACAAGCCTGCCGAACGATATCCAGTTTTGCCTTAATGGTGATCGAAGGAGTCATTCCTGTCTACTTTCTTTGGGAATCCATCGGAGGAAACTTGAAGTTGACAGAGATACAAATGTCAAAGAAAAGCACGAACGCTGCTTCCATCCTGGCAGCGTGACTTCCCTCACGACGCTGTTACTTCTGTTGAAGCCGAGTCAAGGAGACGTTGGACCTTCGAGCTCATAACGTTCGTCCGACCATGGATGGAACGGTAGCACGATGAGGTCGATTACTACGTGACAATGTTCCTCTTGGACCATTTAAAATTTCGGGGCCTATGTGCACAAAATAAGTGAAGTCTACAGCTCGTGCTGCCTGTACTGCCTCGACATCGCAGACACGGACGAGCACACCTTTTTGATGTGGCTGCCGAGTTTTTCTTTCAACTGAGATTGGTGTGGACGTTCACGAAACATTGTCGGAGCCATGCTCCAGGGAGAGGTAACTGGAAAACTGTGTCAGACAGTTTGTCCACGCCATTATTCGGGCGAAAATGGTCGGTCTCTAACTTTCTGAATCCCAAGCCTTTCCCTAAGGAAGGTAGCCCCAGAGGCTTAATTTCAAAGGCCTAGCGCGAAGTAATGTGCTAATAGTGCAGTTCCAGCCTAGTGTGGCCGGTTCTGAGGGGGGAGGGTGGTTAGTCGGTAGATCGTTCGACGTTGAGTAGACCGTAGGACGTTGAGCCCGCGGGAGTCCAATACTCCTAAGAGGACACTGAGCTCCTCAGCGTGCGCAAAACAGCATTACACATCCTACCCAAAAAAGAGAAACAACTTTAAAACCCGACTATAAACATACAGGCATATACATTACACATTATCGCACTCAAAGTAATTTAAAGACTGTCCTTGCTCGACAATAATTATTTTAGAAAATGGCTCTGGCATTTAAATCGAAAAAATATACTCTCATATAGACTTTTCTATTTTACACAGTGAATCAGTAATTATTAAGGAATGGAGCAAACTTAGACAATTATCAGAGTTTACAAGATGAACTTTAAATAATTTAAAGAGTAAATTTGAGAAGGTGTGACCTAGTTAACGGTTTTTATATTTCACAAAGACTAGTGACAAACCAGTATCGATTTTTCGACTTGGTTTCAAATTGAGCAGCAGACGTGATATTCCAATCTTGACATATGTGTCAGTAATGTTATAGATATGGGTCTCATCGCCAGACGGCGGGACATTACTGACCTCGTTAGCCGCACGTGCTGCCGCTGTTGCTGTCACTGTCGCTATTGTTGTCACTGTTGTTTTTGCTGCTGCTGTACTTGTTGCTGCCTCTGTCGCAGCCGCTGCCACTGCTGCTGTCACTGTCGCTATTGTTGTCACTGTTGTTGTTGCTGCCGCTGTACTTGTTGCTGCCTCTGTCGCAGCCGCTGCCACTGCTGCTGTCACTGTCGCTATTGTTGTCACTGTTGTTGTTGCTGCCGCTGTCCTTGTTGCTGCCGCTGTCCTTGTTGCTGCCGCTGTCCTTGTTGCTGCCGCTGTCCTTGTTGCTGCCGCTGTCCTTGTTGCTGCCGCTGTTGCTGCCTCTGTCGCTGTCACAACCGCTGCCACTGCTGCTGTCACTGTCGCTATTGTTTTCACTGTTGTTGTTGCTGCCACTGTACTTGTTGCTGCCGCTGTTGCTGCCTCTGTCGCTGTCACAGTCGCTGCCACTGCTGCTGTCACTGTCGCTATTGTTGTCACTGTTGTTGTTGCTGCCGCTGTACTTGGTGCTGCCTCTGTCGCTGTCACAGCCGCTGCCACTGCTGCTGTCACTGTCGCTATTGTTTTCACTGTTGATGTTGCTGCCGCTGGTGACTGCCGCTGTTGCTTGACGCTGTCACTGAATGCCTATAACAAAACCCTTTCAAAATGCGGGTCTTGAGTTAAGTTTCCTTTTTCAAACCTCGTTGTTGATGGGGTTCACATAGGCTATTTAATGTACCGTACTGTATTTTTCTTGCTGCACTCTTGGCACCACTACAAAATCCTAGTTTAGATATATCTATGGTGCCCCGCGAGAGTTCTCAACCCTCCCCCAGTCTCCCACCTAAGGTCCTGCCCCAGCATATGAATGTTCGGCACGAATCTTGCATACTTAACTGATGTATTGTTTTCATTAATATATTTCCACCGCCACCTTCAGCAAAAATAAAAAAATAAAACTTGCGATAAACTAGTAGCACAATTTTTGGTTCTGTTTTTTATGTCAATTGGAAGCAATATTCTACAGTTACAAACAGATACGCGCGCCGCGAGCACCGTAAAAAACCGGCACTCTATAAATAATACAGTGCAACCTTTGTTGTCGCCTTGCAGCACCAGCAGTGCGACCTGCACCTCGCAACACTTTAAAACGGTTCTGACCGAGTTATTGTTTATTTAGTTTTCCAGTTGTGTCACCTTAAAGCTATAATAACATTAACTTGTGCGTACACCATTTTTCCCTAAAATGTTAAAGGACATGATATAATTTTTTTATTTTATCAAAATATATTGAATTTCACTACGTGTTGAAAATAAATGAAAATAAGTTGCAAGTTACTTTAGTAAATAATCCTTGATAAATCAGAACATTTTAGGCAAAACAAATTTTACTAAATACCCTAATGAGATCTAACGGACGTCTTTCTCATAATCGAATGAAAAAAAGGTACGGCAAAACTAACTGAAACCCAACTTCATAAAGGATTAAAATAAAAAATATATAAAACAATTAAAACGCCGAAGCAAATTAGATGACGGATGTGATCCGTGGATGACAGGCGCCTGCAACTCAAGAGTCGAATGCAAAGCATCTGATTTCAGACGTTTATATCATTCGGACCTATGGAAATGCTGGTTTCATTGATATTCATTGTCACCTGCCAATTTTCTTGTGTTATAACTTTGCTGTAATTCAAACAAACATTTTGTGTAAAAAGCTCAAGTAAAGCTATAGTACAAGCTACGAAATTGAAATTGTGTTTGAGGATCCCAAATATTAGAACGTTTCAACAACGATGCATGTGGAAAACACGTCCTTCAACCATTTCATCGACGATGATCTCATGAAGCACTGATATCTTTTAAAACTTCTCTAATTTATTAATTGTCTGACAATGTCAGAGACAGTGGAATTCTTTAATTTTAATTCAAGTGGACTGTTTGTTGGCCGTTTAATGTACTATCCAAAAATAATCATAAAGAAATTTAACATAAAGGGTGAGTTTTTAATGCCCCCCTAATTTTTTCCGCATTTCTTAAGATATTGACTCCCACTACCACCAAACATCATTGATTAGTTTATACTCTTTTTATGTGGTTAACTTTTTGGCCGCCATCTTGAATCCGCCGTATTTAAATGAACTTATTTTTTATGTAAAGGTGGGATTGTAACCCATCATTTTAAAGTGATTTTTTTGTGTAGAACAGGACGCCGCAATCCGTTTTTGATTATCTGTTTTTGTGTTCGAGGTATAACCAGTTTTGTAATACTAAATTTCAAAATAAAAAATTCAAAAATCTCTGGTTTTATTCAATAAAAAAATACGTCAAGTTTTTATCACCAGATATCTCAGAATAATAAAATGTACTTCATTTTGATGGGACTTCAATTTTTGGAAGCCATCTTGGATCCGCCATCTTGGAATTAACTTAAAATTTTTAAATGTAAAGGTACGGTTGTGACCCATCATTTTAAAGTATTTTATTGCATTGAGTACGATGCAGCAATCCGTTTTTAATTATCTGTTTTCATTTTCAAAATATTAGCAATTTTGTACAAATATAAAAAATATGTTGACAAAATCTCTACTATTTTGAAAATTTCGAAAATCAGATAATTAAAAACGGAATGCGGCATCGTACTCACCGCCAAAATTACTTTTTAAATGATGGGTTACAACCCTACCTTTATGCATGTAAAAAATTAATTTCATTTCAAGATGGCGGATGCAAAATGGCGGCCAAAAAGTTAAGTCCCATAAAAATAAAGTAAACTTTTTTACTATGGGATACCTGGAGATAAAAAGTCGATATTCTTTGATAAAAATTTGAATAAAAACAGAGATTATTGAATTTTTTATTTTGTAATAAAGTAATACAAAACTGGTTACATCTCGAGAACGAAAACAGATAGTAAAAAACGGACTGCGGTGTCTTGTTCCACGTGAAAAATCACTTTGAATTGATGGGTCACAACCAAACCTTTACGTTTAAAATGTTTAAGTTCATACGGTGGATTCAAGATTGAATCCACAAAGGCGCCCAAAAAAGTAAACCACATAAAAAAGTATAAACTAATTAATGATGTTTGGTGGTGGTTGGGAGTCAATATCTTAAGATGTGCGAAACAAATTAGGGCGGGGGCATTAAAAACTCACCCTGCATACAAAGTATTATATTACAACTACGAAATGGAAGGTTATGCAAGGTTTTCAACTTGAATGGAGGTCTTTTTTATTTATTTTTTTATTTACGGCAAAACACCATTTTACATCAAAAAATTTTCTTTATGGCTAACTAAATAGACTAACTAGACTAACTAACTAATACAATCGAATGGTATCACAGCAAGAACTACAAAAAAGATGACAAAATGATTCCATAACACTAACAATAACAACAATACTATAATACAATACATACAATAAAATTTAACGACTTCAAAAATTACTTAAATATTATTGAAACGAAATACATTTGAAATGATACAAAATATTACAATTGACACTTAATAAATAACAATGACAAAGTGGGGTAGCAATGAAAATAATACAAACAATTAAATCACACTTTTTACTACACAATATTAAAAAAGAAATAAGGTGAAAGCAGGTTTAAATAAAAGACAAAATAAGATTGAACCTAGAGCGTGAAAGCCGAAAGTAATCGCCTTAAAAAGCGAGAATATTCCCTACAGCTTCTTGATGCAGGCTTACACGGAAATGTCGTGAAAAACATGTTGGACTTTATGTGGGGGGGGGGGGGGGGTTAAGGATTTTTAAATTTTATACAGATTTGACCCAGTTTTAAATCAAATCTATAACAGTTTTTATATTACAAGTAGGTGTCGTAAACTTTTTACATAAACGAAAAGGTTGCAATGTATTGTTAACAAAAACTGGGGTGTCAAAACCCCTGTACATCCCTTTTAAAAACTAAATAAATTTTTCCGTTACAGTCAAACCGGATACGCTCTATCAATAGACACACATTTCAATGTACAGGGTGTACCAGAAGGAATCCATCCAGACTGAAAGTCGTTAATTTTAAATACAAACCCTTTTGAAATTTTTTTTATTAGTACATTTTTTGCTTCTACACCTAATTTTAAGACAACTTCACAATTTATTATGTATCCCAAATCTTTACGAGTTAGCAGATACTTGCGGTTGAAAATTAGTTTTTTCCCTTAAGAATAATATAGGAATATTATTTATTTTCCCATATTTACAATACCTTTAACGATGTACGAGATACCCTGGGTAGTATGATGAACCAGGCATGGGGAAACTGTGTTAATGAACCCTTGGTTGCAGAGCAAGGAGACTTAAATGCTCCTGCTCTCAAAGCTGATCTAGCCTGCAGAGGTGTATGGGAGGCGCAGATGGAGGCGTTATTTGATGTTCGTGTCGTTGACACAGATGCCCCATCATATGCCTCCCTTACACATGAAAAAGTATTGAAAAATGTAGAAACTGAAAAGAAGAGAAAATACCTAGCGGCCAGTGAGAGCAGGAATGCAACGTTTACTCCACTTGTGACTTCAGTGGATGGTATTCTTGGAGAAGATTTCACGTATCTCCTGAGAGCCATGGCAGAGAGGCTGTCCGAAAAATGGCAAAAGCCCTACAGCGTAATAATAAACTGGTTAAGAACAAGAATAACATGCGCAATAATAAGGGCAACGAGCGTGTGTCTTAGAAGAACCAGGAGAAAGTGGAGATCTGCCAGTGAATTCCTGGATGGTGCAGGGATACAAATTTTATATTAGGTTGATAACAAGTTATTGTTTAGTTCTTTAAATTTTTAAGTTTTATTTTTGTATACATTTTATATTTATTTTTTATTAAATACTATAATAATTAAAAAAAAAAAATATATGAGAATATTTCACATCCATTATCTATGAACATGTTACGTTGAACAGAACTTTCCAACCATGGAACTTAAGAACTTAAGAACCAGAACTTTCCACTCTGCCCGTACAAACAGAGCTTGTTTTAGAGTATAGTACCAGGGGAACCGAGCTTAAGCTCGGTAAAATTATTACTTTCGTTCTCACACTAAGCTCGTTCGCTAAGCTCACTCCCCTCTTGATTTTTAAGACGAGCTCGTTCGCTTCGCTCACCCGCCATTCCGAAGGGTGCTGCACTTTGGTATAATTTTCCTTTAAAGATATAACACATTGGTTTTATCTACAGTTATCAGCTGATTTTTGTTCAATTTAAAAACCTCCATAAGGATAACATGGAAACTTTCAAGGGCTCTAGCGCGAAAACCGGATTTTCCCAGCTATGGGACCAACGCCAATCGATTCCTGGTGGCCAAAACTCCCATAACCAACAAAAAATAAAAAATCCTTGGAGCGAAAAAAAAGTTTGCCTGTACAAACGGAGCTTGTTTTAGAGTATAAGATAATAAACCATTAGACTTATGGGTACAAATTAAATAGTAAAGTTGTCTTAAAATTACATATAGAATCCAAAAATGTAATAAAAAGTGGGGGTTTACGTTTAAAATTAGTGACTTGTGGTCTGGAAAGGTGACCTCTGATACAAACTGTATATTGAAATTACTGTCAATCGATAGAGGGTAACCGGTTTACCTATTAGGGCGTAATTGTTTTTTGCTGAAAACTAATTCTGTTAATTTTAAAAGTGTACGGGTGGTCTGGGTTACCCGGTATATGTTCCTTGGAAATTAAATAAACTCTTTTCACAATTACCAACATGTTTCTATATGTATTTTGAGGTTTGAGTTGTTTTCAGTTGCATAGAAAAGAATTAAACCGATTTTTAAACCGAGTTTCTTGATATTTGTATGTACAATTATAATTTTGGCCCTCTTGGTCCCGAATGTAATAGTAGTGTGTATTTCCCTTTCCTGGCTCAGGTCAAGGCCGCTGAAGTGCGAATGTTAAGTGTTGGTTTCCGGTGTGGTTTGGGCTAGATCGGAGGGTTTGACAGTGATGTATAGGGTGGAGAGGAAGGTTATAAAGGAGGAGATGAGATGCTAGATGAGCATCGCACTAATCTGCTGAGAGCTGTGCGAGATCACGGTAAGTCTCGGGGATAAAGAGCATCGCCACTAATCTGCTGTGAGCTGGGCCGGATCACGGTGAGTCTCGGGGATAAAGAGCAACGCCACTAATCTGCTGTGAGCTGGTTCAGATCACGGTAAGTCTCGGGGATAAAGAGCATCGCCACTAATCTGCTGTGAGCTGGGCCGGATCACGATGGGTCTCGGGGATAAAGAGCATCGTCACTAATCTGCTGTGAGCTGAGCCGGATCACGGTGAGTCTCGGGGATAAAGAGCATCGTCACTAATCTGCTGTGAGCTGAGCCGGATCACGGTGAGACTCGCGGATAAAGAGCATCGCCACTAATCTGAGGTGAGCATGGCCAGATCACGGTGAGTCTCGGGGATAAAGAGCATCGTGACTAATCTGCTGTGAGCTGAGCCGGATCACGGTGAGTCTCGGGGATAAAGAGCATCGTCACTAATCTGCTGTGAGCTGAGCCGGATCACGGTGAGTCTCGGGAATAAAGAGCATCGCCACTAATCTGCTGTGAGCATGGCCAGATCACGGTGAGTCTCGGGGATAAAGAGCATCGCCACTAATCTGCTGTGAGCTGAGCCGGATCACGGTGAGTCTCGGGGATAAAGAGCGTCGTCACTAATCTGCTGTGAGCTGAGCCGGATCACGGTGAGTCTCGGGGATAAAGAGCATCGCCACTAATCTGCTGTGAGCTGAGCCGGATCACGGTGAGTCCCGGGGATAAAGAGCATCGTCACTAATCTGCTGTGAGCTGAGCCGGATCACGGTGAGTCCCGGGGATAAAGAGCATCGCCACTAAGCTGCTGTGATCTGGACTGGATCACGTAGAGTCTCGGGGATAAAGAGCATCGCCACTAATCTGCTGTGAGCTGGGCAGGATCACGTAGGGTCTCGGGGATAAAGAGCATCGACACTTATCTGCTGTGAGCTGGCCCGGATCACGGTAAGTCTCGGGGATAAAGAGCATCGCCACTAATCTGCTGTGAGCTGGGCCGGATCACGGTGAGTCTCGGGGATAAAAAGCATCGCCACTTATCTGCTGTGAGCTGGCCCAGATCACGGCGAGTCTCGGGGATAAAGAGCATTGCCACTAATCTGCTGTGAGCTGGGCCGGATCACGGTGAGTCTCGGGGATAAAAAGCATCGCCACTTATCTGCTGTGAGCTGGCCCAGATCACGGCGAGTCTCGGGGATAAAGAGCATCGCCACTAATCTGCTGTGAGCTGTACCGGATCACGTTGAGTCTCGGGGATAAAGAGCATCGCCACTAATCTGCTGTGAGCTGGCCCGGATCACGTGAGTCTCGGGGATAAAGAGCATCGCCACTAATCTGCTGTGAGCTGGGCCGGATCAGGTTGAGTCTCGAAGAGATTGGATATGTGTTCGGTCTCATGGGCTGGCTTGACAACGGTTACGCAACTACAGTGGCATTAACCTTCAAACATTGCTTTTAAGTACACAGTACAGAATCGTCGGAATTGTTTATTCTGTTCTTTTTGTGTAAGCGCTATAAATGAATAACTATAACATTACGATAACATTCAATAATGGTATAGTTTGCTTTTTGCTGCCTCGGCCACTCCACTTTCGGTAATATATCCATGAACTACTGACGTACACGCAATACAGGATATTAATAAAAGAATTCCGAGATTTTTTAACAGACGCCGATGAAAACGTTTTAAAGATATTTAAACGATTAAAATGTCAAATTTAAGAGGAAAAACTAAGTTTTTTTCATGATTCAATTCATTTTAATGTGAGAGCCATTTGTTGCTCTGCAGACAACAATGTGGTATTCGACTTCTATCTGAGCTTTTTGCAGCTGCTCTGATTTTATAATCATGATCGGTGTTAAAATTCGCCTAAGCATAAGTCTCAAGTCTTATTTTCCCGCATACACAATGATCCTTATTTGATCCCAGAAAAAAATCCAAAGGTTTCAAATCATGACTACTAGGAAATCAGGGAATAATCCCTGTCTTTACAACCATTTGGAAATCGATTGTTTAGCGTGTTCTGGGCAAGTCAAGGTCAACGTTTGATCCCATCATGGATCCCAAACGATGTGGTAAACTAAACTTACTATTTTTAGATTCAGATTGACTTTTAAATCTTTTTCTTATCCTAAAAAGTCTTTCAGTAGCTTCCATTCAAAATACCGGCATTCTTTTATAAACACCTTGTGTATCTAACACATCATTAAACCACCATAAGAAACTTACTTTTATGTTTTTTGTGACTTATTTTCTATATTGTTATATAATTATTAATTTGATTGGAAATATTGTTAGGAGTATAATAAAAAAAATAAAAACTACCTGTTTTGGCTCTCGAGCATTTTTTGTTAAATACTTTAATTTTAACAAAGTATCAAATTGTTACTGTGTTAATTACTGAGTATCGTTATAGATTTTTACACACTTCGCGGGTATTTCATCCATAACGCAAGTAGACCACTCTCTAATAATAAACTAAATTTGTAAAAGGTACATTCATAAGATATTTTTATACGTACGGCTGGGCATTTACCAGCTAAACAGTCACATTTCTTTGTGAACGTTTGTATTACGATTTCAGTATTGATATAGAGTTCTTTCCCTTACATGAAAAACATTAAAAGTTATAGAGGCAAAGTAAAAATAGTTCCTGCGGTTATTCCATGTCAATTATTTCATCAACGAGATCATATGTATACAATTTGTTGTGGACAAACTAAACATTATACTGGACAACTAAACTCGAATATCATTAAAGGTGTAAACGCTATTTCAAACACATAAAACAAAAATAAAAAATTTATTTCTTGTCAGGTTTTGTGGTTGTGTGGGAGCGGGGTTAAGCAGGCCGCAGTTGTTTAACAGCCGAAGTTGGCGAAGTGTTTGACGAAGCTTGATTTATTATTATAATTATCTTTGTTTGTTTTGTTCATCTAGTAGAAGAAAGAACTACATACCAAATAATTCTTTTTCAAAACATGGGGTGGGGGTAAAATATTTTCCAGTAATTACTCGACCTCTTGAGGTCAGGGTTATGGCCTATTATTTAGGAAATAATATTTATTTAAAGGCTTTTAGAATGATTGGCATAGGCCGAAGAATTTTCTTACAAGCTTTCCTTTGGGGACCTTCCCTTGAGTATTGAAGCAAAGTATATTGATCCTTGTCATAATGTAAATAATTGTAAATTCCTGTAATATCTAAATAATATGTCACAAACTCGACAGCAAAATAAGCACAGTATGTCCGAACTTATTGAAGTTTTAAGTTTCAGGTATACGATTTCAATGAGATGTTTTATTGTATGGTATTGAAGACTAAGTTGTCCATTTAAGGTTACGTTTTCGGCATTGTAATATATCAAAGAAGTTTATTAAATTGACATACATATCAACTTATGCTCACTTTCAAGATCTTGTACTGACTCGTCATGGGCCGACCTCCATCATACTTGGATACTCAGTTATAACGTAAAACCGTTTTTAAACTTAAATTTGATTCTCAGAACTTTAAACTTCTAGCTAAATTATTAATAAAAATATCAAGCAGTTTTCAGATTTTTCAGTACCCCTGTATATCTATATCGTCCTGGGGGAGCTCTTACTACCCCACCCCCATTCCTGTCCCTGCATGTAAATGTTCTGGCGTCTGCAGGTCAAGTCTTGCATACTAAGCTGACGCATTGATGCCCTTAATATTCCCACTGCCACCTTCAGCATGAAAAAACAAATATTTATCGTTCTGTATTGTTGCTTAGTTTTAGTTCAACAAATTCTAAGTTAAATTTTATCAATAAAAAAAATAAAATATACATTTATAATTTGTACGGTATGTATATAGTCTAACACTCGCGCTAAACGTGCACAACTTAACCAAGAATATACCGGGTCTCCATAAAGTCTTGCCCTGATAAAGAAACCGAATGGTATAAAAACCATTAGTGGTAGGATGACGTTTTATATACAGTTTTAATAAGTGACTTCTTAAGTTTTTACAGCTATGCACAAACTCAACAAAACTCTACATGTGCGCCTTGGGTTACATGTAAATATTCTAGGCGACTTTTATATTAGTTTTATTAGCAACAGGTTTTTTTATTTTATTTAACATTTCCTGAGTAATGGACGTCACTGCATTTATTATTCTCTCTCTTTTTAGAGTTTCTAAATTTAGAACCGGGGAAGAATAAAAGAAAATCTCTGAAAAATCAGTAAATAAAGAAATCTAGAGAGGCCAAGTGATGTGAGCGAGGTGGCAATTTAGTCAGGCCATCGCGACATGATTTTGTTGTGCATTTATGTAAACTGCATTGTGGTCAATCAGCTGAGCCTTAGTTATTAACAAATTAATGAGGGGTAAACTAGATTAAATTCCCTTTAAAACAAGAATTGTAAGCTGTATGTTCCTGTAAAGGTGTCAAAACAGCAAAGCTATGAAATCAGGGCAAGACTTTATGGACACCCGGTATTATTCCTATACAAAACTTACACAGAACATTTCAAAATTGAGCAATTTTAAGGGGCCATATTTTTAAATATAACAACCATTATCAGATATAACAACCAATACATATTATGATATCAAAATGTGCAGAATTTAATTTAATAAATTTTACTTACTTTCAGAGTTTAGCTGTCTTTAATGGTTCAAAAGATATCCAACAAAAACTTATTAAACTAAAGCCACCATTAAAAAAAAATCGGCCATGGCAGTCAAACGCACCAAAATTTTTTTCGACACTTTTTCGCCAACCTGAGAATTTGAAAATTACCATCATATCAGTCTATTTTTACTCTCACTTACAGTCTTTTTACAATACTAGTAGATTATATTGCATGTAACACATTGTCAGCTTAGATTATGCTTGGTTATTTGCACTTTGTCAACGTTCCATAGTTTGGACTCAGTTTCTCCACTGCATGACCCATCTGATATGTCAATCATGTATTGCATAGTATTGCATCTCTGTGAATTGGCGTTTTGCAGTAAATAAATAAACGTAGCTTAGAAAAGTGATATACCTTTCGCCATAGTTTTTTTTAAGTAATTTTACTTAGAATCGGTCAGAATAAATTTGTTTGCAATAACTTCCGGGTAGACCCATACTTTGACTGGACTAATAATCAACATGAGGAACAATCAATGTTGAAAAACTTTTCAAAACTTAATCAACTCCATCTGAACATACTCTTCCCCCACTCCTCTTCTAAGTCAGTTTAGTGTTCGAAGTGTTATTTGTTCATAATGAAATATATACCAGTATATATATGTTTTAAGGGAATGTTGAAGGTTTGGCAAGGCAAAGAGGTGACGTAGATTGTTAAGGGTGATGCAAGTCCCTGGGATGCTGTAATATTCATATTGTGTGTCTCGAAATGTTTAGCTTCAGCCTTTCTTTGCGCGGAAACTCTGTTGAATGCCAAATTTGTGATTAATGTTAGTTTATATACGCCCAAATATGACTTATTTAATTATCCGATTTTTAAGGTCTTGGTCCATATTTTATCATTCTTGAGACCTTTTTATGTTGTACAGAAAGTTTGAACGACCTAGATGCTATATAAGCTTCATTATAAAAGATTGATATATAAATAAATAAATAATAATTTTTGTTTGTTTGCTTGTGTCTACGACTAAGGCATTTTCCTTTAAGGGATGTGCAGAGTACCAGAAACGCTTTTAAAGAAGAGCGGTCCAAACCCATCAGTGTGGTGAAAATTCCGGGAATTGAACCCGTGACCTCTTGAACTAAAGTCCAAAACGCTAACATTAGGATAGCGAGATTGCTAATTATCAGGAAATTTCCTTTACAAATAAAGATAATTTATTTGTTTGAATAATTTACTATAAAAATGTAATTTCAAGAATACATATGATCAGAATGTATTCACTGCTATAGAAGTATCAAAAAGGCTAGTAGAGACTCAACTCAAGATGTTTGGGTACTCAGGGATAAAGAACATGCTGTGAGCTGGGCCAGATCACGTTGAGTCTCGGGGATAAAGAGCATCGCCACTAATCTGCTGTGAGCATGGCCAGATCACGTTGAGTCTCGGGGATAAAGAGCATCGCCACTAGTATGCTGTGAGCTGGGCCGGATAACGTTGAGTCTCGGGGATAAAGAGCATCGCCACTAATATACTGTGAGCTGGGCCGGATAACGTTGAGTCTCGGGGATAAAGAGCATCGCCACTAATATGCTGTGAGCTGGGCCGGATAACGTTCAGTCTCGGGGATAAAGAGCATCGCCACTTGTATGCTGTGAGCTCGGCCGGATCACGTTGAGTCACGGGGATAAAGAGCATCGCCACTAATATGCTGTGAGCTGGGCCGGATAACGTTGAGTCTCGGGGATAAAGAGCATCGCCACTAATATGCTGTGAGCTGGGACGGATAACGTTGAGTCTCGGGGATAAAGAGCATCGCCACTAGTATGCTGTGAGCTGGGCCGGATAACGTTGAGTCTCGGGGATAAAGAGCATCGCCACTAGTATGCTGTGAGCTGGGCCGGATAACGTTGAGTCTCGGGGATAAAGAGCATCGCCACTAATATGCTGTGAGCTGGGCCGGATAACGTTGAGTCTCGGGGATAAAGAGCATCGCCACTAATATGCTGTGAGCTGGGCCGGATAACGTTAAGTCTCGGGGATAAAGAGCATCGCCACTAGTATGCTGTGAGCTGGGCCAGATCACGTTGAGTCTCAGGGATAAAGATCATCTCCACTAGTATGCTGTGAGCTGGGCCGGATAACGTTGAGTCTCGGGGATAAAGGGCATCGCCACTAGTATGCTGTGAGCTGGGCCGGATAACTTTGAGTCTAGGGGATAAAGAGCATTGCCACTAATATGCTGTGAGCTGGGCCGGATAACGTTGAGTCTCGGGGATAAAGAGCATCGCCACTAAGCTGCTGTGAGCTGGGCCAGATCACGTTGAGTCTCGGGGATAAAGAGCATCGCCACTAATATGCTGTGAGCTGGGCCGGATAACGTTGAGTCTCGGGGATAAAGAGCATCGCCACTAATATGCTGTGAGCTGGGCCAGATCACGTTGAGTCTCGAGGATAAAGATCATCTCCACTAATCTGCTGTGAGCTGGGCCGGATCACGTTGAGTCTCGGGGATAAAGAGCATCGCCACTCATCTGCTGTGAGCTGAGCCGGATCACGTTGAGTCTCGGGGATAAAGAGCATCTCCACTAATCTGCTGTGAGCTGGGCCGGATCATGGTGAGTCTCGGGGATATAGAACATCGCCACTAATATGCTGTGAGCTGAGCTGGATCACGTTCAGTCTCGGGGATAAAGAGCATCTCCACTAATCTGCTGTGAGCTGGGCCGGATCATGGTGAGTCTCGGGGATATAGAACATCGCTACTCATCTGCTGTGAGCTGGGCCAGATTAAATTGGGTCTCGGGTAGAAAGTGGATATGGGTTCTAATGCCCATTTGACTATTTGACTGGCTTAACATAGGTTACGCGACTAAGTTCGCATAAACCTAAGGTTTAGATTACTTGATTGTACACCTACGTTTTCTTGCAAGATTAGCACACCCCATCCATCACAGAGCAAACACAAAATTTACAGTCGCGGCCAACTCAGGGTGAAATTATGGTAACATCCATCTTGCCGCTGTCTCGGCCGCTCCACTTGCGGCTAACTAAAATGCAACTTCTGACGTACACGAATAAATGTTGCACATCATTAATTAATCTCATCTAGAATAAGTTTTTGTAACAAAATGAAGAAGTTGAATTCATTTTGTGTTTAAAAGTCAATCATATACATGGCTAAGCAATCTAAAGCCTTCCAGTTGTCATACCATTAAACTGAGATATTTAAATGTGTTACCCATTGATTTTTATGAACATTTAAATCTTGGTGATTATTGATTACATGCAAAAAAATAACTAGCAAAAAATGAGTTGGATAGTTTTGTAAAGTTTATGATAGTCGCTGCGCATACAACGTTTACGCAGTTAAGTTCCTATAAACTTTTAAACGAAAGTTTATAATAGGTGTGTGTAATTCAATTCCTTTTTAAATTCTTATTACTATTTGTGGAACTTTCGTTTGTCAACCGTTCACACTTTTTAATTGCTACATTTTTCCAATTTCCCCCTTACAGTACAGGTATAAACTGTTTATTTTAGGTGAAAAACTTACAGTAAAATATGTATTTACAATATATTACCTGCAAACGTTACATAATACAAGTGTACACTTTTAACGCAAATACAGTATCGTTTATATAAATTTTTACTCTAACCCATTTCATCAATTGGTAAACGTACTGAGTTCCAGAATTGGAAAGGGTTTTTATCGAGTCCTTGAACAAAGAAGTGATTAATGAGCGTCTGTAAGGTAATAAGACTAAATTATGCAGAGCCATGTTTCTAATTAAGAGAAAACTACTCCGTGTTGATGAATATTTATCTATCCTTGTAATTTTTTTTTTTAATTTAAAGCTTAACAATCTAAAATACATAGTATATAGCGTTTGTGTATATAGTATACACAGTTCTTAGTGTAAGCAATTGTTTTTGTATATTTTATAATTTTCAATTCATTGGCTTTTTAAAATTTATTGTTAGGAAAAATAACAAAACCTTTACTTCGTAACGTCTACATCTTAGTCTGTCATATTATAGGGTGTTTGACAGTGGTTGTCAAAGAAATTCATGGTTCATTGTGCATGTAAAATGCAACAAAAATTAGCAATTTATGCAGTTATAGCTCACTCCACGTTCAAGTAACAGTATTTCTTTTTGACACTGCTCATAAAAAAAAAATTATTTTTTCTCACATTTTACAGTCAATAAAAGACTTGTAAAATCTACTTGAAAAAAAAATATTTTGGGATATTGAATAAAAAAGTGCGTTATAACATACTTAAAAACATTTGCTATGCGTCTATATATATAAGATAATTTATTAAAATTACACCTTCTTTCCCCACTGGGAAAGCTGCTACAAAACAAAGGATACTAAAACAAATAAATATTAATACTACAATAATTTTGAGTATGATGTTCATGATGAATATAAATGGTTCCGTAAGATAGATATAGAGTGTTTTAACGCCACAATTGAAATTTTGGTTAGGATATCCCTATTTAATTGAAATTTCTTCCAAAACACACATAAAAAATTTGGAATAGTTTTTTTTGAAATTTGAAATTTGGAATTTGAAAACCATCAAATAAACCCAAACTTCCCCACATCTTTAAATTTAAAATGATATGATAGACGTAACCTTTCATAGTTTATAAAGAGGCGGAAATCGGCACTAAAAATAATTATTAACCTGTTTCTGATTAAATAATTATCATTGTTTGAAATCATCACACACCAGGCAGTGTGTTAATTAAGTGTGGAATTCGCTTCTTAACTTTTAAACCACAACAGTTATAGTGTAGTAAAATTAGGGCAAAATATGTCTGGAAAATTAGAAAACTTTGTGGACAACCAATTTTTGCTTAAATGTGTTCTATGTCATCCCCTGACCTCCCTCAGAAAAGGCCCCTAAAATTCCCAATGGGCATCATGCCTAAAAATGATGGGATGGCCCACGTGGAGTCAGAAATAAATCTTTCTTCGGCCAATAGATTTAATATCAAATTAAAGCTCTCAAGTAGTAGAATTTAACGCCGCAAATCCCATCTCAAAAGGTTCCATGAGTTGAAAATGGCAGCATGTCAAACGTTGAATAAAAATCAAATTTTAACCTAAACGCTTAAAAATGTAATAGTATTCGGAATACTTGACTTTTGAGGTCCGGTTTGTGGCAAACGTTTGATTTTACAATTATTAAAAAAATTCTGGTAGTTTGACATATGCTTATCATACTACCCTTGAGCCCTCTACATAGACGTCCAAAAGAGGAAGTCCTGAACATTTTTTCTTGGTCCATAGGCATGCTACACATAGTTTTAAAGGTATTACTAAGGGGAGTACATAGCCGAAAACCAGACCTAAAATGGTCAAATATGTCGGAAGTTATCGCATTTCAAAGTTTTGAAAATATTATATTAATCTAAATATTGAACGTCTGCCATTTTCGTAACTATCATTGTATTGAGGTCAAGTTTACGACAACGTATTCTACATGTTAAGACTTTTAATTTGATATATATATATCGAAGGGTTATCTATTTTAATTAGAGCTGCTATTAATATTAATAAAACAATCATTACACACAGCACTCTGTTTAATAATTTAATTTGACCTACATGTTTCAAGCATTAGCTCATGATCACGGTCTTTAATATTTTACATAATTCCTAACCTTCCTTATAGTCTTATAAATAAATAATTTTAAATACTGATATAACATATGTTTTTTCTCAGCTGTCTTACTTCTTATTCTATACTTTTCCATTCATGGGCTTTTGGTTTTTGAAGTCGATAATTTTGTCAAATAATACATTTTGTTTCCCAATTTGTTGCGCATTTATTATTTTCTTTGGTTCTCTTTTATAATGGGAATAAATGTAAAAATCTTCTTTTGTGTCAAGCTTTGGACCTTTGTTGCCATATTCTAAAATAGTCAGATCTTCTTCTATAGTTTTAAACTTGTGATTATTTTTCAGCATATGTTCGGCTACGTTGGATTTCATGCTCGTTAAGTTTTTTGATCTGTATGCTTGAACATGTTCTTTGTATCTTGTCTTGAAGGATCTACCAGTCTGTCCAACGTAATAATCTTTACATTCTGAGCATTGCAATTTGTAAATACCTGATCCTTCAAGGTTCATTTCATTGGGATTGATTGTTTTCTTGATTTTCTTGTTCAAGATTTGCATTGCATTATTTCTTGTTCTATAACTTATTGTGAAATCGGTCTTTTGGAATGTTTTTCTTATTGCTCTATTAAATCTTGTGTTGTATGGTAGACATATAAAGTTTTGTTTTTGGTTTTTGTCTTCTTGATTGATCTTCTCTTTCTGTCTTTTTATTTTCTTTTTTATCATATTATCTATTAAATTCGGTTTATAGCCATTCTTTGCTGCTAGATATTTTATTACGTCTTTTTCTTTGTTGAAGGCACTTTTTTCATTGGGATATTTGTCAGTCTATGAATCATACTGTGGAAGGTTGTCATTTTTTTTTGCCATGGGTGATTGGAATTTGATGGGATTATTTGGTCTGAAGTTGTAGGTTTCCTATAAATTTCAAAAGTGTGTTTGGAATTTTCCATTTAAATTTTGAGATCTAAAAAGTTGATTTGTTGATTTTGAATTTCTATTGAAAATGTTATTGTTCTAGATAATGAATTTAAGTAATCTAGTAACTTTTGTGCATCATCTTGAGAGCCTTCAAAAAGGCAGAGGATGTCATTCACATATCTAAACCAATATTTAATTTTGTTGTTAAAAGGGTTTGAATTATTTTTAATTTGGGTTTTCTCTATGTTATTCATATAAATATCGGCTAGGAGACCCGAAAGTGGAGAACCCATTTCAAGTCCATCTTTTTGAATATAAAAAACTGAATTGTAGGAAAAGTAGTTTTGTTTTAACGTGGTTTTAGTCAGTTTTATTAATTCTTCTATTTCTTTTCTATTTAGATTCCCTTTTTCTGGTAGTTCATGTTTAAGGATATTTAAAGTTTCTTCGGTTGGAATGTTGGTATACATATTTTTGACATCAACAGAGAGAAACAGGGACTTTTCAGGGATATTTACTTCTTTAATTTTGTCTACCAGGTCATAGGTATTTTTGACGGTGAATAAGTTTTCAACATTAATGTTTCTTTTGATTTTTCTTTGGAGGTAACCACTTAAATGGTACGATGGTGCACCTCTGTAATTTACAATTGGCCTTAATGGTATTCCCTCTTTATGCGTTTTTGGTAATCCACGAAGGGTAGGGGCATTAGGTTTTATCATTTTAAGCTTATTCTGTATCACTTTTGGAATAGTTTTGCATTTGCCTATAGTCAAGTTGGTTTCTTTTGTAAATTCATCTGTCGGATCTTCATTGAGAATTTCAAACTTGTTGCTTAATACATAGCTTGAAACATGTAGGTCAAATTAAATTATTAAACAGAGTGCTGTGTTGAAATGATTGTTAAAAAAAAATTGAATATACTGTATATATTTTGAATATATATATATATATATATATATATATATATATATATATTGAATATATATATTTTGAATATATATATATATTGAATATATATATATTGAATATATATATATAAAAATTCCGGAATGTATTTAAATTTTGTATGCTTAATATCAAGTTTTATTGTTACTCCTAATGGGCCAACCCCCCCCCCCCCACCTTTTTTGGGCATGATCCCCAAATAAGGTTTCAGGGGATTTTCGTAGGAAATTTAGGGGATGCCATAGAACACATTTAAAAAATTGGCTGTCCATGAATCATTTTATTTTTCCCGACTAATTTTACTACACCAAAAAAATACCAACGTTTACAAACCATTACTGTTGATAGTAAAGTCCTTATCTGTGCCACAATTTACAGGATGGCCCCTCTGGGACGGCCCACTAGAAGTCAGTCCAAATTCTTAAATATGATCATAGCTTGACATACACGGTTAGCAAAAGTCTAACATTATTTTCATTTTCACAATATAAATGTTATCAAAATGTCATTTAAGACATTTTTACTCTTGAGTTTTTCGGTCGTGAAAGTTAATATTAACGCATCAATACACTCATTTTCAAAAATGGCTGACAAATAAATAAAATGTTTATAAATTTGATGTTGTTATGAAATAAATGTTCTTTAAACTAAATTTTAAAATATTTTTATCCATTTACAAACTCACTATTTGCACGTTGCAATAATTTTCAACTGAACTCTAAAATAATGTTAATTATACAAAAAACTCATGTTGATAGTGTTCTGCCGTTTTAATGACATGCGTATGTTATTTCTTCGTCAATAACGTCATAGAAGTCCTATGAGGTTAACGTTACCTAAAATATTTACTTTTTATAATTAAAACCTCAGCATATGTGGTGTTCCAGACCCCCCCCCCCGTTTAAAATTAGCAGGTCACCCCTGAAAAAAGGTAGAAAGCACAGGTCATCCCAGGTAAAAAATTAGGTCACCCCTTTTAACCCATTTAATGCCAAATTATTTCTTTTAAATTTAGTGCGGTGGCTTAGTGCTGCGCTCTCGTAGCGAACTCGCATACCAACGGCCTACAGTCTGCCCCGCTAGGGGCGCGCACTGTTCATAACCCTAATTCTCGTGTCTAGGCTGCCGGTCGTGATAGCTCAGATGGCTAAGGCGTAGGCATCCTTGGCCAGGATGTCTGCGTCGGCGCGGGTTCGAATCCGCTCACGACCAAACCCTGACCTGGTGGTGCAACTCTTAAAGGGTTAGCCGATCTGTGGTAACGTTGGTGGGAGGGCCCACGTTAAATAAACGGTGGCAGGCTTGCGTGGAAGTTGACGGGATCGGTTGATTCTTTGAGAGTTGCACCTTGGTCAACACTGATTTTGCTACTTTTTACTACTGTTAACTGTGTGTGTGCCACTACGGCTTTGAATTACGAAAGATGATCATATTTTCAATTCAAAATGTCAATTAAATTCATTCTAATGATGCCATATAACATTTTACTCCAGTCTTAATTCTAAGTGTCCCATATGGGGACCATGGGCCTTAATGGGTTAAAATTTATATAATTAATTTTTAAAACAAATTGTGCCATTATAGGTAAACCGGTTGCGCTCTGTCGATTGGCAGTAATTTCAATGTTCAGGGCGTACCAGAAGTTACATTTACAGACCAGTAAATCACTACTTTTAAATAAAAACATCCACTTTTTATGATTTTTTTTTCAAAATAATGCATTCGTACAACATGGAGAGGAGAGGGATTGAAATTCACCTACTGATTGAAATTCCTAACGAAGAAATTACAAAATACAGATCGATGATTTAGGATGATGAAGAATGGGTATGTGTAGTTTGATTCATTTCCTTTAACATTTATATTAAAACTCAAACTGTTAACTTTTAAGAGTAAAATGTTGAGCTATCACCTGTATTTTTTTAATATCAAATTAAAAGGATTTAGTACATTTTAAAATAAAGTGATATTAAATATGTTTTTTAGAAAGGGGATTATTGTAGTAGTAATGAACTGTTGAAATCCTGGACAGTGGTATAATCCTCTCAGTTCAAATCTAACCACATCTCTTCACACTTTGATGTCGACTGTTCAGTAGCTGTTCAAATTTAATAAAAAAAACTATAAAAAGTAATCGAGAGTAATAAAAATCCAATTCAAATATATCTTGGAGGGGGACTCCTTCTGAAACCTCCCCCCCCCCCCCCAGTCATACCAAAGCATGTAAATGTTCTGGCGTCTGCGAGCCGAGTCTTGCATACTAAACTGACGTATTGATGTCTTTAATATTCCCGACGCCCACTTCAGCATAGAAACAAACAAATCTTTTTTTCTACATTGATAATTGCATTTAGATCAAAAGAGTCTATGTAAAATTTAATCTACTGAAAAATTGTTCTATTCGGTTCTATAAGGAATTGAGATTCCTACGAATAAGGAGTTGGATGAAATAACACTTCAATCTAGGACCAAAATACATTCAAAGCTAACTAAATATTAAGGAACCCAATGATCAACCTTAATTGTTGATTTCCAGTATTCTCTGAGGTTTGTTTACAATGTAGCCTATGCTCACAAAAAATATTTAAGAAAAATTTGATTCTCATAATAAAAACATAATCAATTACTTTAAAATATACATTTTCCACTAATTTATTTTTCAGGCTGATGAAATGGAGCCCAGGGTCTTAGTTTGTTTTAAATATTACTTAAATAATCCCTAATAACATTGTTCGTGTATATTTTAACGATTTTTTTTAGAAAATACGAGTACTTTATTATGGTAGTAGTCACTGAAAGACTTAAGCCCGGGGCCATGTTATTTTTTCGTTTTGAGGTCCCCAGAAGCTAAAAACACCGTTCGTACGTCTATGTGTCCGTGAAACGATAACTTTTGAGCGGAAACTCCGATTTTGATAAAATTTGGTACAGGGTTGTAAAGCAGCATTTACTTGAAGGATTTCACAAACCGAATTTATCGGACCATGGGAACGGGGTTATAGGGAAAAGGGTCACAAATGGGGTTTTGGTTTTTTACCTTAATTGTTAAAATTCAAGGATTTTAACGTAGACCATTTAAAAGGTTTAAAGGAACCAACAATCTGTTATTTTGAATTTTTCTTAGCTTAAATGTTTATGGTGAAAAACCAAAAACATGTTTTCAAAGTTATTAAAAATAACCTTTATCTGGCTTATTTACTCACATAGGTTGATAACATTTGGTAGGATGGATTTAACTTATATTTGCTTACAAAATGCATACCTATTAAGTAGTGTGTTTTGGTTACCGCTGGCTCAGGTCAGCAACCCCGGAAGCCATGCGCCGGGGCACACAGCTTCCGGTCGGTTATTAAATGAGGGGGAGGGGTTAGGGTTCGCGTTTGAACCAAACCTGCGCATAAAGTAAAAGTCAGTTCAAAACTGAAATTCAACAGTTGAACACAAGTAGAAGTTAGTTGAAAAAGGAGAGGGGATAATTGTTTCAAGGTCATCCGGAGGGAGTTTTAAAAAAGACTGAACTGCTAAGAGTTCAGTTTAATGTTGATCGTCGTACAGGTCAGTCGAAACCGACGAGCGACCGAAGAATAGCTTCAAGATCATTCCTCGCCGTCGAAGATACATCCGAAACTTGGACGGGGTCCTGTGGATTCGGTGGAGGCGAAGTCCTCGGAGGATTCTCTCTCGGGTGGGTAGTAGATGATATTTCGTGAACCTGTACTTGTTCCTGGTTCGTATCCATTTTTGTGTAGCGTAACTTAGAGCGGAGTTGTTGTTAGTTGAAGAGCGTATAGAATAATGAAGCAGGAATTGTCGTGGGCGCGGTTATATAAAGAATGGTGGGGATGAAACAGAAAAACCTGTTGAACACAGTCGATAGGTGTAACAAGTTCGAAGTTGTAGAAACGTAACATCGAACGTAAAATATTGTGAATAACACTATCGTCAACGTTAACCCGCGGAGTTCTAGCCGAGTATAACGGGTTAAAACTTAATTTCTTCCTCACTTTTGTTAAATTTGTTTTAGTCTTTGAAACCGATGGTTTGGAATCATTTCGTAATATATGTTGTGTCCGCAAAAGTTTCAATTTCAAACATTGCGTATCCATCACAAGAAGTATGTCAGACGTGTAGAAGTGAGAACAAGATAGATGAATGAGATATAACGTCGAGCACGCGAAGGTGATTCAAACAGGACGACATGTGCTAATGTAAATGAAATTTCAGGTTAATAGCAATCATAATTGTATAATGAAGTTGGCGAAACGTATATATAATGAGTAGAAAGGATGTGAACACCGCAAATGCGAGTTAATTAATGGTCGCGGTGCGATGAACAATCTCCATTTATAACGGCTATCGCGTGGGAAGATCCGTTCCGCACGAGCACCCAAGCGGAACCCGTGTTCACTCAAGCGGAACCCCCCCCCCCATAAAAAATGGAGATTAAATCCCCCCCCCCCCACTCCTTCCCCCAACCCTTCCCCCACTCCTTTGGGTCAATGGCCGGTTATGACCGGTTGTTGACTCCAACTAGTTAAACTGAATTAAACATGGCAGCTCCCATGGAAAGTTCTAACCTCAAACCTTGGTTTCGCTCCGACTCCTCATTTGACTTTTATACCGCTGCGAACTGGACCGTACTGGAGTGAAAATAACCGTACTGCGCATGCGCTAATTCCTCCCACCATCGCGCTTCACTCCCCCACCACTTCCCCCACCTCTCAAAATCCGAGGAGCGATACGAGCCCGATCTTCGCGTCAGTCGTCAACGAATTTTCATAGTGAAAAGTCGTTGGCGATTCGGTAAGAGGTTTCAAATATATAGTAGGCCTATATATATTTGAACCTCTTATACTACGTTGCGTTTTTTAATGCAATGTAGTATGTGTGCGTGTGTGTGTGTATATATTAGTTGTAAGGTGTACCTATTTTAAGAATTAATATGCGCATTGCGATGTTAGTTATAAGTTGTGTTTAGAATTAAGGTGTATTATTAGCATTAAGGTGTATTAATTTTTAAGAATAATGATGGTATTTTGGTTGTGTTGAATTATCTTGTTTTTAATAATCTGTTGTTTTGCCTTACAGCTAGATGATAGGGGGTAGATTAACTGTAAATTCAGAAGTTCAGTTGAACTTCACTTAGAAGGGGTGGGACATCCGCAAATTGCGGACTAGGTTTTTGCATTTTGTTTAGGAATATGATTGGGTGGGATTAGTTGGGTGGGTGTTAGAGTTGCGTTTCTGCATTAGGTGTTCCAGTTTCCCTTGGAATTCACGGTTACGGTAGACCCGGACCGGAACGTTACGGTAGACCCGGACGGTCCAAACAAAATTGCGTCGATGTCCCTTGCAGAACGTAACTAGTGGGTTAGGAGTGGGAACCCGTTAGGCAAACAGGGTGGTGGGAACAGTTACTACTGTTCCCATCACCTTGGTTTTTTATAAGTGTTGAATGACCTTGACCCACTTTCGGAAGGGTCAATGACCGTTCCGCATGAGCACCCAAGCGGAACCCCCCCCCATAAAAAATGGAGATTAAAACCCCCCCCACTCCTTTTCCCCTTCCCCTTCCTCTTCCCCTTCCACCTTCTGGTCACGGCCGGTCGCTAACCCTTCTCATTAGCATACCGTTATAAAAGACGCACTGTCTACGGCTAACGTTTTATTCTGATTCCAGACGTTACGCTGCGAATACAGACTTGTAACCATGTCGTCTCTGCCTACAACATCTTCTACTACGGCTTCCACTACTACAACTTCCACTACTACAACTTCCACTACTACAACTTCCACTACTACAACTTCTACTACGGTTTCAACTCCGGTGAAGAAAACTCTTCGTCTGAAAAATGTTCCTGCCTGGTGTGAGAATCGACTTCAATCCACGCCTTCAACTTCTGGAGCTCAGCCTCGCAGCATCTTTTCACCGCCTTCATCTTCAAATGATTCTATGCCGCCACCACAGAAGCCAGCTCCTCGATCTAACGAACCGTCAATCGAAACCTTAGTTCATCAACTAAGTACACCTGTTATTCCACTATCACCAATGCCTCCTACTCCACCACTTACTATTCCTAAAGATCACACCTATCCCAAAAATCAACCTCCCAAGTCTGCTCCTTCAGAGCGTTTCCAATTATTAAAAGAAGAGCGTCGTAGGGCATTTAGACGTCCCACTACTTGCCCTGAAGTGCTCGCTAGGGGAATTAAGAAAGGATCAGCTTGTGGAAGGAAATGTGTTACGAACGAGAGTTTCTGCCGTGTACATATCGTGAAACATCTTTCCGAACCACAACTGGCAGAAATCCCCACTGTTGAAGACGATCCTGAAATAATATCCGTCAGAGGGGAGAGGCTTAAGAAAGGTTTGAAATATTTTTTTCTAAATGTTGTTGACCACCAACACATATTGGCAAAATGTAACGGCTTAAAATATAAAATTAGAGTTTGTGATAATTTGTGTACAGAGAAAAGATTTAATGATTTAGATTCTCAAGACTTTCTCCTCAGGGATAAAAAGGATCGTATTACAAGGTGGGGGCGTAAACAGTAAATTCAATAGTCTTTTCCAAATTTTGTTTAAAAAATAATGGGGGAGAAACACAATGCGTTATAGCGTTGTGTTTCTCCCCCATTATTTTTTAACACTCTAAGTCTCGTGACCTACTTTTCTGAGGTCGTTGTACAGTTATATGACCTCTCTGACTTGCATTGTTTTGCCGGTGTAGCATATAGCGTGCAAAGAATGGTGTTTGAATGAAATATCATCAGCATTCAAAGAGAGAGACTGTTGTTTTGCAAGTTAATTAGTCTTCATTAGCACACAACAATTATCGCGTGAGAAGATCCGTTCCGCATGAGCACTCAAGCGGAACCCCCCCCCCATAAAAAATGGAGATTAAATCCCCCCCCCTTTCCCCCACCCCTTCCCTTACTCCTTCCCCCACTCCTTCGGGTTAATAACCGGTCATGACCGGGACTCATTATACCGTTCCAGTCACGGTTACTAGTTACACTCGCTTTCTCATTCCGACTCCAGACAGCGATGCCGCCGGTCGAGACACCAGTTTTCCACGAGCACGTTGTTGACACCTAAGAGGTTTCGGAACCCGAAGGTGACAACAACAGGCTCCACCCCGTACTGGATCCCATACCAAATCCAGTACGATGAAATTATTACAATTTACGCGGATCCCCGAAACCCTCGTCTGTCTCTTGATGGGGTTTTCAGGGAAATGTTGCAAATCATAGAGGATGGTGATGTGCTAGAAATAACAAGCTTTGTGACCGACGACAAAGGTCAACACAGCTTGTTATTTCAGCAACCTCTAGGATTTGACGATTTGTACTGGTGGCTCGATCGTTTTTGCACAACATTGCGGCACGAGCCTCAAACAATCCCTTGCTTCCAAGCTATAGCTCATAGTTGGTAAGCGTTGCCTTATGAGGCAAAAAACGGCCCTTTTCAGGGCCACCTAAGACTTGAATTTACGCATGTAAGCTACTTAGCTTACTTGCGACTTAGAAATAAGTTCTGCTACGCGGCCAGTTTTGTCCGTGTAGTAGTAATGAAAGGAGGGTTCTGTGTTAGGAAGGGTCAATGACCGTTCCGCATGAGCACTCAAGCGGAACCCCCCCCCATAAAAAATGGAAATTAAATCCCCCCCCATAAAAAATGGAAATTAAATCCCCCCCCCAACTCCTTCCCCCACCCCTTCCCCCACTCCTTCGGGTCATTGGCCGGTCATGACCGGTTGTCTACCAACCGTTAATGGGTTCTCATGATACCGTTACACTTGCCACTCCGTTATATTTGCTACTCCAGAGTTTTCATTCCTATTGAAGACGCCGCAGCTGCAACAACGTAGATATGCCTTCTTTATTTGAATTATGTCTTCAAGAAATAATTTCAAATATAGTGTTGTTCGAATTTGCAATAAACAATGCAAATTTCCCACCAACATTACGTCAAATAGTGCATTCTTTTTATCAAGAAAACATTGGAGTCTTTGATTACTTTCAGTATAAATTTAGGGATGGAACAAGTATGTGTTCAGAATGCGGTTCGGCTGCAGTAGGAATTGGATTTTTGGATTTTATATTTGAAGGTGGAATTGAGGAACACAAGTCTTACTTGTCATATAAGTTCGTCATTCCAGAAGAAGAAAAATGTGATATTTGCGCAGTTAATTTGTACAAGTTTATACACGTCGATCCTGCCGAAATCTATTTGGAAAACAACGGTGAAGTTCCTCATTTCTATATGAGTTAAGCTTCATAGCAGTCCACAAAACCCAGCCAAACGGCCCTTTTCAGGGCCACCTAAGACTTAAATTTAGGGGATGTAAGCTATTTAGCTTACATGCGCAAAAATAAGTTCTGCTACGCGGTCAGTTATGTCCGTGTAGTAATAGAAGGAGGGTTCTGGTTCCGTGACTATCGCGTGGGAAGATCCGTTCCGCATGAGCACTCAAGCGGAAACCGTGTTCACTCAAGCGGAACCCCCTCCCCCCCCCCATAAAAAATGGAGATTAAATCCCCCCCCATAAAAAATGGAGATTAAATCCCCCCCCCTTCCCCTTCCCCTACTCCTTCCCCCACTCCTTCGGGTTAATGGCCGGTTATGACCGGTTGTTGACTCCATCTAATTAAACTGAATTAAACATGGCAGCTTCCATGGAAAATTCTAACCTCAAACCCTGGTATCTGGATCGGAATCGCTCCATGCTATTGCGCATGCGCCGAGTCTGTATTACTCCATTTAGTGCTACTGCGCCTGGAAAGACGAGTTCTCCGGATCGGAATCACTCCATGCTATTGCGCATGCGCCGAGTCTGTATTACTCCATTTAGTGCTACTGCGCTTGGAAAGTTCTAACCTCAAACCTTGGTTTAACGTTATTGCGCATGCGCCGCATCCACTTCTCCGTTTTATTTTTACACCGCTATGAACTGGACTGAATTGAACCAATCCCGTCACGCTCCCCCCACGCCAGTCTCCTCATTTGCATACCGCTATATAAGTGGAGCAAGCGTTGTTCTCTCCTTCATTCTGCTTTCACGCGCCGCACTTGTTGTTTTGTCTTTGCCAGCATTATTTTGTTTTAAAATGCTTCCTCACGTTAATGAAGAGTTCAATCCTTCCGAATATGCTGATGTTTACCATCAACATGTAGAAGATCCGATAGATTTCTATGATAGTAGCAGTGAGATTGAAGATGATAGTAGCAGTGAGAATGAAGATGATAGTAGCAGTGAAAATGAAGAGAATGAAAATGAAGAGAATGAAAATGATAGTAGCAGTGAGAGTGAAGATGACAATGAAATTAACATAGAACTTGATGAACAAATGAGACCATTTTACTTCAATGAACTAGATCCCCTTGATATGGTAGACAGATTCATTGCGGAAGCACACAAATGGCTAAATTTAGGATATAATATTATAATTGGCTCTGCTATTCTGTATCATGATAGTAAGTTCTTTTGTGTAACATCAAATACTAGAGAACGTATGTTGACTTGGCGGGATGATGTGCTGAGGTGTCACGAGTATAATATTAACATTGGTGGCTACTTTGTCGCACAAGTGGGCTCGTGGGTCTAATGTGGCTAGTGTCGCCACACAAACCTTCCCTCACCCCCCACCCTATCCCCTCCCAATCCTTATTCCTTCCCCCTCCCCATTTTTAAAACTCATAAAAGGCGGACTATGAACCTCCAGGTTTTTAGTCTGTACTTGCACCGTCAATATGAGTACTAGTCTTGATGGTTTCATAGCCAATGATATTAATATATGGAGTTTGATAACAAACTTACGCATTAAAATTGAAGAAACAATTATGGCAAACAATGGGATAGGAGTTATTGTTATTGTTTCATTACTAAGACATATTGATTATTTGTATGATATAAAAGTAACAATCAAGAATATTAATGAACTATTTCCCTGGACAATATTTATTCGCGATAAAGTTGAAGAGCAGAAAATTATAGTAGATGTGCTAGCAATGAAATATAACCTAGATAGAGAAGAATAACTACGAAACGCTCTCCCCCCACCTTCTTTTATGTTGTGCAAAAGAGTGGGGAGTAAAAGAATATAAGACTAAGAAAGCAATACATAGTTTGTTATTCGAGGTAAAAGAAGTGGTGAACAAATATGTTGTCTAAAGATACTCCATTTGTTAATTATTTTGAAGTTAAAAATGTTTATATTAGTACAGACGAAATGGAAGAAGACAATATAGAGGAAAATTATAACGAAACTGATAATTATTCAACGATGGATGAAGAAGAAATGGAACAGTTTGAACAAGAAATCTTTGAAGAAATGATAAATGATAGTGACGAAGACATAGTTAAAGAAGCAATTGATATATACATATTAGATTCATCATTGGATTCACCCATATCACCTTTATTGTCTTCTGAATCCGAATCCGAATTGGACTAAGGTAGTCCCCCCACTTTATTGTTTTAAGTAAGTCCTATAAATTGTGAATTTTGTCATTAGTAAGTCAACATTTGTTGGAGCTACATGTATGGTTAAGAATGTCTCCTAGAGATACTTCTTTTATACAATTAATTGAAATCGTGAAACAACGAAATATTACGTTAGTTCAAGAAGAAGATGAAGTTGAAACAACCGACATAATACAAGATCCTGTAGTAGAAGCGATGGAAGTAACAGAAATTGATCAAGAACCTTCAATGATGGAAGTGGTTGAAGCGCAAAATGAATCTCAAGATGTAGAAGAGACTGTTCCATATTCTGTTTTTTGGGATTTTGCATCAAATATTTTTGTTGTAATTCAAATTGAAATTAATAATTTTGAAGAAGTGGTGGGGGAAAGTTCTCCCCACCACTAATTTAAAGTTGGTGGGGGAAATGTTCATAAATGTGTTAGTTATTTGCATAGAAGCTTATTCGTCAGGAAACTGTTGACTAAAAATGTTCAATCCTAACGCACCATCTTCTTCAAGTAACTATCAAGTACAAACGTTTTGTGCTGTACCTTTTGAACCTTCATACTATAAAATGATAGGTATTCATGAAATTGCAATCAGTGATCAGAAAATGTTCAAAGTATTTTGTTCTCGACTTAATAGAACCTTACGTCTACCACCAAATACGTTCACTTACAGGCTACCCCTGATAGACAAAGATGATGTAAGCAAAATACCAATGATTCAAGTGAAATTTCTGGAAGATGGAATTCTTGTTAATTTAAGAGAAGTATATCATAATGAATATTCGAAAAGACTGGCTTTCAACTTTCTTAAGGAAAATATAGGACGTGAAAAATACCAGTATCCAGAACCATTTTACACATACCTTTTTGAAAACGGAGCAAGTGTAACAGTGGAAATAAGTATTAAATTAATGTAATTCTCCCCACTACTAGCCTAAAGTTAAAGGGGGAAGTGCATAAATGTGTTGGCTTTCTGCGTAGAAGCTCATTCTTCAAGATATCGTTGACCAAAATGTTTCGTCATATTCCTTGTGATCCAACCTCTTCGTTCAGGGAGAATCAAAGATTGAAAAGACTAGAAAAGGAAAAACAAGACCGACAAGATATGAACATGGAGTTCAATCGATTACAATTTCAAATACCCGGAATTGCAATGGGAGCACCAAAATTGAAAACTCTACACTGGGCTGGAAGTTACATCAAGTATTTAAAACTACAAGTCGAAGCAAGAGATTTAAAATTGAAGAAATTGGAAATGGAAAATCGGGAAATGAAGAAATTAATATCACACATGTCTGGTAATACTACAGTTCAAAAAGGTGAAGAGGAAGGAAAAGAAATATTAGGAATCTAAATTATCAACAATCCTCTTAGAGAATGGGGAATAGATCACTTTGTGGTAATGGAATAACATGCCGCTTAGTGATCTATTCCCAGTTCTCGCTTGATATCCAATGACCTTGACCTATATAAAAGTGGTGGGGGAAAGATCATATAAGAAAAAGGTTTTAGATGTGACTATCAGTTTAAGTCTAGCACGATGGATAGGTTGTTAGTTCTGTGTTTACAAGAAATTATCAATAATGGGTTCCTTTACCATTACATCATTAGATTAAATGAGTGTGAAATACCTAAAGCAATTCGTGAAATGCTCATTGAATTTAAGAAAGACAATTATGGATTTGCTATCTATCTTGCTTATACTTTTAAAGACGGTACAAAAATGTGTCATGACTGTGGAAAAGCGTCTGTTTTAGATTTTGAACAATTCCAAGATGATGGAGGTAGGTTAGTTCATTTTGTAAAAGCTCAAATAATGAAATTCGAAACATGTAATAAAATTTGCGACATTTGTGCACAGTGTTTGTTTGAATTTATTAAGTATCGTGCATTCAAACCATAATACCCCTTCCACGTATAAAGGAGAGGGGGAAAATAGTGGGGGGTTATAGCTAGGTGGGGGAAACGTGTATAAATGCAGGTTGTCTGAAGAGAGTTTTATTATTGTTTCGGCATTAGAAGAAACATCATGCAATTCGAAGTGCGTCATTACAAGATTAAGTATGAAGAGTGGACTTCCGTTGCGAATTTCATATCATCAAAAGAACAAGAACATAAGTTGATGCAAGTATATTGTTATATACATAATGAAGAAAGCCATCACAAAGTGATGAGCTATCTAAACATGCCTGGCGTGACATCAAGAAGCCCGGAATTCATAAAATACTTAAAGGAGGAAGATGTGGACGTCACATTAGAAGTATGGTACAAAGTTTGAGAAACAAGTATGTATCATTATGGTGGGGGGAAGAATATATAAGTCGGTGGTGGGGGAAGTGTGATAAAAGAAGCAGAAGTTTAGAGAAGAGTTCACTTTGTACGGCGACAGTGAAAGATGGCTGATCCTTCTGCAACACCTGTATTTTCAACTTTAGATTGTCAACAAAACTCAGAATCGAAAATGTTTTGCACTACTCCAACACCAAACTACTATGAAGATCAACAGCTGCAAGTGTCTTCCACATCAGTGTTGAAAGTGTCAAAGAAATATCCAAGTTGTATGTACGAACCAATAACACCATCTTCAGCAAGACTAAGAAAAAACCTAAGAATGAAAGAAAGATATAAGAGAGAAAAGATAGAATTGACAAAATTACAAGTAATGGTGCCTACCATTGAAATTGGATGTAGCAGAATACAGACTTTACAGAAAACCAACGCATATTTGATAAAATTATTGGACACTATCGAAGAGTTAAAGAAGAATGGACATTCTCAAAAGTAACATCTTCACACACGTTTCCTCCCAAAGAAAAACAACAAAAAAAGTATAAAAAATTAGCAAAACCCAAAAAAATTAGATATAGAATAGAGAGCGAGGAATAGATCACTTTGTGGTAATGGACTAACATGCCACTTAGTGCTCTATTCCTCGTTCTCGCGTTATATTGGATGACCTTGACCTATATAAGTAGGGTGGGGGGAAATTGAAAGTGGTGGGGGAAAAATGTATAAAGGACGAGCCCACTATAGTCGAATTATTCCGAAAGCGAACTTGTTACGAGTATGGACTTGACTACAAGTAAAGACAATAAGAAACAAAGGCTTCGGGAAATGGCTAAAGCAAGAGAGTCTAGAATAAAGTTTAAGTTTTACAGACTACAGAGATTGATTCCTGGTGTTATGTTAGGTGAAATACGAACAAGAACGGTGGACAAAGCGGCTGATTACATTAATGAATTACATACAGAACTAATGATAAAACAGGCAAAAATATAAGAATTGGAACAAATAATAAGACGACACATTGAAAATTCAAACAGTCAACCAATAAACTATGTAACAAAAGATTAAAATTGAAACAAAAAAGGAAATGGATTTGGACTTTGGCTATTGATTGAACACTTCTTAGAGAATGGGGAATAGATCACTTTGTGGTAATGAAATAACATGCCGCTTAGTGATCTATTCCCAGTTCTCGCTTAATCTAAAATGACCTTGACATACTTATCAAAATATCATATAAGCCGAATCGCAAAGAGTTGTTCCTCATTTACTTGAAATGGCTCCTGTGGACAACACCGATTATCCAAGGAAACCTCTTGTTGAAATATTGTATAAAATTCAACTAGAAGATTTAAATATGGAAAAAGAGGATAACATCAGTGAAACATCACAAGTAGAAAGCGTAGATGATATGGATATAGATCTAATAACATCAGAAGTTGAAAGCATCAATGATGTGGAGAATGAAGATTTAAGTGTAGTAATATCAGAATCTTCGTCATCGTTTGAATATGAAGAAGTACAAACTGAAACTCCAACTGGAATAGAAAATACAAATGAACAATCGGTTTGTAGAAGACTATTTTCCTCGGATAGTGAAGAAGATGAAGATGAAGATGAAACAGTGGTGGGGGAACCGTTATAAAAGGAGGAACAAAAGAGCCCATTTCATTTCTCGGCGAAACTTGGAAGAGTAAACATGTATCGTTGCGATAAATGTTCGGAATCGTTCAACGATGATATTCTATTAGAAATACATAAAGAACTATTTCACAACAACGCAGAAGAAGAAGAACAAGAAGAACAAGATGAAATTTTAGCAGGACCTTCAACTACTTTACCAAATCTACAAGTATTTGCATTACCTGGTAAAGTCATAATGCATCATAAAATTCAAAATGAAGACTTAAATCTAGAAGAATTTATTGAAGAAGCAAAACCAATCATAAGTAAAACTTTAAAAAATGAATTGAAAAGATTGAACTTTCTTAAATTTGGTTTATTACTAGAAGCTATGTTTATAAATGTACAAGAAGAATTATCACCAAGAGGATTCATAACAAAAAACCGAACCATTATAGGAAGTTCAGACATTGATTCAATAGTAGAAAATTGTATAGAAGAAATATTAACCAAACTTCAGGAACACGAAGGAAGAGGATCCGGATGGAGTCTTACAAGTATCGAAGGATTAGATATAAGAGTTCACAAACATGGATATGGACTAATGGGATCTAGTTACATTCCTTTGCCAAAAAGAATTGAAAATACAAAATCTTGTATAAATGTTCAAAATGAAAATAATGAATGTTTTCGCTATGCTATGACGTCAAAGTTTGTATTACGAAATCCATGTAGACCAACCAAGAATATGAAGACGCAAGACACAGGTACAATTTTCAAGGAATAACGTATCCCGTTTCTACGAAAGATATATCAAAATTTGAAAAGAAAAATCCCGGCACGTCTATTAATGTTTTTGCATTAGATAGTTCAAACAAAGTGTATCCTTTACGTATTGCAAAAGAAGAGCTACCAGATCATACGGATTTACTACTACTAACGCGAGGAGATGTGTCTCACTATGTGTACATAAAGAAATTTGACTCTCTTGTTAACAAGCAACTTTCAAAAAATAGAAACAAAAAGTTGATTTGCAAGAGATGTTTTAATTTTCAACGAGAAGGAAGACAAGGAAGAGAATGGTTACAAGAGCACAAAAGATTGTGTAACAATAATTATGAAGCAAAGATTATTTTACCTTCGCAAAGCAAAGCATTCGTTTCATTTGAAAAAGTTCATCATCAATACCGTATCCCTTTAGTTGTGTATGCAGATTTTGAATCAACACTTGTTCCAGTTGAAGATGAAAATTGTGAAGCAAGAAAAAGTGTAAAATATCAAATGCACAAACCAAACAGTTTTTGTTTAATGGTCAAATCAACATTATCAGAAGAACATTTAAACAGATATGGATTAACTTCAGAACCTCTAGTATATCGTGGTGAAAATGCGGAAAAAATATTTCTTGATCACCTATATTCAATAGCTGGAAATACACAAAGCTTATATACAAATATTGTACCAATGAAACCGATGGACGAAGAAGAAGAAATTCAACATGAAAATGCGACTCACTGTTTCTTGTGCAAAAATGATTTTACTATTGAGAATTATAAAGTTAAAGATCACGACCACCTCACAGGTTATTACAGGGGTGCCGCTTGTAATAAATGCAACTTGAGCTATCGTTTACCACTATTTATCCCTGTGGTTCTGCATAATCTCAGTGGGTACGACGCTCATTTTATAATACCTGAATTAGGAAGAGACGACGGTAAAATCGATGTGTTAGCTGAAACTTCAGAGAAGTTCATAAGTTTTTCCAAAGAAGTTGGAAACGTCAAACTAAGATTCTTGGACTCCTACCGATTTTTGCCGTCAAGTTTGTCCAAACTGTCTGAAAACCTAAGGAAACAAGATTTAATCGAAACGAAGAAGATTGTAAACAGCGACAAACTGAATCTGGTACTTCGAAAAGGTGTTTTCCCATATGATTACATAGACAGTTTAGAAAGATTTAATGAAACATCACTACCTGCAAAAGAAGAATTTAAAAGTAAACTGTACGACATGGATATATCTCAAGATGATTATGATCATGCATGCAAAGTATGGAACGAATTAGGATTTAGAACGTTGGGCGAATATTCAGATTTTTATGTTAAATTAGATGTGACTTTATTATGTGACGTGATGGAAGAATTTAGAAATACATGTTTAGCGTCATATGGATTAGACCCTCTTCATTCTTACACTTCACCTGGACTAGCGTGGCAAGCCATGTTAAAAGAAACGAATTGTAAAATACAACTTCTTACAGATATAGATATGGTGTTGATGTTAGAATCAGGAGTTCGAGGAGGATTGACGCAAAGTGTAACACGTCATGTTAAGGCGAACAATAAGTATTTGCCCGATTATGATGCATCAAAACCAACAACATTTCTGGGTTATTTTGATGCAAATAACTTATACGGATGGGCAATGTCGAATCCCCTTCCATATGATAATTTCAAATGGATAGACCCAGAATCAATTAAACATAATGGATATACCGAAATATGGAGAAACTGGTTACATATTTGACGTCGATTTTGAATATCCCGAACATCTTCACGACGAACATTATGATTTACCACTTCTTCCGAAGACTGAAATTTCTCCAACTGGAAGATGGCCGAAATTATTGATGACTTTAACCAACAAGTCTCGGTATGTTGGACACTACTGGATGATACAACAAGCCTTAGATTTGGGATTGAGAATTACAAAAATTAATCGAGTACTACAATTCTCTCAATCTTGTTGGTTAAAACCGTACATTGACAACAACACAAGAAGAAGAGCCGCCGCTACATCAAGTTTTCAAAAAGATTTCTTCAAACTAATGAACAACGCAATATTTGGCAAGACTTTGGAAAACAAAAGGAAACATAAGGATATCAAATTGGTAACTGATCCAGTAAAATTACAGAAATTAGTGCAACAACCAAACTTTGGTTCATCTGTAATTATTAATGAAAATCTAGTTGTTATTTCCATGAACAAGAAGTCAGTTGTAATGGATCGTCCTTTGTATCTTGGAATGTCAATCTTGGATATTTCCAAAACACACATGTACGAGTTTCATTATAAGAAGATGGTTAACTATTATGGAAGAAAGAACATTGGTATTGCATATATGGATACGGATGCACTAATTTATTGGATTAAAACAAATGACATGTACAAAGATCTACGCACCTTTATATATAAAGATGATTTCGACTTTTCCGATTATCCAAAGGACCATCCAAATTACGACAACGGCAGAAACAAGAAAGTATTGGGAAAATTTAAGGATGAAACAAATGGCGTGCCGATGATGGAAATTGTAGCATTAATGTCCAAACTATATTCATTTCAACTGTACATAAGCGAAAGGAATCAACATCAAGTTACGAAAAAGGCCAAAGGAATAAAAACCTCTTTCCTAAAGAAGAACGTACAGTTTGAACATTATAAAAAATGTTTGTTTGAAAATGTTGAAACAACTGCAACGTTCAACACTATTAGAAGTTATAATCATCAACTTTTTAGTGTCAAACAAACAAAGTGGGCCTTAAGCTACAAAGATGACAAGCGCCATATTTTAGAAGATAAAATTAATACTTTACCTTTTGGCCATTACTCCCTGAACCCTATCAACCAGTAAACCTATTCTTCGTCCTCTACCTTCTTCCTTTTTTCCTTTCCGTAAAGAAGAGGGGACATGGTAAGCTCAATACCATGTTTCCTCTTTTTTACACTAATATGAAAATGACCTTGACCTATATTCAAACTATATAAAAGAGAATGAACTATTGTACGGATCAGTATTTTTACAAGCGGTGTAAAAGCAACACCTAAAGATGGAAAGTGTGAAGGACAAGATTGTAAATGAACTACATAAACCAGCAAGAAGAAGATTTCCCAGAAGAAGTACAATTATTAAGGGAATGAATGATCTTTATCAAGCTGATCTAATTGAAATGATACCGCACAGTAAATTAAACAAAGGTTTTAAATATATTTTAACAATTATAGACTGTTTTACTAAAATAGCTGACGCTTTACCATTGAAGGATAAGACTGGTAAAAGTGTTACTAAAGCTATGGAAACAACGATACAAAGAAATAAATTCAAAATCAAACATCTACAGACCGATGATGGAAAAGAATATTTTAATAAAGACTTTGGAGCTTTGATGAAGAAATATCAAATAAATCATTATTCTACAAATTCTGAAGTTAAAGCTTCAATAATTGAAAGATTCAATAGAACATTGAAAGGAGCGATGTACAAACAATTTTCAAAACGAGGATCATACGTGTGGTATGACATATTACCACAACTTATAAAAGAATATAACAACAAATATCATCGTACCATCGGAATGAAACCTATCCAAGTAAACAGTGCTAATGCTAAAGTTGTATTACAACGCATCAGAAATAATACAACACCTAAATTGGAAAGGTTGCAACCAAAAAAGTTTAAGGTCAACGATAAAGTTCGTATAAGCAAATACAAAGGTGTATTTAGTAAAAGATATCTACCAAATTGGACTAATGAAGTATTTACAGTTTATAAAGTGCAACCAACTATACCTGAAACTTACTTATTAAAGGATAACAAGGGTGAATTACTTCAAGGTGGATTCTACGGACATGAATTGTTGAAATCAAATGTCGGTGATGTATATCTTGTTGAGAAGGTTTTACAAAGGAAAAAGGATATGGTTAAAGTCCGGTGGTTAGGATTCGATAAAAGTGAAGATTCATGGATTCCTTCAAAAGACTTGGTATAGTAATTTAATAGCTCATTGTGTGTTTAACCTTGACACAAGATGGAGATTGTACAACAAAAAGATCGATTTAATATCAATAATATTGATTAATTGACGGTTGACAATGATAAGTTAAATCATGGTAAACATGGTGAATTACTACCAAATACGATAAGATGTCTAATAACTGGTCCTTCAAATTGTGGAAAAACTAATGTTGTTTTTAACCTTATAACAAATCCTAAAGGATTGCGCTTTAACAATATATATATTTTTTCAAAATCATTGCAACAACCAAAATATCAATTATTGGATAAAGTACTTGCAAGTGTACCTGAAGTGAATTTCTACAAGTTTAATGCCAGTGAAACAATTATGCAACCAAATGAAGCAAAACCATTTTCTATTTTTATTTTTGATGATGTGTCTTGTGAAAATCACGACACTATAAGGAATTACTTCGCTATGGGAAGACATCATAATATCGATAGCATTTATATTGGTCAAACCTACAGTAAAATTCCAAAACAACTCATAAGAGACAATGCAAATATGTTGATCATTTTCAAGCAAGATGAAACAAATTTAAAACATATATATAATGATCATGTAAATGCGGATATGGCATTTGAGAAATTTAAAGAGATGTGTGGCAAAGCATGGAATGAGAAATATGGCTTTCTCGTTATTATGAAGGAAGAAGATATTAAAAATGGTAGATATCGTATAGGGTTGGATAAATTTGTATTTATGCGTTGAACTACCGATGCTACATCTAGTTACACGTTGAACTTCACAGTGTAAACATGACGAATCAAGAAAAACTATTGAAAGAAATAAAATCACTCAGTGATTCTATTAGGATGAAGAATCGTGCATTGAGGATGGGTTTAAGTGAAAGAGAAGAATTTCTAGAGACTACATTTAAACCTATTACGGAACCTTTAAAACAGATATCAGAAACTATTGGTAAACCTCGTTATGAAGGAGATGTTTTACTACCAGTTTCTAAACAAGAAGTACAAGCATTAAAAAAAGAAGAAGATGATGATTCATATACAAGTGCTAGTGAGCAAGAAGAAACAAAAGAAGAAGAAGAACCAATTGTTGAAAAGGAAGAAGAACAGCCAATACCTGAAGCTGAACAATCTATTCCAAATTTAACTCAATTGAGTAGCGATATATTACAACATGGACCTCTTGGAAGAAAATATATAATGAAAATGCTACATGACATGAAATCAAACCCGAATTTGAGTAGATCACACGTATACGGAGCAAGAATTGATGGAAATGAATTAAAGATCGGCGATTCAAAGCTTGAAATAACACAAGACGATTACATCATTATTGGTGAGCATAAATATAAAGGAACAAAAGGACTATATGAATTAATTTTTAAAAACATACCACTAAGATATTCATCCAAGGATTTAAGTGTTTTTAAGGAGATTTTACAAAATACTAACGCTCATAAAAGAAACTACTTAAAGGATGCAATGATTAATCGTTCACGTGCAACAAAATATAACATCGTTATAAAAAAGTTGTTTCCTCCACGAAAATTGCCAACATTACGTACTGCACCAGCGGTGAGACAACCACTGAAAAGAAAATCTTTATCACTTATGGATTTATCACTTCTTGAACAACATGGTAAAAAGAGTAAAGGAGATACTTCAACATCTGGCAAAGGATTGATGAAAAATCTATACAATACGAATGTGATTTACTACAACGACATCAATAAATTGGTTGATAGAATGAGACTATTACATGAAGCCATGGAAGCCGGTCATACAGGTTTAAATAATGAATGGGTAGCTCTGATTGACGAACTCAGGAATCGCGGCATAATCGTATAACTGTCCGCGGATATATAAGGGTTGCAGGCGTATAATGTGTCAGTTCTAACATGAGCGTCGACAAGTTCGGACGATACTCCGCGTTAGGAGTGCAAGTTGGAGAAAACAGAAAAAGAAGTGGATTACCGAAAACACCCGAAGGTGACTATAACATAAATAATAAACGTTTAAAGTTTGTTAAAGATCCAGAAGAAGATGGAGATGCAACAAATTTAAAAACAGTAAAGGAGGAAACATCTACAAGTTTAAAACTCGACAACAACCAACTGTATGATGCAAAATCTCATAGGGTTATTAACGTTGCAAAACCAGTCAACAATGGAGATGTTGTTAATAAAGGCTATTTTCTATCTGCGATGGAATACGCTTTACTGTTGGAAAAGACTAAAAGTGGAAAAATGTACAATGCTTTAAATTATAAAATAACTAATGTGGAAGATCCAACCGAGGATACAGATACAATCAATAAGCGTTATTTGAACTCTGTAATACCAGAAAAGAAAAAGGATGGATTTTCCTTTTATAAATATACTATAAACGATATTGGATATCCTAAAGAAGAAAGTGATGGTGTTAATATAAAATACATTAAAGATAATTGTATTTTATATAATGGTGCTGTTATTGATTGTCATGGAAAAGTGTTGTCCAATCTGAAAGATGGTTCAACTCCATCAGATGCTGCTACCGTGAAACAAATGAATGAAAGCTTGAAGAAAGGAACATCCGCTTTTGTTAAACAAAATCAGGTAGTGTCAAAGACAGGTGATGAATTTATGCAAGGAAGTGAAAAGTTTACCTTACTACAACTACAAAATGACAAGTGGGATGGAAAAAGTAAAAGATTGTCAAATTTAAGTTTAGGCACGAAAGAACATGATGCTGTTATTTTAACACAAGTATCACCTATCACCTGACTATCACCTGATGGTTTTAATTTTATGTGTAAAGGTAAACGTTTAACCCTAGTAAAATCTGGTAAAGATGATCATGATTGTGTTGTTTTAAAACAAACTATAGTTTTAGATAAAATAAATAACGTATATGATGGAAAAGGTAAAAGAATATCTAACATATCAGCAGGAATAGCTCCGAATGATGTTGCTACTATTAATCAAGTTATAGCAACCTCTAATAACGATCCATCTGTGTATACATGTAATGGTAAACGTATAACAAATCTTGAAAATCCTCAATATGACAAAGATGCTACTAATATAGAGTATGTAACGAATCTTGTAGGTAATGTAATTATTGATATGCATAATCATTTGATTAATACATCGATGACTCATGTTAAAATCGAAGATGCTAAGAGAAAAAAATGGATTAAAGATGCAATCATCGATAAATACTAGTAAAACTTATGAATATTTAAGTATGGAATACACAAAAAAGGATTCATTATCATAAAGTATTTCATAGAGTAAAGACTTTAGTTGCATAAAACAGCATAATGAAGACCGCATCGTTCAGTCGTCGTCAGGACATTGGCAAGAGAGGACGTGGTATAACATCAGCTGCATTATCCCTGCTCAGACGGATTCCAGTTGGTGCTGTTGTAAATCGAGCGATAGACGTTTTACCATACGAATTACATCTGCCCGGAGGTTATCAATACTGTGGACCTGGAACTAAGTTGGCAAAACGTTTAGCAAGAGGAGATCCTGGAATTAATAAATTAGATCAAGCTTGCAAAGAACACGATATAGCATATTCAAAGTATAAAGATTCGACAAATAGATCAATAGCGGATAAAATTCTAGCGGAAAAAGCTTGGCAAAGAGTAAAGTCAAGTGACGCAAGTATTGCAGAAAAAGCATCAGCTTGGGCGGTAACTACAGCCATGAAGACGAAGGCTAAATTTGGTGCTGGAAGACGACGACGTCGCAGAGGAAGACCTGCAAAGAGAAGAGCTCCCAAAAGAGGAGGAAACATTAGGAAGAGACGTCGTAGAACTCGTAAAACAAAAGTAAAGAAAGCTTCTATTTGGTCAATGGTAAAAAACGGAGCAGGTTTATACCTAAGACCGTACCGTGTGTACTAAATAAGAAGAATCAATTGATAATTCCAAATAAAGCTTTAACAAATCATCAATTAAATGATTATGTAAACTGTTTAAAAATACCATTCTTTCGAGGAGTTTTTATGAAAGATGAATTACCAATTAAAATATGGAAAAATGAAACTGGAATAGTAAATTTGGATTCCACTTATGGTCCAGGTACTCATTGGGTATGCTATAAAAAACTCGGACAAACCGTTTATTACTTTGACAGTTTTGGCAATCTACCACCGCCAAAAGAACTTCAACATTATTTTCGAAACTCCAAAAATATTTTTTACAATTACAAAAGAGAACAACCTGACAATACTGAAATATGCGGACATTTATGTTTGGAGTTTTTAGCGAAGAGTGTCAGTCAGCTTTAAGATGTCATCGTATACAGTGTCACTGAGTGGAAATTCATCCACATTGAAAAGTACGCTGTTCCCAGCATTGCGTCTATCCAAAGAAAGATTATGGGAAGCGGCATTACTTGATTTGACTACCTACAACTCAATTCCTAATGTTACGGAAGGAAAGAACAATTTACTACATTATTATGAAACTAAGGATGCTTCAGGAAAATACTCAGAATTGAAAATAATTACATTTCCTACTGGAGCTTATGAAATCGATGATATAAACCAATTACTACAAAAAACGCTCGGAGAAGAAAATATCACCGTTAAAGGAAACAATAATACTTTAAAAGCAGAAATAACTTCGAAATATTATATTGATGTCAGCTTGGAACAGTCGATTGGCAGTTTACTTGGATTTACAGATACAAAAAAGAAAATCTTAACTCCTGGAACAACTCATTCAGGTAATACAACTGTAACAATATTGAAAGTAAATAGTATCGATGTAACGTGTAATATTATACACGGATCGTATAGAGAGGGAGTGAATCAGCATATTTTACATACATTTTATCCAACAGTGGCTCCCGGTTTTAAAATTGTTGAAAAGCCACAAAACTTAATATACCTACCGTTAAACACCAGTTTCATTTCAGACATCGTACTGAACATATTGGATCAAGACGGTGTTAGTGTTGACTTTAGAGGAGAAACAATTACTATACGGATACATATCAGAGCGGCAACATAAAAGTCAACATGGGATTAACATTTAAACCGCAACGGAAGGGTCGGGAGCTCAGTAGCTCCTCGACATTGGAAGAGTTAACATCGGACAACATTCGTTTTCTACAGAAGATTGGATTGAAACTTAACAACGATGGATATCCTGGATATATCTCAAGGACCGACATTCGACGAAACACTATGGGAGAAGGAATATCACACGCACAACCCTTACACTTCATCAAAATTAAACAATAACGATGAAATAAGGATTCCCATTCAACAACAAGATATTTACACGTTACCGTGTGAAAGTTATTTGTACATTGAAGGACGGGTACTTAAATTGGATGGAAAAACTGCTTCAACGGTTCCTTTTATAAATAACCCTATGGCATACCTTTTTGATGAAATAAGATATGAGATATCAGGGGTTACGGTTGATTCGACAAAAAAGGTTGGTATAACAACGACATTGAAAGGATTAACATCATTAACACCGCATGAGAAGAATTCATTAGTCACCGCCGGATGGGTTGCCCCCGATAAAGACACTATAACACCAGCTTCCAACGGTCACTTTGATTTTCATGTACCTTTACGATTGCTTTTGGGATTTGCTGAAGATTACAAACGAGTAATAATAAATGTCAAACAAGAGTTGGTATTACTCAGATCTTCAACTAACAAGGACTTGATACTTGCAGACCCTGCGACTACGGAAGATAAACTGGAATGGCAACTACAATTGGATAAAGTTGTTTGGAGAGTACCTCATGTAAGATTGGCCGACGAACATAGAATCGTATTATTGAGGAAGTTAAAATCTGACCGTGATATTGTAATGCCATTCCGAAGTTGGGAATTCCATGAATATCCTACACTACCTCAGACAGAACGACAAACATGGACTGTCAAGACATCAACTTACTTGGAACGAGCAAGGTATATAATACTTGGTTTTCAAACTAAGCGAAAAGATGTTATCACTGCAAATGCTGGTCAATTTGATCACTGTAAAATAAAGAATTGTAAAGTTTTCCTAAATTCTCAATTCTTTCCATATGACAATTTGAATGTCATGTTCAGCAAAAAACGTTTTTCCATTTTATACGATATGTATGCAAGATTTCAATCGTCATATTATGGAAAAACTAATACACCACTATTATCACCTGACCAGTATTATTCCAAGGCTCCGATAATTGTAATCGATTGTTCGAAACAAAATGAATCGGTAAAATCATCAAGTGTGGATATAAAAATTGAAATGGAATTTGAAGAACCAGTAGCAGATGGAACTTCGGCATACTGCCTAATTTTACACGATAAAATAGTTACTTACACACCACTAACCGGAATTGTGAAGAATGTACTTTAAGAAGAATTAGTACAACGTGATTGTATAACATTTTAAGATTTAACGAAAAACATAAAAGCGAGAAAATAATGAGTGGAAATTTCATTATATCTTCGACTGTCGTATGGGAAGCATCGTTCGCAAGATGAGTTCTAATAACGGAGAAGAAAATACACCTCTGGTTGATGATGATAATAGTTCAGATCTAGAGAAACAAGTTGAACGAGAAATGGACGAATTCCTCAAGTTTAACAAACATAAGAAGAGAGAAGAAGAAGAAAAAGAAGAGGTTGAAAAAGAAGTAAAAAGAAAGAAGATTGAAGTTAACATTACAACAAATATTTTAACAGAAGTATTTCTTCGAATTTTCTACCCCATTTCTGCATGCATGACGAAAAATATATCAGTTGGAATTTTAAAATCATTGGATTATTCACCGATTGTTATTTTAAATCATGGAAATAAAATGGTTTCATTTACTGAAACGTCTTGGGAATCATTTATGAAACATCTACATCTTTTGGAATGTTATTTAAGTAACAACACATTTGGAAGAAGAACAAGATTAAGTTTATTAGAATCAAATATTGAAGTTGATATAGTCAAACATCGTGGAGGACATATCGTTCGCTTCAGAGATTTAACTAGACATGATGTAAAATTACATTTGACAAAAGAAGAATTTTACACTTTAAGTTGTACTACCGGTCCCGTCACCAGATATTTGAAACAACTAATATTTTCAAGTGCAATAATCAAAGACTATCTAATCGATACATTGGACAGACAACCTTTCGTTCCACTTTTATACGGTCCTGTGGATACTTCTATTTTTAATCGAATACCTCAAGAAGTGGATATGTGGAGACAATTGAACAACTATCACACCAACTTTAATATCGACGAAGAAGCGCAAGAAGTTAAAGAAGAACAATCGTGTCTGTAGTCAGTTGCTGATGAGACTTCATCATGAACAAACGGGTTTCGTTTTCTAATACGCCACATTTAATGGATGTTAAAAGAGGTATAATTGAATTTCAAGCTTTTCGAGGTAATGATGGAAATTTTATTATCAAAGAATTAGTAATTTTGGATATGAACACATCTGTAGTTTATCATTACTTATTTAAACCTCCATTACCATTCAGTAGACTAACAACTAAAGCGAAAGTTACAAACAAATGGTTGAACAAACATTTTCACAACTTAAGATGGGATGAAGGTTTTATTAATTATAACATGATGCCGCACATTATGAATCATTACTGCAAAGAGTTCAAAACTATCTACACAAGGGGATTGGAAAAAGCTAATTGGATACAATCATTCACAACTAACGAAGTGATTAATGCAAAAATGGATAGAGATTTCCAATGCTACTTTAATGAACTTTGTATTTCATCAAAGAGTTTTAAACATCGAAAGTCACAGTGCGCTTTGAAGAATGCTTACCGCTTGAATAATTTCCTTCAACAGAATGGTGGGGGTAATGTCGATAATAAAAGTGAGAGCGCTACCATGACGCAGCATGAGTATTACTCGAACCTCCGAAGAGACAACATCTCCGACGGACATTATTATTAACAACAAGATTAACAATAACATCAAGATGGCATCGCAGAACTTTCTTCAAAATTTGGTTGATCAATTCAACGCTCATTCGAAATCAACAATCTTACCAACGAAGAGATGTTCGGAATTAAAAGAAGAAAAACATTACATCATACATACAATCAAGAAGATGGACACTTCAGTGGGCGATGCAATTAATTGCACATTGAGCGAGGCGCCGTATACAGTTGGTGACGAACCGAAATTTCAGATATTCCTACCGAAACGATTTGTACAACTTCTACAGAATGAAGATCTTCGTGTTATTCAACCCGGCGCACTCTATTTGGTTTCACACGGACCGAGTGGAAACAACTCAACTGAACTAACTATTCATGTAACACCTTCTACTAACTAGTTTGTACATAGCATTGTAAATATATGTGTTTGTAATGGTTTCTCAATAAAGATGATATAAAACAAAAAAAGATAAAAGAAGCAACATATTGTTATGTCTATATACATAGCAATATGTTGCTTTTTTAAAAATTCCACGGGATGACCTTGACCCAATTTTGTATGATAATAAAAGTGAAAATCAACTTGTGAAATTCATCAGTCTACGACTACCTTTCGTACCGTACACATCTCGCTCTCTATCACTAAATACAATACTTCAACATGTCCCTAAAGGTTAAATGTGCTTCTTATGATACCAACACCATTACAAGTTTTGAACAACTTGAAGATTTAACAAACGAAATGCGAGTTTTACTTACCGGTGGTTATCACTTAACTGTTGATGTTAGTGCTACTAATGTAAGGATGTTTACTAAAGCAAAATATTGCGATGATGAAGTATTTCTTTCTACACAACCTACAACATCTTCATCGCCGACTGGTCAACATAACATCAAGTTCCACAAGTATTACCAATGTTAAATAACTTTTAACAAATAAAACTAAGAATCACGTGATCAATGTCAAGTTGATAAAAAGGGAATGATATTTGTATAACTAATCATTCGCTTCCCGACTCTCGCTGCGTCAACACCTAATTTTTAAAGATGTTATACAGAATGATGATTGAACTTGATGGAAAGATCTATGGAAAAGATTACAACACCGTTGAACAAATGACTGAAGATTTAAATATATTAACGAAAGAAGGATATCAGGCGAAGTTAATTTTAAAATTTCCTGAAGTACATCCACTATCGACTGAGGAACTTATTGCTATGGCTAAAGCGGAGAGAGAGAAAAAGTCTGAAGAAAACAAAAAGTCTGAAGAAGATAAAAAGAAATAAACTTCTTAAGTATCAACATTCCTTACATTAGTAAGGTATAATTTTTTAAAACTTCGTTTGGATGACCTTGAAATTACCCCCACCACTTTTTGTAGTACATAAAATTGACTATTCAACACTATACACACTTATTCTTTCACTGGACTCAGCGGCGTCAACATGGAAGAACAAAAATACAAGTACGAACCTCGTTACTGTTGTGAACAACAATGTACAGATTTAGGACCAATGATGGTGGACGGATTAGCTTGCACTAAATGTGAATTTTTTGGATCTTGTTACTGCAAGTGCAAAACAAAACAACTACCGCCACCGGAATTGCGGACTTTCAAATTTTACAAATCAAGATATTTTCATACATGCTGTCCTCAAAGATGTTTCAAATTTCATCCTCTCGATCTAGCTCATTGTCAACGCACCAAGTCTCATCAAGATGATTTTTGTACACATATGATAAAAAGATGTAAATACAGATCAGATTGGTATTCCGATCCTGTAGAACCATCAAATGTGTAATTTCAGTTTTACACTCTTTTTTAAAACTTCAATTGGATGACCTTGAGATTTCCCCCCACCATAAGTCTTTTAGATTTCCCCCACCATTGGTTTAAGTTTTATATCTTATTGAATCCACCTTTGAATTATTTCACTTCCAACACTCTAACTAACAACATGGGATCGCCTTTCGTCAAGTTTCAACATATAATAACTGACAGAGAAGAATTGGAGGAAATATTTCAAAATTTGCTCTCTGTCATGGATAGATATCCTATGAGATGGATCAGACTTGATGTTCACTATTTACGTCCTCGTGATTCTTCATCGTCGAGTGAAGACGAAACAACGACTACTACTTCAGCCAGGATATTTCAATTCTCTTCATCGTCGAGTGAAGACAAAACAAGGCCTACTACTTCAGCTAAGATATTTGAATTGAAAGACGAAGGAGAGGAACTTAGCTATTTACTTAATAACAAGCTCATGCTCACCGACAAATAAGCCTCCTTCCTAAGCACCGATCTTCATTCACTCACCGACTCTAGCACGATGAACAACTCTCCGTTGGCACGAATGAATTCTAGTTTCGAAGTAAATTCTAAAGAAGATTTGCAAGAAATATTTAATACTTTACACGAAATTGTTAGTAAATTTAACACTGTTAAAATGAATCTGGAAATAACTTACGCCTGTCCTATTTGTGATAAGGTTGACAGTTCTGATGAAGATAGTTTGCTAAATCTTACTCCACTAACACCTCTACAATCAGACACGACGACAACAAGTACGGAAGCAAATGGTGAGCAACCTCCTTCCCCCACCTCTTCTTTGTAGTTCAACTCCCCCCACCGCTTCTTTGTAATTCAACTCCCCCCACCACTTCTTCGTTTAACTAACGTCCCTCGCTTTCGTTTCTCATTCCGTCTCCAACATTTGAACTATCAACAACACTTGTTTCAAAATTTCAAACACCAACACAACACTAATGATGGATATGATGGATGAAGTTTCCTTCGTCACAAGGATGGAAGAGGAGAAAATGAAAGAGGAGAAATTGAAATTGGAAATTAGACGATTGGAATTGGAACGGGAGAACCAACTCGAGATATTACGTTTCTTCAAACTTGTCAAGTATGTCATCTGGGGACTCTGCCTGTACCTTATCCTCGTCGTCGGCGTTTGCTTCTACAACTCCGTGTTTCACCACAAGAATTCGACCTGTATTGCACAATGATTGTATCTGTTTTTGCACATTGATTGTATCTGTTTTTACGAATAAAGTTCAAAAGTTAAATCTGCCTATCCCGCTATCACCGGGTAGTTCGACTCTCAGAACTATTTCCTGTGGTAGCGGGATAGGCTTTTTTAAAACTTACTCGGGATGACCTTGACATACTTTCCGTAACCCACTTATCAAATTGAATTTCGATTTTGAACTAACTTTTAATTTATGCGTACCTCCCCCTCCTCTAATACCTTCTCTAACCGACCGGAAGCTGTGTGCCCCGGCGCATGGCTTCCGGGGTTGCTGACCTGAGCCAGCGGTAACCAAAACACACTACTCTAATTAATCCCTCCCCCGCTTAGAGAGACGAAGTAAGACTCTAAAGTAGGAACTGAAGGCAAGCGTTGCCATTTAAAGCATTAAATATTCTATCCCATTCAAGGTCTCTGGAACCTTTCAACATTTGTAAATATTAGAGGCTAAGACATGATTTCATTTGTAGGTTAATTTGTAAAGTATCATTGTTTGTGGAGTTGAATTTCGTAAGCCCGTTTAATTTAACGATATCTTTGTTTGTTTTATTTCTGTAAATAATTAATGGTCAATTAATTTATAAGGTAAATATCCTCAGTGACACTCGCACATTGGACACTCCTGTTGTGCGCGAAGCAATTTACCAAACTCTTACGTCATGATTGTTGAGTAAACAAAGAAGAACTAGCCCCACTTGGGTGGACTCTAAATTCGTGTAGATTCAATCATATGTAAATATTGCACGGAGGGACTAATCACTCATTGTTATTGAAGAATATAATCCTATGTTTCATCTGTGCACCATTGTTAGTTTAGTTATAGTTGTGTTATTAAAGTCTGTTTAGTTGCTTGATCTGAGTTCATTCAATTGCATTCCTGATACTCTCCCAATACTGTCAAGCGAGTCAAGCTTATTTCAGCAGAGTATTTGTAACAGAGCTTACACTACCCAGGCGAAAGCTTTACAATGGCGAATCCAAGATGGCGGCCAAAAATTAAGGACACTTCAAAATAAAGTATTTTCCACTCAACAATAATTGGGTTGGTCTTGACAGATGCAGATAAAATTAAAAAGGGGAGTTTTTCAAAAGTTATCCCATTACAAAAGATGGTCTCTTGAAAATTTCACAGATGTACATCGCTTGTCGATCAAAAGGATGTTTTTGGCTTTATTTTACCGTACTATAAGGGGAATATAAGGTCTAGTGAATCCTGTTGATAATTCGCAATGCAGTTCCTTTTTAAAATTAGGTAACTTTGCCTTAACAATCTTCATACTAGTGCCAAGTTGAAGATCTGTCAGCTTAGGATCCTTTTGCTGATTTTCGGCCGAAGCCAGGTGCTGTTTAGGGAGCAGAAAAGTCAGTGATAGTTTTAACCTTCCCTTTGAGAGGTTTTCACCCATCAATACTAATTTCGTGACCGAGAAACTCGTGGCGATAACTTTTTACCAATAAACACATTTTGAGGCATTGATGCATAGTCCATTGTGAACCAGCCATTGAACAATTATTTTGTTATGTTTTTATGTTCTTCCTCATTCTTAGATGCGGTTAAAACGTCGTCAAGCCAGCAAAACACAAAATCTAAAACTAATAATATTTTATCCATAAATCTTTTAAATGTTTGTGTTGCGTCGCGTAAACCAAAAGTCATGTATGGAAATTCAAATAGGCCTACCCCAAAAGGGGTAATAATAGCAGTTTTCTCAATGTCCTCGTTCCAAACGGCTATTTGTTTATACGCTCTCACATAGTCGATTCTAGAGAATATCTTAGCATTATGTAAAAAAGAGTACAATCAGTTGAAATGGGCAATGGGCATTTGTCAGGAACTGTTAACTGATTAAGGTCTCCAGTCTCCATTATTATTCTTGACTAAATGGACTAGCCCATCAACTGCTTGAAGGTGGGCATAACCTCTCTTTTAACATGAAATGACATTTACGTATGCTGCCTTCAGTTTGTCTGAGGCAAGACGACGTGGCCTGGCAGTCACAGGAGGTCCGTTAGTTTCCATTAAGTGTTATACTTTATGTTCCAAAATCTTAATTAATATATATATATATATATATATATATATATATATATATATATATCGTATGGCTCGTTTAGCCAGCCACCAAGGTTTAGAATTAGAAAATAAATTCTGCGGTGCATAGCACTTGAGTCAGTATATGTAAAAAACTAAGCATTAAAAAAAATTAGATCTCTCTTTATAGAGCTAAATCCAAGGCGCTAAGCCATTGCAGCCCAGCTTCATTTGAGCTATGTAGACCGGTCAATCCTTCGGGGAAAGCACTCAGTGGGCACTCTGCGACTATGTGCTCCATAGTTTGATATCCTGGCGCCACAGCCGCATGACCGGTCTTGTGTCATTTCCCATTTGTACTTCCAATAATTACAAAAAACTAAAACTTAAAATCGTATTCAACGGTGTTGATCTAAATCATAATGACCACCCACAGTATCTGAGAGTCATTTTAGATCGGTCTCTCACGTTTAACAGCCACTCACAATAAATGGCAACTAAGGTGAGAAATAGGACTAACATTGTCCATCACCTTGCTGGCTCCACATGGGGAGCTTACGCACAAGTTCTGCGAACCACTGCTCTGTCATTGGCATATTCAACTGCTGGCTACTGCGCTCTCGTGTGGTTAAATAGTGCGCACATTAGAGAGATCGACGTCAAGCTAAACAGGACCATGAGAACCATTACTGGTACACTCATGTCAACCCCTGTACCCTGGCTCTCGGTGCTGTGTAATATCACTCTACCTGAAATAAGACGAAGGGATGCACTTATAAGGGAATACACTTAAGATCTTATCTGCTCCACAGCTGCCCATCCATGATTACCTACCCCAGAATACTGGCCGATTGAGGTCCCGAAAACCACCTCTACGAACAGCTTCCCAGTTGGTGGACACGAACTTCACCATCCTTACAAACTGGACTTCCTCCTGGGACGCTTTTCAAAATCGGAACCACTTCTTGATAGCTGACCCGACCGTAGCGGTAGGTGGTATGAATCTTCCTCGGAAGCAGTGGACTATAACCAATCGTTTCCGCACTGGAGTGGGAAGATGTAATTATTGGAAGTACAAATGTTTTTGTGATTAATGGGATTAGGTCTTAAAAGGTCCGGAAATTGAGACAAAAGTTTGTGGAATGGTTTGCTTTGATCCAAAGAGAATAATTAAGAACCGTTACCATTTTGCTTGGTTTTTACATTGGTAAGAATTCGAGTTTAACCATAATGAGTTTTTTTTTTCATCAACTAGTACACGTGTTGCTCGAAATCGAAGGGTGCCGGTTCCGCAACTCAATGTACAAGGACACAGATGCGCTCCTCATCGGGTAACACATCACAAACACCGCATTTTCCAACCACCTCCACGTCGTGTATGACTGCCGATGGGCGGGTGCCGCCTGTCGCTGCCAAGCCTTGGGGGCAACTATTGCCCGAAGACGTCAGGAATGTTACGCAGTATGTGCTGGACGGACACAACCTGAGGACTGCTGCAAACGATGGCGACCAAATTGTCAACCTGGAGATATACAACGCACACGAAGTGCATGGACTGCCGTCCCAGGATTGGTGGAAAAATGCGGAATGCAAGGCGTTTGACATGGTAAACCAGCAGTCCCAGACCTTCGACCTAAATCCGCCCATTAATGTGTGGTGTAGAGTAAGTAATCAATTAGATTGAGCCATGTTGGTAAACTAAAATATTGCTATTCCACCGAATGAAGGTGGCTTGCAGCCTGTGCTGTCTTCAGACGTTCCGACGTTTGAAGCCCATTGGCACAAAAAGCTGTTTCTGATCCAGGCGCTTCCGAGCTCTGCCGCTGCACTCACTTGTCTTTTCGTCTATATCGTCTGCGTTTCTGTCTTTCGACTCCACGTTGTTGGTGCATTCATTGACCATTTTGCTAACAGCTTAAATTGGATTTCTTCTTGCTTTCGATGTAAGTATGAATATGCATAAATTGTTTTATTTTTACTAAAACAATCGTCTCTAGCATGTACAAGAGGGTATAAGTATGTTTCCTCCAAGTGTATTTGATAGGTTATGTTCTTAAGGATTTGATCGAGCAATATTGTATTGTGATTCAGTAGGCTTCTACCACCCTCTGTCAAAGTGTCAAATTTTAAGACGGTGTGTAAGTAAGGATAGGTCGGGTAGACGTTAGGTTGTATGGATGAGACAAATATCAGGTAAACTGCATTTAAGTGAAAGGTCTAGAACATCATTAGGGTAGTCCTATGGATACAGAGGACATTTGTTCCTATTCTGGTCTACAGAAAATAAGACTAATTGAACAACAGACCAGAACCGATCTAAATAGCATTGCTTTAGATATTGAGAACCCAGAAAATACCAGTACGCCTAATACCTGTGTCAATCAAGATCGTGTCTCTATAAAGTACTTGATCTACCTTTTACAGTAGGTTTAGGTAGCTCAGTCAATTATGATACTTTGAGTAAGACAAGCTCTATCGATTTTGATTCCGATAACTTAGGCTTAAGTGATTCTCCCAAACGTTTAGATTCAGTGAATAACAGTCCCTGTTCAAGTGTTACAACCGGTTGGAAATCAACAAATACATTTAAAAATTACTTGGCTGAATGGGCAATTAAATATAATATTCCTTACAATGCATTATCTTCGCTTCTTGATTTATTCAAGTGCAACACTAATTTAGATTTGCCACAAGATGCCAGAACTTTGTTAAAGACTCCTCGGAATGTGAATATAAAATCAATTGGTGGTGGACAATATTGGCACTATGGTTTGGCCAATGTGATTAAATTGATGTATCATAATAATAAAGAAGTGTTCTGGAAATAGAAGTGATGCACCAACCCAGATAGCAAGGAAGCTTGAATCAAGCCTTGACTTTTCCTAGATTTTGATTGCAGCGTAAGCCTTGAATTTGAGCATCTATTCGAGTCCGATTCGAAACAACCAAAGATAATCAAGGCTTGAATTTGTTTCTCCCTTTAATGTCAGTGTAAGCCTTGAATTTAATCATCTAATCGATTACTATTCGAAAGCACCAAAACTTTAAAGAAGGCCTGAACTTCCCTCTAACTTTGATTGCAATGTAAGCCTTGAATTTTATTATCCAAATAAACTCAATTCACGTTTGCGAATCGAACTCGAATCGATACCGATTCGCGGCACGACGTCCCCGACCAATCACAAGCCGTCCAACGCTGTCCCACAATGGAGTCCGCGGCTCCCGAGGATCGATTTCTCATAGATTTTGTATAGGTTTTTCGGTACGAGACGGGCCGACACCATTACTTTCTTGACAGACTCCGAAGTTATCGGATGTGAATTTAATGTTCAGATTTTTAAGTAACTTTTTTGTCTTGTGTTTTTTTGTTCTTCTGCAGCTGATATTACACATTAAAGTGAAATAATACATCACGTGGTAAGTGTCATTTATTTAGTTCCAAACAGAAATTAGTTAAGTACAAATTAATTAGATTAACTACTTAAGTAGGGGGAGTATCTCGATTTCCAAATAATTTTAAAATTTGAAAGTTATTTTCTGGGCTCTGTTTTGAAATGGGATTTCTGTCATGTAGGCCTAGTTTTCGAACCGTATTCGCTTCTTAATATAAGTTATCTCATTGTAACTTAAAAACATTTTGGTAAAAATGTTGATTTCAACAAATATCTAACACTTAGGCCTAGTTACGAGTTATCACATTTGTGATTCCTCAACACGTCGTTTATTTAATATTACTAGTGGCTCATAGGGGCAAAAGCCCCTAATCATAAAATTAAAATAGCATGAACCATAGTGGATCACCAATTCTTTACTATGAAAGTGTCCAGAAAATTTAATTTTGATTTATTTTAACAATACCATTTGAACAGGCTATTCGCCCCCAAAGCACTCTTTACAATCCTGTACTATTAAGCCACCCATTTGTAAATGCATCATTCTGTCTGTTGTTAAACTTATATCGATCTAAGGAAAATAGGTTTTGCAAGAAATTATAGTCCCTTTTATCTATGACGGCTTTTTAATATAACATAGAATATCAGCAATGAGAAAAAAACATGACGGATGTTCAGCACCCATTTCAGAGTCAATTAACTTCCAATACTTTGTATCATACCCATTTCATTATCTTGTTTGTCCTAAAATTGAATAGATCTTAGCTCTTGTCAGATTTTCTATTTTTTTTTCATCACCAAGTTTAAACACAGCCGCTCAAAACAGATCATCTTTTCTCCCTGTTAATATTCGTCCCTTCAAATCAAAATTCATGATTTTGTGTAAACAAAGCAGATTTAAAAAAAATCACTATATATGGAGAATTTCTTAGGAGAACCTTTCAGAAAATAATCTTTCTTAAATATCTTTTTTAATATCTTTCTTTCCCATTTTGTTATAAAGTTTTTGACCTGCTACTTTTTTTCCTAGTATGAAGGACAAACGACTTTTATTTTAACTCTCTCCTAAAAACTCTACAATCTATGAAATGACCAAAGGGTTTTTGAGAAAATTCAACTAACAAAATACCAACCTTTCGTTGACTGATATACTTAAAGTTTCAATTAATGTATCATCGTCACTCAATATGATCATTTGACACTTTTCGTCATAAAATAAAACCTAAACCTGTTTCAATGTAAATAAGGTAGGCGTTGTTTCTCAAACCAAAATTCATCGCCCATTGCGTCCCCATCACGATCAGAATTTATTTCATAATTTGCATACAGGCTCAGTTTTTGTACGATTTAAATTATTATAACATAACAATAAAAAACCGCAGTCCATTTTTTATTTTTTTTAAGGTTGGTAACGCTCCTAGTAGAAATTTTAGTTGCACAAAGCCTCAAAACGTCTTATTATAGTATTACCACTCTAGATATATTATGTCATTTGGTTATTAATAGTTCTTCACTCAATAGACCTATTATCATCTGTCCCTCGTTTTAAAACAAAATCATAACATACGTTTTAATGTACACAAGGCAGTCGGTTTTCGAATCCCCGAGAAATTCTTATGGAGGACGTTTTACGCTATTTCTTATTTCCTTGTAACTTTATGGATACGCTGACAATTTTCCCTCATGCATGGGACCGAAACCTTTAATTTGAGACCCCTACCATCTTCCTGCGAGTTGCAAAATACTCTCAATTTTACTCAAAAAGTTTCGCTCACAGAATTATAGGCTATATATAGATTGCTTCTCTTTTGAGGTGAATTATTTTATCATTTTCACTCAGTGTTATCATCTGTGTCTCGTTTTAAAACTAAACCATAACACATGTTTTAATTTACACAAAACAGACGTTTTTCGAATCCCCATGCAATTTTAAAGGAGGACGTTTTACGTGATTTCTCATTTCCTGTTAACATTATGGACACGCCGATAGTTTTCCTCGTGTGTGGGACCGAGACCTTTAATTTGAAACCCCTCCCATCTTTCTGCGATTTGTATAACGCTCGCAATTTTGCTCAAGACATGCGGCTTACAGAATTATATATATATATATATATATATATATATATATATATATATATATATATATATATATATATATATATATATAGATTACTATTACTATGTGTTCACTAGCCTACATAGAGTTAAATACGCAAGTATTGAGCCTGTAAATGTGAAAAAATCGTACTAGGCCTAGGCCCAATATAAAAGAAACAAGGTTAAATGTAAGATAGGCCTAGGCCAAAGCAAAAAACTGCTTGCAGACGTCTTTTAATACTTTAGAGAAAAGTTTAATTTATGTAAGTTATCAACCGTTTCATTATATAAATTTCAGATGAAAGGATACTATGAATATGAACGTTTTAAACAGATATTTATATTTACTTTTTTTAATAACTATGAGATTTTTACACATAAACGTAGGCTACGGAAAATTAAACATTTAACATTAAACAAGTTTGGCCTAAATGTGTTTTAAAATGGTATGCCTAGATTTAACTGTTTCTACTGATTTAAGTTACAAAAACTCGTTTGAAATAATCATTGGCAAGCCCAGGCTTTAGGTTACACATAATTTATACATGCTGCATAACGTAAAACTTATTACCCAAAAATTTTAAAATAATGTTCAGCGTTTCGGTAAACGCTGAACGTTATTTTTATACAACACAAACATTGATACCATAGTTAATGTTGCAAAATTTCAATTTTCTTCATAAATTGTTATACAGTTATAAATAAATGTAATAAATGTTACTTTTTACTTTTTTTGTATTTTTTCTTACTAATTTAGTATTTTTTTTTTTTTAGTAATTTAGTATTAATTTCATGAATGGCAGTTTTTTTATAATGCAAGGCCTGAATAAACTAGTTTTAAAACGAATCTTTTTGATAAAAATTACCGAACGGTGTAATTGTTTTTTTTTTGCGCTACTTCAAAATGTGTTAATAACAATGATTTTATAAATTGTTAACTTTGCTCACAAATATATTTTTGTCTTTTTAGGTTTTACATCTCATTATACATTTATTATAAACAGGGTGTCATAAAAACCGTTTCAGGATCTGGGGGGATGATTACATGGACAAAAATAAAGAGAAAGGTTTGTACCCTTTAGAGCCAATAGGGTGAGAAATTGTTATAAATTTAGTTGGAAATAGGCAAATCTATGGATAATTAGGCACCAGTCAATAAAAAGCTATCAGGTGAATTTAAGTGTACAGTTTAAGTTATTTAAGTGAATTGAAGTTGTTTTGGAATATTATTTATCCAACACAATAAGCTGAGCCGTGCATGTTAATTTTGTCAAGTTTAGGTACATTATTTACTTAGACAGCCTTTGACCCGCAGTTATTAAACTATGACACAGTCGGTTTAGTGTTTTAAGAGTAAAGCGGAAAAAATCTTATTTCTTTTGTTATAAAAACATAATAGATTTTCGTTTTAATAAAAAAAACAAAAAAAAACAAATTGATTTTAGGGGAAAAAATACTAAGTATGGGACCTTAAATCCAAGGTTTGGATTCAGTTTGTAATTCGTGTTGTGTTTGTAAAAGTTTTAGGTTTAACAACTGCGTATTTATTATAGGAATTAAGTATTAAAAGTTTAAGAAACTCCGCTTTAAAGTTAGCTTAAACATCTAAACAAACCTGAAAATATTTTCTAGTACAAAAGTTTCGTATAACTTCGCTATTGAATATTGTTATAATCTGACTAGCTATGTACCCGTTCTTAGCACGGGGTGTGTGTAAAGTTTATTAAAACAAATTATATCAATGGCTTCACAAATTCAATAGATCACATTCAGTTGGTTTATTCCAACATATCTAGACATCAAGTTTTATGCTTAATAATTCCCAGGTACATTTGTCAAACTCTTGTTGCATACGTTTCTCATTTGGGTAAGAAGTTATTTCCATTAATGTTTTTGTTGCAGTTTGATTCAACATTTAAATTCGTGTAGTGATTCACTTTATAGTTATATGAGAATAAACTATATCAAGAAAACTCAGATTTGTCAAAAAATATTATGAAATCTAATATTGAATCCATGATTGGATATGACGACAGCCATATACCAAACCCAATGAACCCCACCCCTGCATAACTTGTTCTACCCATGAAAGATATCTACAGACGTATGTAAAACATTAAATCTAAATTCTAAACTAATCAACGCTTAAGTTTTAAGCGACAATACTAATTGTGTAACAATATGCATAAAGTATTTTAATATCCATATTTATAACCGAGAAGTAGTTGACTTAACTCACTGTATTTAGGCTAGTCAAAAGTTAAAGGGTTTAATATGAATGAGTCCGTATTTAAAATTTTAAGTGTTGGCATCTGTAGTGAAAATGACAAACTGTATAATTCAACTCAAAGGTAGATTTGAATACTCCCTTAAGATTAACATTGAATCCATATATTAATACGCAAGCATGTTTCATTTCCTCCTTTTTCTCAGCTCGTGTACATCGTAGGATAAATCCGCGCATACCGTTAGAAAGGTATAGTCCTGTAGATGGGCAGAATCACATTCTAATTGACATCGGACTTCAGGGCTACGCCCCACAGTCTTTCAAATTTTCAATGTTAATCTTATGGAGAAAGAGGAATTAAATGAATCATTGAACAGCTGTTGTAAAAACAACTTATAGAAAATTATGAAGAAAAGATGTTTTAGTTCTAAAATGTTTTTAAGCTTCTTGCATCCAGATCCACTGAAATTTTGATCGAATTTCGATCAGGAGGCGATCTCTAGTTTCTTTTACTATGAGGCAGAGCCTTTTTGACGAACGATGCTTTGGAACGGCTAAAATCATTCTAATTGCACCATTTAACAGTAATAAAAATGTCCATACCATTTTACTAAAGCCCTTGTCGTTTAAAGAGATTAAAGATTGGTACCATAGCACAACTTGGCTACTTTGACGTCCTATGGGACGAACCCCTAAGGTCGCTAAGGCAATTAAAGTACCAATGAACATTCACACCACTCTAGTCTATGGCATGAAAAAGAAAAATTTAAACCATTAGGTAAAATCGTTATCCCAGGAAAAGAGAACAAAATATTACCCATGAACGTTACAGACAGAAAGAGAGAGAGATGGAGACAGACAGAGGTAAAGAAATTTAGATGACACCGATTTTGAATTCTGCTATGCATTTAAAGTAAAAAATAACCGAACATTTCAAGATTCTAAGCAATGTACAGACAAAACACAAATTTTATTAATAAAAATAGATTGTTGCGGGAAACTAAAGTAAAATATAACGCAAGAGAGAATGTAAGTTACTTATAATAATTATGCAATAAAATAATTATACATTAAGTGATAAACAGAAAATAAAGCGGATTTTTCTTTTGCCCAGCATATTTACCAACGTGACGACAGAGTTGTTTAGTATATGCAGATGCAACACAAGTTACTTTTTGTTGACATCCTTTGATTAAATGGTCAACATATTCTGATATTGTTTATAGTAATTTTTAGTAAGTATTTATTGTAAATAGTTAATTAGATTCGTAATGAATGGTGGGGATTTAACTTTTACTGATAAGATCCCCTACACCTAATAGATATTAAAAGCCCTTTTGCGATTCAAGGTTTATATTTAGTGATTTTAAATGAATAGTTGATTGGTTTGGTTGCTGCGTGGATTAATTTATTAAACATGTTAACAAATTAATCAGCTGCTTCGTTAGAATCAGTGCAATTAGTAATTGTATCCGAATTTTGCAAAAATAAAATATAACTATCTTTTACTTATCTATAAAAAAAATATCGGATTTTTTTTAACGAGTCGCCCCCGGCTCGATGTAAAACGTGCACGCACCGCGATGAGTTCGATCTCGAGACCTGAACTTTTTGTGATTAAATGCACTATTTTAGTGTTTTGTGGATGTTTTCAATGTGTTTGTGTCAATTTTAAGTGTTTCTGACGAATCGTTAAATCGAGGATTGACCTGATGATGTGACTGTCGTCACGAAACCGGTCGTCATACCACCAAAAAGGATATTGAACAGGTAAAAATCTATCTAACAATATAAAAAAATAATTGCAGGTTTGAGAACAAGGATTTACATGCTGTGCCGTTGTCACAAGATACCAATTTTCGCCCTATACAAAACATTGAGGTAACGTTCCACATCCGCAATAATGCATAATTTGATGTCTTCTATAACAACCAATGCATTTGGTGGACTTTGGTGCTTTGGTGCATTTTCGGTGGACTCGGTCTGCCAAAAGATTTTGGAGGATGAGGGCAACTGGGATTGTTTGTCACAGTTCGTCCGGGGCATCCTCCTGGAAAAGAAAACCGATCTGGACCGCGAAGTGGCCCAGACCCCTTGATCGAGCTGCTGGATAAGGAGCGAGCCGTACGGGCGTAAGCCAAATTTAGGCCTAGCCTGACGTAATGTGATAAACAATTCCAGGTTAGATTCCTAAAGAGTAGAGGAGGTTTTTTAGACGGTCAACCCGTTTTTTAGGGGAGCCCCACACTACAGGCTGGCCACCTGTGTGCGTAATGCATTTTTCCGCCTCTCCCTCAAAAAAAAAAAAAAAAAAATGCATTTGGCCCCTCAACTGAGATTCATAATACCGCTCATAGTCATGAAAAACAGTTCCAGGTCTTGGGACGGCCTCTGATAAACAACAAGAAACGCGAACGATCGCAATGAAGCAATAAAAAATAATAAAAAAACTTTGTATTCATCCAAAGTGCTTTACTGTACAAATTAGATTTGCATACAATATTTAAATATTTGCTAGGTACATATACTTATACCACCTTAATATTTTTATATAATACAATTTTTGCGCACTTGAAGCCGCAGTCATACGACTGTCGGCTTGGTTCTCAAAAACTCAATTAGCTAGAAACTTAAAAAAATTTTACGAGCAACTCAAAATTACTATACAATGTATCTGACAGCTTACTATTCATTACTTTACAAACACACTAAAAACAAAGCAATAATCATAATGAATTCACGAGTAAAACTTATACTACGGTTGGACTTTAAGATGTATAATTTAAATCATGTGAAATAAAACTTTTAGTATTAAATGACGTGATATATGTATGTTATGGTATAAGAGTTTTATTATTATAATATATAAATCATACTCAAATTACTATAAAACAATGTATTTAATAATTTTACGTATAAAAAAATTGTGAAAGTATGTTTAAATTATCGTGTATAAAAGCATGAAAAATACTTAATACCAGTGAAACATGCTTTTATGATATTTGTAATGGTGAAACCTACTTTAAATCAAGTTAAAATCTTAAAATAGTGCCCTAATCATCAGTGATATCATATCAGTTTTTCGTCGAAACCATGTTACATACTTATTAACTGCCTTGAAAGTATGTAATTTATGTGTGTCGGTGCTACAATTACGAATCCATCTTACTAATTCCGTAAGTAATTTCTTGTGAGCATCAAAACTCTTTTATTTATGAACCGATTTTGATGATTGAGGTGTCAAATTAAAGGGAATTCTCTGTAGACGTAATGGAATAATATTTGTCGTCCTCAGTTCAATGTGCTTCGCCCCATTGGACTTTAAAGTTTCCATGTATTTTAAATATCGTATAATACAAAATTTAGTAAGTTTACCTAACATATGATTCGTTTTATGTAAACAAACAGCTGCCTTCATAAAAAAAACCTGTCTCCCTTCTGTAATTTTAATTTATTTCGTTTTTCCGTTTATTATCAGTTTACTTTCAAATACAACGATGACTGACAAAAAGGGATAGTGTTTAAGAACATGCAGTTTTCATTCAGAGTATTAGGGAGAGCGTCAATTAGTTTATTTAATTGTGATTGTATTTTATTTTCATTTTATCAAGTTTCACACTATCTGCCTAGCGCTCCGACTAGAGCTGTATTTGTCGAGTATCGACTGCCAACGACTCGTTTAATTTTAATTCATGCTGCACACTATTATAAACTGCGATAAGTAAGAACCATCATTAATTTTTAAAAAAATTAATCGTTTGTCTAAAGTGAATGCGTGTAGCGATAGCTCCGTTGCACCGCCGGTCGGTCATTGTTACTAACAACATTCCGCGCTAATCTAACACATATATTTTACGTCACCAAAACACAACAATCGATCCCCCTGGTCTCTTTTATTTAAGCAATATAATAATTTACAATAATTAAGCAACACTAATCAACCTACTTTTTATTAGCATTACAAACCACGCACGTCAACCATAATATATTATAAGATAGAGCTAAGATAGCTATACATTCTTATAATTCTAATATAAAACAATTACTTTAGCATAACACCACTTGCACGAATTAAACCTTAAAAAATATATTAAATTTACGAGAAATTCAAATTAATGAGTACTTAATCTCACCCAGTGAGTCCTTGCTTTATTTCACGATAATACAACACTTTCACTATTTTTCCCACCCACAATATGCATTTTCCCCCTTATTAAAATAACACTCCCCTTCATGACGGTTTTACACATAGCATCAAATCTCTACACCTAGCACTCCCCCATAATAGTTCCCATTCTTATAGGCCTAACTATCAATACACCATACGCATAGATATACATACTTTTTGAAATTTTATCTGATTCCTCTTTTCATTATTAAATACACTTTATATATATATGTGTGTGTACAACGAGCAACCTATGTACGCATCAAACATAAGAATATCCAAACATCTTACGCAATATACTTCAAACATAACACGCTATTGACGCATAATTTTACTGCTAGAAGTACAGTCCACACGCGGCACGCCGCTGCTAAATGAAGCCCTGAGGAAAACATAGTAATCAATCTAGTACGTATCAACATTAAGAAAATAAATAAATTTAGTTACCTTACGAACTGGAGGCTGGTTCCGTGAGGTGGGCGTGAGCACTCCACCAAAACAGTCAGTTTGTACAGTACCATCAAACACACAATTATTTGCACTAAAAAAACAAAAACAAAAAAAACTACACTAATTGAGTACTATAAAACAACTATGTACATCATGACCACCCGCAGACTGGCGTTTAGTTGGCGGGGTCAGCAACTGCAGCTGGCCCGTCTTCTTGGGGGGGGCGGAGGCCCTCTCCTGGTGCCCAAAAGCACCAGCTCAAAGGCACCAGCTGGCGCTCCAGGGTTATCCTTGCGTCAGAAACCCTTCGCTGATCTAAGGCGTGAAAAAACCTACCCCTGCCCCTGCCCTGGGCTAGGCCCAAGGACGGAAAGGGCGAAGCTGTCCGCCTTTTCCTCAAATCATTCAGCGCTACGTGCTCCGCCAAGGTTAATGGTCTCCCACAAGAGGGATTGGGCCCGTAGGCTAAGACCACCCCCCTTCCTGTATGAGTATTAGTCCAAGCTTCTGTCCAGCTCACTTCCCCATTGCTGCCCGCCCCCAGCACAGGGTCACTTACTACCAAATGCCCCGGTTCACTATTTTCCAGTCCGTCCATGGCACTGTCACACGATTGACTGCCCCAGCGAAAGCCCCGTTCCCCCTCCAGGATGTTGGTAGCCACATTTGCATCGAGCTCAATGCCTTTGTATCTCTGCTAAATCAGGAAATTATGTGATCCATTAGTTGGAGATCCATGAACTAAAGTATCGTGAACTTGAGCGTTAGACTACGGTGAACGGTCGGTCACTCGATTGATACAAGATACAAGATACTTTATTTTTAAGGGTCTTTATTTTTAATCACAACATGTATGGAAATATATTTTTTCACAAGGCTAAAAGACCTAAATGTGAGGAAGAGGTTAAAACTCAATCGTATCACTGACGACATTTTTAAGGTTAATATAATAATGAATATATCTAACATCAACAGAATTAAATAATAAGCTTAAATTAATGTGCTTTACTAAGTCCTAAAAATAACAATAAATTAATACATTAAATAAAAAATATAAATTCTGTTTGCAAATTCTTGTATAAAACTGGAGATAAATTTAATTTGTATTAATTTTTTGAAATAGTATGATATTTAAAAAAAAGTCTCTTTGATGAATTATAAAAGTAATAATAAAAGAGAACAAGTGTTATCAAGCATAACAACGATTTGATTTGAATTAGCAGGCAAAAAGCTGCTTTATTTAGTGTTTGAGGAAAGAATTAAGTATATGGAGATTGAATTAAAGTTCCAGCGACACTAGGACTGATGCCTAACAACCACTCCTCCACCCTTCTCTTGTAGACGGCAACATTGATAGCCTCAGTATTTGTGATATTGTTTGGAAGGTGTCTGTAAAGGTGGTGGGCCAGATAAAAATAATTATGCAAATCTACTCTTAATTTTAAGTTTGGGAGAGCAATACTTTAGTTCAATTTAGTTCTGGTGCTATACTGATGGGAAGTAGTGATAAAAAAAATCATATTTGTTTTCTTTAATATAAATGAATAAGGATTTTAGATAGAATTGTCTGATGTTAAAAACTGGAAATCTGAATATACTAATTGTGTAGGATATCCCTGATCTTTTTTTTTGAGAATTATTTTATTACAGTTCTCTGCGTGATAGCCGGTGATTCCATCACCGAGGCAGATGCATCACCCCACGCCAGTATCCCATAATGCAATATGGACTGCACATAAGCGTAATACACACTCCTGCAGTGATCCGCAGTCAGCACCTGTCTTAGCTGTCTGAAAGCAAAAGTCTTTGTTCTTAGTTTAAGTTTTAAGAATTGAATGAGGGGCTTCCATGACATCTTTTGGTGTAAAATTATTCCTAAATATTTATATTGATTTACTTGCTCCACAATGCCACAGCTGCAATCAGCAGACCGCGGATCACCACAGAGGAATGAATTTTAAGCTCTCTTTGCCCTGACCCAGAGGCGCTGTTAAAATATATTGGAAAACACTTTCTTTTTTTCAATATTTATACAAAGTATATTGTGGTCAAACCAGTGGCGGACTTACCTTAAGGCACACTAGGCACGTGCCTAGGGGCGGGCGGCGCGGCAGCGGCGGGGGCGTGGTGAGCGGTGAAGATGACTCACGTTCATGTTGCGAGGTGCAGAGGCAGACATACGACTATTCTTATACAAGTATCCCGTTACATTAAAAAGAAAAATAATTTAAAAGAATTTTAGGCCTACCTGGTTTGTGTTCAAAAAGTATTACTACAAGATCTTAAGAGTAATAAATCAAACTTAACAAACCTTGTGAGCTGTCCTATTTTGAATCTCCTTCCCCAAAAATGGGAAAATACAGTTATGAATATTTTCATAATATATAATATTAAATATAGTTCTTTATTATTAATACCATTATTATATGATACATGATATTATTACATTAAATAAATATCTATATATTAATAAGTTCATAGAAATTAGAAGAGAAAGTAAAAGAAAACCAATTTAAATTGAATAAATCTTTATTGAATTTCCTCAAGAACGGCAATGCGTCCAGCGCGGCGATTAATTTAGCCTATTCATATTCATTCTTGCCTCAACCACGAAATATGTGTTTTTCTTAAAACCTATAAATACAACTTTAATATAATGTACTCATATTGTACTATGTCTTTCTTGAAAAAAATGCAATAATTAGCGTGCCAACAACGGGAAATTTAATATCGCTTTTACGTTGAAACCTTTCATTTTTCAACAAAAAGGGGGGGACTGGGTCAAACCAGTTCTTTATTTTAGCCAGGTCAGAGGCTGCCTGCTCAAATGCATCATTCCACATTATCCCAAACGACACTAGAGCCGGATCATCAGAAAAAAAAAAAAAAAAAAAAAAAAAAACAATTCGCCATTAATATTTAATTTTGATTTGTTGTTTATGTATATTAGAAACAGCAAAGGTCCTAGGATGCTTCCCATTGGCAGGGTGCGGTTACCCGACGTATGTCACAGACTGGCAAATTTATCATTTCGAAATAAATTTAACTATTTCAAATTTTAACTTTAAATAAATTTGGGTATATACTTGCATTAAATAGTAAAGAACTATTATTTGGTTAAAACAACTCTTTGCAGCAAACCAATGCACAAAATTCTGAAGTGTTTTAATAAAAAATTAATGTTTTGAAATAAATGTATCATGTGAAAGATATAAGAATAGATAACCTAGCTATACTTTTTCTGAATGACATAATTATAGGTGAGGTTGTTTCAATTTAAATTATCTTTTTTGGGCTTCACTCACCTAATGACCTTCCGGGACTCGTCAATTGTTGAAAACACAAAAAAACAAAAACAAAAAAACACACAAAAACACGACGAAAACGACAACACTAAAATCGTCCCGGAGTTGTAGCCGACTTTTCGCGGGACCGGCAATATAAAAAAACGTCCCGCTTCCTCAGGGCTTGTCTTGAGTTAATTTTTCCCGCACGCGGGCCGAACGCCTAACCACGACTGACGGTTGCGTAACTGCTGGTCCTGCTGGGGAGGGTGCGGGGGAGGGGGTCCTATTCACCTCTGCCGATAAGCCATTCACCTTCCGGGCCTTATCTCTTAACTGTTTTAGTTCATTTCCAATAATACTTTGGTAAATAGGATGAATGTCTACTGATGGTCGAGACAGTGGCTCCCTTTCATCCGCCATAAACATCGACTCTGTTATGTTCCTCCTCCTCCAGTCAGGCTCTTTAAATAAAATTACACTATCATCCCACTTCATTGAATGATCTGATTCCATAATATGATCACAAATACGAGAGCCATAATTTTTTTTATTTTTTACTTTTTTTATGTGTTCCTTAATCCTAACTGTGACGGGTCTTGAGGTTTGGCCTACGTAATTCCGGCCGCATGAGCAGGGAATCTGATAAACAACATTCTTTGCATTTTGACTCTCATTCAAAGGTTTCACTTTAGTTAGTTTAACTAAAGTGAAACCTGTGTTTTGGAGACCAGCAGTCCTGGGGTACTTGTTGGTCGACCGGTGTCGGCGTGGAAACGATAGCTATGTTGGTGACATCAGAATGTGGTGCACTGAGATTTGGTGACTGGTGAGGAGTGTAGAAATACGTTGTGAAGATTTGAAGACGTGATGAAAACGTTGAAGACTGTGAAGAATTTGGAGACTATTTTGTCAAAATGAAGATTTGCAGCTGCTGCGGTGGTGGTACTTCTCCTCTTCGAGGGCAAGTGAGAAGGTGTCGATTCAGGTGATCTTTTCTACTGAGGTTGCGGCCGCAGAAAGAAAACGAATAAACTACACGCCGTTCATGAGTCATCATGTGACGTTTCATTTTGTCACTCCTAAAAAATTCCTTTGTACAAAGTTTACACTTGAAAGGCATACTAACTGGCGTAATGTGTTACTAGGAAGAGGTGTGAACGTATACTGAACTGTAACAAAGGAAAAACATCCCATGCTATATGCAATTGGATTTAACTTGATCCAGGTCATGTTAGTTTGCATAACACAAGGAAATCAGTCGGACACAACTACAGCGTTAACTAATTAGGTACCATTACTTCCTCTGTATTTTCCGCATGCAATTGTTTAGTGAAAGTCAGGAACGCTACTAGTGATTAAATGGTTTTTGTTACGCAATTTTTTATCAGCTCACTTCCATTTACTTTGAGCTCATTCGTTTCATTCACCTAAAAAATTCCCGTTTTTAACCCTTTTAGAACCCCAAAAACCCCGTTTCCATTATCCAATCAGGCTGTTTTTCAAACTTAACCTGAATTGCGTTGCTCTTCACTTCTGTACTAAGTTTCATCAAAATTTGAAGTTTTCTGCAAAAGATATCACAATAACGTGCACATAGATATATAAGTTTCCTCAAACAATGTAATTTGCCTCTAGGGAAGTAGGACAGCAAAAAGTTCCCTAGGGAAAAGAAAGGAACATTGTTTCGGGCTTAGATCTTACCGTGACTACTAGCATAATAACGTATTCCTTATAAAAAAATGTGATAACATTTTTTACATTATGTAGAAATTTTTAAAAACACTATAAAACGTGGATGTTTTATGAAATATCTTATAGTTGGTCGCCATATTGTAGACCAATAATATTTGGGTACCTCAACATTAAAAGTATCATGGTCTTTGACCCAAGTGTTTGATACACTATTGAACGAGTGTTAGAGCTGAAATGGGTGCTAATTATAATCAAGTTAAATTTATTTTATTGCGAAAATTTTACATTATCTCTTTCCTTTTAACTTAAGAACTATGATGTTTTACACAGTTTTTTATTATAAAATTTGTTTATTATCTAATAAACGTTTTTACAATTAACAAAATTAATCATTTATTTATTATGTTCATCCTTAGATTGTAATACAACTTCTTTGAAAGGAAAATTGCTCAAATACTATTGGTAAAAATAGATTTTTCAATAAGACTTCCTTAATAAAGTTACCCTAATAAGATTTACGTTGCGGCACCACATAACGATTATTCCAGCTTATTATTTTTCTAATTCTAGTGGTAAAGATCAGAATAAAAAATAGGTTTAAAATTACAAATATAAACGCAAAAAAACCTTTTACGATATATAGAACCCTACAAAACTACCCCTTTTTGTAACCTGATATATCTGGTTTAAAAACACATCCGAATAAAGGTAGGATTACACATACCAAATTGTGCCTCTATCGGATCGTTTTATGCAAGTTATTATACATCTATATATAAATAAAACGTGAAGCCATTTTATTTGTAAACGTACTCATTTCTTACCTTGGAACAAAATTCAATGTTTAAGATGTCCTAAGATTCGTCTGATTTTGTAGTTTTGCAATAAGATTTAAGATTTTTGATGTATCTACCTTGAAAGATACGGGAAGTGCTTAAAGTTTGTTTTTCATTCATAAGATTAACATGGAGAACAATTTATATTGAATAAAAAACAAAATAAAACAGATAAACACACGTTAAAAGCTAGCTGAATGGAAACAATTAAACTACTAGCACTGAAATATCAACACAATTACACACTTTAATATCACATTGGGAAGTTGGCGAATTATTGATGAAGATCGATGAATGAAATACCGATGTGATGTAGCCTGATTTCTTTACAATTTAATTTTCATTCTAAATAACTCAGTATATTACCATTGACCAAAGTTTTATCACCAGGGGCCTGTTTCATAAAACTACTAGACTAGTATTACTAGTCCCTGGACTGGTATTACTAGTGAAATTTACAAGTCTGTGTTTCATAAACTTACAAGAGTAAAATAATAGTTACTAGTGTAGGGACTAGTAATACTAGTGGTTTTTACCAGTGTAGACTAGTTTTTGTTTCATAAAACTCTGCACTAGTATTTTAGACTAGTAAATACCAGTGAATTTCTACCAACCTCCCTACGCCCGTAAACTAGTAGATATTTTCTACTAGTATTTTGTTATTCCCAATGATAGGGATTTTTAAAATCATTCTTCCATGTTTTGACAAAATTATTTTGTGGATTATTTTTAGGGCTATCATTTACTTCCTTAATTATTGTATTGCCATTATTTTAAAAGGTTGGTATTAGACCTAAAATCATCGCTTGTTGAATTAAACAGGCCAAGAACCGTAGTTCTAAAAAATAACTTTTTAATAAAAAAAATTTCTTTCATATTTAAAAAAAATATGTTAAGAAAAGTAATTTAAATAGATACATAAAAATTATAGGCTACGTTATATTATTGAATATTTATGAAAAATGTATTTTTTGCAGTTGGATATTATATTTTTTAGACATATGGTTACTCCACGAAACCAGTTTCCTGTATGAGCGCAGATAAACGAATAAGCTGATAAAGGTAACACTGAGAAATGTCAGGCTAACAATGCTCTTTATGTTACGGGGGTATAATTTTTTCCTCAAAATTTTATATTTGGCTATGTTGAAATCCTGTATATAATTAGTGACTTACTTTTACTACCTAATAATATTTTAAAACTACCTAATAATGGCATTAAAATAGTATTGACTGTAATTTAATAATTTTTCGTAAGCAGGCTTATCCTTAAAAAAAACTTTATACTTACTGTTGATTTAACTGATAAATATTTGGAGTTCAAGTGAGTTTTAATCCAGCCCAAATATAAAATCCAATTACAGACTTCATTGCCTGAAAAAGGTCAATGATCGACTAGCCTTTTTAATATTTAGACATTTCTAAATGTATTTCAACTTACTGTATTACTTTAGGTGTTTAACATGTGAAACATAAAAAATAGCTTTTAATAGTTTAATGTAATTGATTTAAATAGTATAGAAATATAATTATTGTAAATTATGATAGAAAAGGTAAGACCATACGCATTACCTATAAAATCATTAATTTATTTTTAAAGTCTTTATAATAATATTAATTTTGGTAAAAACTTAACAAATCTGTTATTTTTTTAGCCTACGTAACTTACAATGCAAGAATTTAAGTTAGAACTTAAGTTATCTAATTTATTTTCTTTACTTTTCTTTTCTTTTATAACTTGCCGATTTAATTTATACAAAAATAAAAGATATTTGTTATTTATATACTCAACAAATAACTTTAAAACTAAAAGAATCTATAAGAGGATGAAAAACACACAAAAAACACGAGTTAAATGATTAGCCGCATTAGGTAGCGGCACGGCACGGCACGGCGCGGCGATGGCCGGCCACAAGGTAGGCTACAGTAGCCAAAGTAAACAATGACAACTTAGCACATTAAAAACTTCGTTGTACATTTAATAGAGTAATATGCATTAACTAAAAATAAATAATTCGTGGTTTTGAGTACTTATTTAGTTATAAAAACATCCCGAAATGTGTATTGGTTTAGTAAATTTTTTTAGTCCTATGTTAAATGGTGAAAAACCCGTAATTGAGGTTATGTCAACAATGCCAGAGCGGGCGATCAGCTGCGTCAGCTGACTAGTAAATTTGATCACGTGACTTGTAAAAACCACTAGTATTTACAAGTGTCTGGAAAATGTTTATGAAACAGAAATTATTAGTACTGGTGAAATAAGCACTAGTAAATAATGGACTAGTAACTTGTAAACTAGTAGTTTTATGAAACAGGCCCCTGGTACTTCGATAAATGCAGCGCATCGCGTTGCACGGGTCCCCTAGTATATATACATACTCGCCTACGGCTCGACAGGGGCTCCACCCCCATGCCCCCTTAGGGGGTTACCCCGAATTTGTTAATTGCTCTAAGTCTCAAGTACCGAACAGGCTAGTTGGGACCACCATGCCCCCCTAGGGGTTGCCCTAAATTCGTAAATTAATAAAAAGTCAAGTTTAAAATATGTTAGTTCCACGGAAGAACTGCACAGTCAAGACAGTAACAAAACCGTCAAATACACAAAATTCACAATCAATAGTAAACAAAGCTTTAAAAAAACTCATATGAATCAGTTTTAATACCCCTTCGTAATTCTAAATTCGTTAAAAAGTTTTGAGCTGTGAAAATATTATTATTAATTTAAATATTTTAGGTGTTATGCTGGTAAAAATATATACTTTAAATTAGACGATTGTTGCTGTGTTAGATGAAAGGAAATTTCAATTCAAAGAGTTATAGTTGTTCTGTTTGCCATCATTATATTTAATAGAAGTAGTTATAGTAACAAATGTTTCTCTGTTAGGTAGCTAAATATAAATTTTATACCGTATATAAATAGAATTACAATTATGGGAAAATCGACATAATCCCCAGCCTTACCCAACTCACATAAAAACTTGTAAATTTCAATAAATAGATGAAAAACGTTTAAATCCCTGAAATAGCGAATAACATTCAAATCAATGAGCGAAAATGAGAATTAAACAACATAAACTAAATAATAATGAAGAATAAAAACGGTGTAGATCCGCGAATAACCCTACTATTAAAAACTACTATTTATTACAATAGGAAATCCAGGCCTGTGAAATAATAAATTATTCATAAAAATCTGTTAGTTTTGTTCAATAGTAATTTTAAAATTCTCAAAAACATATTTTAAGTGTGTATTAAAATATATTATAAAACACTGAGTATAAATAAAACAGAAAGATAATAATTAACTGTCTAATAAATATTGTACAAAGTAATCGAAGTATATTACGTTCGTTGGAGTGCCGCCATGTTGGATTTATTTCCCATACGAGCAATGCCAACACCACCTACAACACAAAGCCGGGGTGCTGCCATTTGAGACTTCTAGTATCAAAATCAGCAATGTCCAATTTTTGTCGATTTTGAGGTTTTTATTGAATATTGTTCTAGGTGCTGGATTCTACAGATCTATAAACAAATAAGTTTCAAAAGTTAACAATATCCAATGTTTTTTTAATAGTAAAAAATGATTGCAGTATCAGACCCAACAATCTCCAACAGAGTTACGTTTCAAATACAGCAATCTCCAATCCAACCAATCCCAGCTGGCCATTGTGTTTCCCATGATGCTCAGCTGTATTTCATTTTTGCCATCTGTTTACTACTTAGTGGCTTAGTGGTGTGTTTTGATGTTAAAGTAAAAACGTGGTTTGTTTATGAGTGATTAATTAATTACTTTTATAAGTATATTCAGTTGAAATGGATACTTCTTTAACATCTAGTGTGTCGGTTTCTCCCGTAACTCCAACGAAAGCTAGGAAACGGATACCGCAACCTCAAAAATGGAAGAGAAACATTGCAAAAAAATTGAAGTAAGTAGCATAACCTAAGTTTATCATCATTAATGTTAATCATGTTTTTGTGTTGTTTACGCGTTGAAGGTTTCTTCCATAAAATAAAATGGATAAAGTTCACGTTCCCACATCAAATTAAGTTAATAAGTCATTAAGACTGTATTTCTTTGCTTTCCAGATACTCTGCAAAGACACTTCCAGAGTATCCTACCTGCGGACACAACACAAAGTCATTGAAATGTTCCACATTAAGGATGCAAGATCTCGTGAGAATCCACAAACAACTATATTCAACAACTGTTAAACTTGAACAAGATAATATTATTTTGAGGAATGTTAAAATTTCCCCAGTAAAAAGACGGCGTCCTAAGAACAATGAACACAAGAGTAAAAGTTATCAAACCAAGTATTTTGTGAAGGGTCGTGATGGGGCAAATGTTCCAGTTTGTCAAAGAGCATTTTTTAAAATCTTCAATATTACTAGAACAAGAGTAGAGTATCTCGTCAAGCAATTTGGTGTCACTGGCGAAAATGTTCGTGAAAAAAGAGGTGGTGATCGGAAAACGGCATTATTTCAAGCGCGTAAAGAGGCTGTTGTGAATTTCATTTCAGCACTTAAATGTGTAGAGTCGCATTATTGTAGGGGTAAAAGTGTTAGAAAGTACTTATCAAGTGATTTAAATGTAGTAAAACTTTGGAAAATGTACAATGCACAAGCTCTGGAAAATGTTAAGGTAAAGAAATCTCTATTTAGGATGATTTTCAATCGAAAATTTAATCTCGGTTTTGGTGGTCTACGAACCGACATGTGTTCTACCTGTATTTCATTGTCAGAACAACTGAAGACTGAGACTGATGTCAATAAGAAAAAGGACCTTATAACAGCCAAGCGCATTCACAAACTTCGCGCCAAGGCCTTTTTTGATGCTTTGAAAAGTGATGACCCTGATATACTTATAATGTCTTTTGACCTACAAAAGAACTTAGTACTACCCAAAGTACCTGATCAACAGGCCTACTACAGTCGTCAACTCTACCTGCACAATTTTGAAGTAGTACAAGGAAATTCCAAGAGTAAATTAGATCCAGGAAATTGTTTTAGCTACACATGGACAGAGGATACGTATCCTAAAGGTTCTAACCAGGTCGTCTCTTGTATCTACCATCGGTTAAGAAACACTGAAATGTCACAGTTCAAAAAAATACGACTCATAGCTGACGGGTGCTCAGGCCAAAATAAAAACAAAATCGTTCTGACAATGTGCATGAAGTGGTTTTCCACAGAGGCACCAAAAAATATAAAGCGTTTCGAGTTGTACTTTCCCGTTAGGGGACACTCTTTTTTACCCCCAGATAGAGTCTTTGGGGTACTCGAAAAACAGTTTAAAAAACATGAAGTTATAGCCAATCCAGATGAATATTATGCTATGATAGAGAACTCAACGACTTTATATGGAGCAGGTATCGATGATGTTTTGATGTACAACTGGCACGCTGAAAGTGATAAACATTTGAAAAAAACACAATTTTGGCACTTCAAAATCTCTCAGGTTAAGAGAATAATCCTTTCCCGGTCGAGGAAAACCCCAAGTAATGTCCTAGTCCGCGGCGAATTAAATTACAGAACCGATTGTGGTAAACCACAATTTATCACAAAAACTGGTACTGTTGCTGCTAATGTAAACCCGGACATAATACCGTCAGGAAACCTAGATAAAGTGAGTACGGCGAAACTGAAAGATATTGAAAACTTGCTGTCTGTCCACTATGGAACTGGTTGGAGAGAAAATGACTCTTTGAGATACTACAAAGAAGTACTCTCAAGAGCTGACGGACTCAATGTCGTGAATGAGGACGGAAATAATGAAGACCCCATTTGCGAACCAGTGACTGAAGAAGAGCCACTATTATCTGTATAAAACTGTCACGGTTATTTTTTTTACAATCTATATTCAGTGCAAAAACATTATTTGAACTCCATGCTAGGATGCCTGAAGACATGTCCAATAATATTGTAATATATTGTAATATTGGAATATTGTAATTTTAAAAGATAATAAACTCAATGCCCAAAATAATTGGTGTTTGATTCATAAATTCATTGTCTTAATACCTTTTTAAAGTGGGAATGTAACTTTATCCATTTATATTACTTCACAAAACGTTGGAACCAAAACAAGCAATCTCCATCCAACATAGAATCAAAAACAGCAATCTCCATTAGATATAGAATCAAAACCGGCAATCTCCATTTGTTGGCTGCAAACACAGCAATCTCCATATTTTAAATGCTAATTGCTTTGAAATTAATCAATTAAAGCAGTCCAGGACTTTTTAAATGACATATTAGAGGTCGAGATATTTTATTACAGTACTTAGTGTATTTACAGTGGTATGACATCAATATGTAACAGTTTTCTGTCTCTACCGAAAAATTTCTAAAACTGGAGATTGCTGATTTTGATACTAGGTGTCTCATTTGTGTTCGCCTTTTAGCATCAGCTGATAGTGAAAACAAAAACATTATCCGCTCAAACCTAACCCTAACAACTAACCTAGAGATGTATTACAATGGAATGAATTCATTTCCAATATTTGATTTTTAAAAAGGTACCTATCGTCCTAAATATTATGAATTATATGAATTCACTTCGTGAAAAAGTTTAAACAATTGTCTAACTCAAATAATTTTATATCTTAAATAATGTTTTCGGACGCAAAGTGACACTAATTTTTACAGGAATTAAAAAATTTGAATAGTTGAATAGCGGTAGGCCTTACTATTATTTGGCTTCTAATGAAATTGTTGGCAATACCATTTATTTAGCCTACATACGGTACTTTTCTAAACTATGAGTATGAAATGTGTAGTTCAAATATTTAACCATAACGATTCAAACATTTTATTTGAAAATAACATATTAACTGGTAGGCTATTCGTTATAATCAATGAAATATAGTAATGCAATTAAAACTTATGCTGCTTAGATTGAAAAAATTTCCGTCTTTGCTATACTACTTTCGTCACTTCTGAGTTAGGTTATTGGCGTATCATCTTAATTCTTCACAGCAACATCATTGATTGTAGTTTCTTCATTAAAATTTATAAATCAGCGCCTGGTGCTTTCAATTAATTTTCATGAGTAGGCTGGAAATGAATCTTCACACGATCAAACTCGGTACCCATGATAGTTTCATGAACTTTTCAAAGAAAAGTTGCTAGCAATCAACCATGGCTTCGTTGATATAATTGATGTTAAGAATTAATTTTAGCCCGACCATCTAGAAAGTACTTTCTGATTATTAAGTAAATTAAATACACCTCTTTCTTCCTCAGGGTTGTCAGTACAATCTTTGAAATCTTCCAAAGTAAAAACTGTTTAGCTTGGTCGTAATACAACACACAAAACTATTCAAAACACTCAGATATTTAAATTGAACATCGAGTCAATATGAAATAGCCACATTTATGAACAAAATTGTTATAGAATGAAAAATCAGTTTTAAAACACCATATACTATACATTACAAATTTTATAAAAAAAACACGAGAAAATGTTATTGAAGTTTAAGAAAAACAGCCCATGTAAACAAAAACAAATGATTGTTTTGACATTGCCTTTTAGGTGATGTCACAAGGAATTTGACGTCAGAGCGCTCCGACTTTGTCTTAGTAGCAGGTGTTGGCAATGCTTAACTTGTCCCCGGCATTTGTCATATAATTTCTTTATTTTTTGTTTGATTGGTTCGAAATAAATACCGTTTGAATCTCAATTAAATTCACCGTTCCTTTTGCGAGATCGATTCATTGTAAACAATTTAGAAAATGTTTTAAAAGTCGTAAAATACTTGCTTTGTTGTTTCAAGTTAGTAAAAACACTACTTTTCATCAAAAATTCCTCTCGCAAACCACATCCGCCTTGATGAACCCTTTATTTGGAGCTATAAACCATTATTTTCTGATTTCAGTAAGAAAAGAGTTATTGGATTTCCCGTTTAACACTGCGCTTATGGGGGAAAGACGGATTCTGGATTGACTCCAACGCCCTCTTAAGATCACGGCACAAGCTACATCCCAGATAGCTCACATGCTTAAAGTAAAGCTTTACAATTCCATTCTCCTAAAAAGGCCAGTGACATAGGCCTGTTAGAAACCTTTATCATGGCTGGTAGAACTTACCTTACATTTTACGGCTATTTAAAGGAACCCATGGTGTCTGTTAGAAAACCTATACATGGATGCTAGTCTGTCGCTTAAATCGTAAGGCTAGGTAAACGGGGAATAATGCTTAATCGGTGGTGTCCGGCTGCGCACGCACTACCTCCCACAATGCAACAGGTTTCGTCTTCGTCTCTGCTCTACTTTCTTTCTCCGTTCCGCCATTGCCGATCTATGAAGTCAAGCTTAAGTTATTCGTTTGAAGAATCGTGTACTTAAGGTAACTTAAGTTAAGTTATGAAGTACCGTACTCAACAATATTGGAGGAGCAAATGTTTTTTTTTTTTATAGGCTATTTAGCCTATTTGCACCTTTCCCCTTCACAGTTTCAAAGTACTATCAAAATTAGGTTGTGTTATGACTGTTGATTAAAGAACAAATTGGAAAAATATGAATTAGACCTTAGTTAAATTACTATATTTTTATGAATTTTGCATGCATGAATAGGCCCAAGATTTTCTATTCAAATTAAAACTTCAATTCTATCACCGGTGCTGAAACTTATAGAAGCCTACTTTAGTTTTTAGTCCTAAGGCATAAGAAAGTTGCTAGCTGCAGGAAGGTTTGTTATTTGTTGGTTAGAGAAACTTCGTCAGCCTCGTGGAAATCGTAGATAACTTTAATAGCCTACTTGAGTTTTTTATGCCCTACTTCATTTTTTTTTTTGGCCATTAGTATTTTTACTGGAAACAAAAAGTAATAATACTGACATGTATTAATACTTTAAGCATGTATTAATACTTTAAGCATGTATTAATACCCTAGGCCTGCTGGAGTTCTATTTCTCTCTTTTTTATGAGTTAACTATTGTTAGGTTTGTAATTTACCTGTTTTTGTTAGGAAAAAATGTCTCGAAGAAAATTGTACATGGATTTGTCTCGAGATGGGAAATATAAAAGAATGAGGAGTTTGCCAATTAAGTTTTCGGCCGATGAGGTTGGCTACGAAGCTGGTGATCAACAAGACATTGGAGGGGGGAGATGATGTTGTTGATGAAATTGATAGGCCTACCCAAATTTGTCCTTATCCTAACAATTTGCATTGTCCTCCTGATCTTTTGTCAGATGACCCAAGCTGTTGTTTTTTTGATTATTCCAGTGGGGATGATGAAGATGACAATAATGTTTCCAAGACTCTAAATGACTCGAGTTTTCTTCAGAAAACACTTAAAAACTGGGCATTGCGTTTTAACATAAGTCATGTTGCTTTGACTGCTCTCCTATGTATTCTTCAGATCCATAGTTGTTTTTTAAAAATACCCTCAGATGCTAGGACTTTGTTGAAAACTCCGCGGGATGTGGCACTTATACCTGTAGTGCCAGGAATGTATGGCCATATTGGTTTGGGTAACTGTCTAAGGCAGATGTGGAATTCCATCAAACATCTAAGCCATATTGAGCTTTTAATTAATGTTGATGGGTTGCCACTTTTTAAAAGCAGCAGTAATGAGCTATAGCCTATTCTTGGCTCAATTATGAATGTTTCTAGTTTGAAGTCTGTTGTTTTTCCGATTGGAGTGTATTGTGGTTGGGGTAAACCTTCATCTTGTTCCTCATTTTTGAGACCCTTTGTTAATGAGGTCACAAATTTAATTGGTGAAGGATTAGTTGAAGGTGGCAAAAAATGGTCTATTACTTTGAAGGAGTTTATTTGTGACAGCCCAGCCAAGTCCTTCATCTTCAACACCAAAGGTCATACTGGGTACAATTCTTGTACGAAGTGCTTCCAGCGAGGTGTATGGAATAAGTATCGAATGACCTTCCCTGAAAATGATGCACCAAAACGCACACATGAGAGTTTTGTTTTGAACCAAGACCAAGATTTTCATTGTGGAGATACTCCGCTTTCCTTTATTCCTAGTATAGATTTTGTTCAATCCTTCCCATTGGATTATATGCATTTAGTGTGTCTTGGTGTGGTGCGTACATTAATGTATCTTTGGATAAATGGCCTTCTTCCTTTAAAATTTTCTTCTACTTTAATTTCTTCAGTTTCTGAAGAATTGTTAAACTTGAGAAACTCAATCCCTGTTGAATTCAGTCGAAAGCCACGTTCCCTTAAGGAAATTGAAAGGTGGAAGGCTACAGAGTTCCGTCAGTTTCTTTTATATACTGGCCCCATTGTTTTAAGAAAAGCATTAAAGGGTATATATAAACCCATTTATGAACATTTTCTAAGTCTATCTATCTCCATCAACATTCTTACTAGTTCAAGCCACAGCTCAGATTATAACTATGAATATGCTCATTCTCTTCTTTTACATTTTGTTGATTCTACCAAAACTCTCTATGGCCCACAATTCATAACCCACAACTTTCATGGTTTGACTCATTTAACAGATTGTGTGAGACACTTTGGAAATTTAGATTCATTCAGTGCTTTCCCATTTGAAAATTTCTTACAGTTTTTCAAAAAAATAGTTCGTAAGGGTGACAAACCTCTAGAACAAGTCCTAAAGAGATGTGGAGAAATCATGTCATCAAATTTCTTTTTAATTTCAACAACTAGTTCAGAATCTCCAGCAGTTTCAAAACCCCACTTCTCGGGGCCATCCCTTCCCAGTTTAGATGTATCTAAGCAATATTCTTCGCTAAAGTTTTCTACGCTTGAACTTAGAAACTCACACCCAAATTCTTGTTGTTTTTTAAAGAATGGAAATGTTGTTTCTGAACAACAACATTTCCATTCTTTAAAAATTATTACTTTCTCAACTAAAACACAGGAATTAGTAATTATTTACAAAACATTTCTAAACAAACCAAATTTTTACACCGAAAATTTTATTCAAAGTTCAGCCCTCAATGTTCATTTAGTATCAAAATTGTCTGATTCACTTAAAGAAATATCTGTCACCGAAATAGCTGGAAAAATTATTTTACCTCCTTATAAAGATTGTTATGTGGCTTTCCCGATGTCACATCTCTAATGGCAACCCAAGCCTCCACAACCCCCCCCCCCTCACCCACAATCACCTATAATCTTCACTTCAACGACTTTTTCTTCAATATTTCTTGGTATGTTTTTATTTTTCATGTGGAGATATTATATGTTACATTTTTACATTAGGCTATATTTAATTTTATCAGGGGATCCACTAACAGAAAAACGAGGAATCATATTTGAATTTCTTATCGCCCTGAAAATAATCAAGTAATTGTCTGTAAGTTTTGTGAAAATTATCCCATGTCCTTATATTTTTAGCCGCATTTCAAGCACACAGCAAGCTGCATTTAGATTTTCGTATTTAATACAAAACAATTATACCAATTTGTGTTACATTTTCCTTTTTAAGTGTTTTAAAAATTTTTAAAACACTTTAAATTCAATTTTTTTTTTAATTTTCTACGCATATACTACTTAAAATTCTTGTACAGGACATCCTCAAAATCCATTATAAATCCTCTTAAGTATGTGGGAATCGCTCAGAGAATTTTAGTTTTGAGGTCAATAGACACCCTTTTTATGTTATGATCAATATAAAAAATGTTACCGATCGGTGGTTTAATTGATCTCTCTACGATATACTGATTTTTTTACAAATTGTACTTCTAATGCAATGCAATAGCCATATTAAAAGGTTTCAGTTATTAAATATTTTCCCATAAGACTGTTTTTGTAAGTTTTAAAACTAAATATTTTGTAAAGGAGGAGAGGAACTTAACTTAAAATCGTGTGTAAAATAGGCTTAGGGCCTATTTAGGTTTTTTTTAAGTCTTATTTGATTATTTTTTTTTTAGATCATGAGTTATGCAGTTGTAACTTTCCCTGATGAGGGCGATGCTCCGGGTGTCATCCCAACAAATTGGATACGAGAAAATTGTGAAACTTGTTGGTATCCAACCGTTTCATCCGATTTCACCAGAAATATAATGGTTGCCTCAAGAAAAGAACCCAAAGATGACTGGAAAGAATTCAGAATACGAATATTGAAGACATATGGTAAGTTAAAGGAAAGATACAGTAATTCATGATTTCCGCGGTAATGACTAGGTGAAGATCCCGGATAACCTCAAACCATGATTAAGGCCAAAAAAGTTTAATAAATTGTTGTAAAACGAAGTATGATAAAAATATGTTTGTTCCAATATATGTCAGAGGCAAGTGGTGTATTAAATGCACTGTTAAATTTTTAACAAAAAACATTTTTACTGTGAAAAATAATAATTACGCATATTTATAATTTTATAACTAAGTTATTACATTGATGAATACAACAGAAAGTAAATCAGGAGGGAGTTGACAGTATGTCTTATTTTAAACACTTTTCAAATACCTCTTGGATAATCTGTTATCAAAACTTTGTATTAATTGTTAAATAGATGATGTTGAAATTTTTTATAAAGAATGAAAATAAATTTTAAATAGGCCTGGAACAAATAAATAAAAAAAGGCCTACCAATGATTTGTTTGGAGATATCATCCTCGGGTACTTTCTTGATGATTTCTTACAAGCAAAGTTGATCTCTTTAATTAAAATGGAAATGATAAACAAATTTTGTTACATAAAAATGCCTTAATTTTTTAGCAATCATTCCTACTTAAAATAAGTTTTTGTGGTTCGTAGTCTGATTTTGATGTAATTCGTTTCAAAGGTTTATTGAAGCATTTATCAGGCTCATTTTGGAAACTAAGGTGATCGTATCTTATGACCCTGGTTTTATTAAGACGCAAAAAAAGTAAAAAGTGGGTTTATGTGGTTTTTATTCTACATTGTTTGAATTAAACCATTGTAAATAATAAAAAAAACTTCAGGAATATTGAGTGTTTGTTTTATAAAAATTTGAAACCGTATTAGATAGTTATATGCTACATGGTTTTTTTCAGAAAACTTTGACACTGCAAAATCGCATCTGAGTGAGGCGGAGATGACTTCAAATATTGAATCGGACAAAGAAAATGAAATGACAAAGAGGACAAAAAGAATGAGAAAAATTGTTTTGCCAGGAGAGGAATCATTGAGTGACGAAGAAACAAACCTTTCCCTGTCAACCAAACGGCCAAAAATTTCCTTCACCTCCTACTTCAAATATTGACTTTGGAATTTTAACTGAACAGCACCAACTCACAGAAAATGAACAGACATATACACCTAAACAGTACACAAAATATACATCCCAAACACATACCCCTCAGACACCTGTAGCATCATCATTGACACAACCAAGCAAACCTGTCCTACACAAACCAACAAAACCCCCAAAGGCACTTTTTTCAACCTCAACCACTTCAAACATCAATGATTATGCCAAACCCTTGGAAGTGGACACTGATGTAGGATTTGTTGAAGGACCAAGTTCTCAGTTGTCTTCATCACCTGCAGGTACTTAATTGGCATCTAAATTAACTTTAGGCCAATTGATTTTCTTCCTAGGATAGAATCTTAAGCCGCATCTGCACTAGTTTGTTCGTTGCTATACTTTTAGAATGCAAATCATATGGCCGGCAATTCTTCGTTAGGTTGCTGTTTTTGTGTTCACTGAACAAATTGGCCATGAATGTTTGGCCAGTGCGGACGTGGCTTTAAAGAACCTATTTTATGCGATGAGAAAAACTCAAAAGTGATTTAATCATTGATTAGTAATTAAAATACTCCCTTGCAAAACTGTACTGTTCTTTTTACTAAACAATTAATTATTTATCACAATATTAAATTACTTGAAAAAAATATTAAAGAAAAGGAAGTTATAATGTACAAACCTTCCGGCATTTTCATCAACCATCTTAGAGATCTAAATATTTTAATGTTGTATTGTTGGGATTTAATGTCTGTCTGTATGTCTGTTCTTAAGTAGTTTTTTAACCTGCTTCAAAACCCTTTCCTTTGCAGTTTTGTTTTGTAGTAACTGTTCGCTACTTTCACATTTTAATTCAAGTTTCTTACATTTTCCACATAGACTGTATCATTTGATGATTGTCTTTAAATTTCCTTAATACTGATAGTAAGAGAGCAAAGGTCAATTAAATCACATAATCAAACTTCAATTAAAAATAAATTTAATCACATTTATTACAGTAGTTAGCTGTCATTCTTCCGCATAGCTAATTTGAACAGCTAATAATTGTTCAATTAATTAATTATATTAGTTTTGAATTTCAATTAGCCTACACAACTCAAATCCAAGACGCAAAAAATTGCTTACGCTCTGTTTATTATTGTTATTTAAAAAAAAATAGGAATGAAATAATTTTTGCTATCGCATTAATATTAAATAATAAAATTTTGAAGTAGGTGGAAAATTACAAACTGCATACCACCACACATCTTATTAATCCTGTTTTGAGGGGTCCTGCAGTGGTAGGCTTCTTATGTAATTAACTTTTTTTAGGGAGAAGCAGCTCTTCTCCCTAATCTATTGCTAAAAGAAAGAGAAGCTATTGCTAAAAGAAAGAGGAAAACCAATGCAAGTGAGCAAAACCCAGAACAAAACTCTTCGGAAAGCGAGTTTTCAGGTGAACTGTTAGGCCTTATACCTGTTGGTAGCAATAATGAAACACATGTCACCAGAGCCTAGGCCTACCACTGATGATGGTGAAAATAGCCCTGTAAAAGAGACCTACAGGTTTTGAACTGGTTTCGTCTTACGAACCTTGTGTCGATGATTGCGACGAAGCTCCTTCATACTGCTAAGTAGGTCAAGCTCAATTATCAAAATTCTTAGAAGAAGTGCCAAGTAAATTTTGTTTTGCTGTCAATTCAAATGTTAAGACCACCAGTGAAAATGGGTATGCCAAAGATAGTTGGAACTACGAATTGATATACCTACTTTTTACTTCTTCACAATATTATTGCAATCAATAAGAAAGTACCGTAGTAGGAGGAAACAACTTGAATATGGTTTTACTTTTAACTGCATTTACTAATCGTTCAAGTTAGATATATGTGGGCTGTGTATGATATTTTATTGCTGTAAAAATGTTTAAAAAACTTTTTTTAAGTAGTTATTAAAATATTAGTTAATTTATTATTTAATGAATTAAAGCCATAACTTTAAAATTTGAAGTGGACGCTATAAGATAATGAGTAAGAAAACTGCATGTGAAGTCGTTTTGAACAATCTTGGTTCGTGTACAAATCTTGTGCAGTTGTAAATTATCTTTTTTTTAGAATTTAAACCACTCTCGTAGTATATTATAGTATTTGAAAGATTGTTATTTTTAATATCGTTGTTATCATCATATATATTTTATTGCATAGTAGGCTGTTTTAGATGTGAAACCCGAAACCTATGACCCCCCCCCCCCCCCCTAAACCAACCACCAGGAGCGCACCTGTGGAACACCTGAGGAGCGCGATTTTAAGAACTCATGTCCAGACCAGCGACTTGACAAATCTGACAGCCAGCCAACTCTTTTCCTAGAAATCTCTTCGGTTAGCAGTTTTTCCCCGCTAAAACCACCCTCCTTTCTAAATATAGAGCACAGGTGTCCTCAGGAGCCATTTCCGTTTATCCATACATAAGGAGGAACCAATATTAATCTTCAGTCGATCTCTGATTGCCGTTGTTTGAGGAGTTCGTTAGCACACGCTTATACTTGATAATTTAAAAGTTCATTCTTTGTATTTTTAGTAATATTCTTTTTTTATATTTATTTAATAAGAGTAATAAGTTTGTGTTCGTTTGTGGTGTTTTGTTTATTATAATAAGTTTGTGTTCTTGTGTGGTGTTGTGTGATTTTCTTTATAGTGGATGCCGCAGTCTCCCAAGTGGAAGGTCTCTATCGTGGGAAGACCGTGTATCATATTAACGATGGGTCAGCACCAGTGAGTGTCCGACTGCGCGAGGCAACCCACGTGCACGTCGATGCCACGTTTAAGGTGGCGACTGCCTTGACTCCATGCTACCAGCTACCGACGATCACCGTCATTTTCTTTGACCATGTATACATTGTATACATTTTTATACATACATTTTATACATTTTATTTATTTATTTATACATTTATTGTATACATTTTAAGATTGTATAGTAGTTGTAGTTGTAGTTGTAGAATTCATTGTAATTGTGTGTATCTCTTGTTTGTTGTTGTTTGTATTTTATGAAATTATTTTGTTTGATCTTTTAAAACTCAAAAGTATTGTTATTTGTGCTTCTAACATAACTTATATGCAACTTTTACTTCAATTATCAAATTTTGATAAATTTACAGTTTTTTAGACATTTAAGTTTAAAGATTTCTCACTGGGGTTTAGTACTGTATAAGGTTATGAATGTAATTTTAAATATTACTTTTAGTAGACTTTTCCATATATATATATATATATATATATATATATATATACATATATATATATATATATATATATATATATATATATATATATATATATATATATATATATATTTGTAATACAAAAATTGTGTTAATAGTGAACCGTTTTCTTTTTGTAGATAAAACTACTCACAAGCTTAGGAGGAAAAGACACTCAGCACGGCATCCACTTTATGCTGAGGAAAATATTGACGAATGATCTAGCCACAAAATTTCCTTTTCAGGAAAAGCTATGGCAGGGAATAGAAAACCTGCTTTTAGCAAAACGAAAAGCTGCAAATGCATTCTAGGTAGGTTTTGCATAATATATTTATTTTTTATGAAATCAAAACAATTAATCGGACCATTAGATTTACTCTCTTTTTCCTAGGATGTAAAGTTTTATTCTTTTGGAGGTTGAATGGTAGCGATAAAATCTTTTCCACCCTTAGGTTTGATAGTTGTCCGTATACGTATCCTCCCTAAAATAGCTATTTGTGTACGGTACGTCATTACCGCACGAGAATTGTAGATGTAGAGGCAATGACTATTTACTTTATTTATAATACACACAAGATTTATCCTACCACCATAAAAATGTCTTTAGTTTTTTTCTGTATTTCTCCTGCATTCCTGAAGCAATGCGATTAGTTCAATAAAGTGAAACTAATATAATATTATACGTCACACGTTTCAGAATCCAATTTCATACAGTTCATAAGACAATGAGTTTGACTAAGTTTAAAAAGTGCTTACTGAAACACTAATTGAACCATTAAAAAAATATGTATTGTTGTAGCTTGAAAAACGTGTATTACAAATAAACAGAAAATACTAAAACTCAGCCATTTATTAGCATCACCACAATTGATCACCAGGAATGGCGTACCGAGGCGTGAAAACGTCCTACTGACCTCCGCCAGGCACGCTGTAATTTTGTGTGTGTGTTTCTACGAAATGGCATTTTTTACTTTTTTTTATTTTGAACGGTCCTCGTTAGTTGTATCGTATTGGATATGCCTACTAATTAACATCTAATCTTATAAATTTTATCAAAAAAATTTCTCACCCGACCAAGAGTTTACTTTTTTATCGAAGAATAGTCTCAATTCTTCTAATATTTACTTTTTCTGAAAAAATGTTATTCCTGCTTGAAGATTATTATTCGTTATGTTTTATTAATGAAATATTTGTAATTGTTGTTTATACTACTGTTGTTGATTGTTTAATGTTACAGTATATGTACTATCATTAAATGCCAGTGTGGTAGCTCATTGTAAAACTAATGGACGGAGCAGGCCCTGGAGGACATCGAACAGAGGTGCAGGGACAACGTGGCGACAAGACGAGGCGGGGGAAAGCGGAAACTAGGAGGTGGAAGAGGTTGGTCGTTATCTTCCTCCTCTGAGATCACCATCCCCCGTTTTCGAACCCCCATGGACAGTGAAGACAGCGAAGAAGCGGAACAGATGGGAGACTTCAACAGTGAAAGCTAAGAAAAAAAGGTGTGCCATGTCTCTGGCCACACTCCTCTTCATGATGTTACCGATCCGCCTGGACAACTACGGGGCGGCGTTCCGCAAATTCAACGGGATTAAGTCGAACCAGAATTTGTATACGGGTCTTAGTTTGATCCTTCATTATCGGGGTCACTGTACTTCGAACAAGACCAACTGTTCGATATCGCTTCAAGACTGTCTCAAGGACGATTGCGACCACGACTTGTACACGACAGTTTTCCCTGCCAGTCGCTGGGGAATCTGTCCGACTGGCTACTAGAATATACATAGCCGAAGGGCGCCAGTTCCGCAACTCAATGTAAAAGGACACAGATGCGCTCCTCATCGGGTAACACATCACAAACACCGCATTTTCCAACCACCTCCACGTCGTATATGACTGCCGATGGGCGGGTGCCGCCTGTCGCTGCCAAGCCTTGGGGGCAACTATTGCCCGAAGACGTCAGGAATGTTACGCAGTATGTGCTGGACGGACACAACCTGAGGTTTGCTGCAAACGATGGCGACCAAATTGTCAACCTGGAGATATGCAACGCACACGAAGTGCATGGACTGCCGTCCCAGGATTGGTGGGAAAATGCGGGATGCAGGGCGTTTGACATGGTGAACCGGCAGTCCCAGACCTTCAACCTGGTGGTGTAGCTAATGAAAATAGCTTCAGAAAACACTCGAGTCAGATCCAGAACACGAAGGGGACTACCAGCGAGTGAGGTACTAACCAAACTGCGCTCAACACCCTGTTCACCTTGTGAAGCTTTCATCAATAGTGTGGTTCAGCGACCACAGATATTTTAGTCTAAATACTAGTGGCGTTTTAGTGAGCAACTGTTTGGTTGTAAACAAAAACTTTATTAATTCATTAACAGTAAGTCAACTCTTTCGTTACTAATTAGAAAATAAACCATTATTTGAATGTAGATCCTTATCTGAAATTAATAGTATTATGATAGGGACGTGCCAACAGAGGCGATCCTTAGATTGTTATATTATCAATTTGAAAATAGTCAAGTTAGAGGTAGACATTTTCTCATTACTTAGTATAGCTTTTTAAACAATCCGTTAGACGAGGGGAAGGTAAACACTATTCTCTTTGTAGATCCTCCAAACTCTGGTAAAAAGTTTTTGTTGATCCCTTATGTAGCCTTATGATTAACTGTGAAAAGATAAAAAATCCATCGCGGTGACTCTGAAAAAAAGCCTCTTGAATGGATGGCTGTAAAAGAGTGAACAAGTAGAATGAGGCCAAGGTTGACCCTAACTTTGAAGAAAATGTACTAGATTTAATGCAAGGGAAAATGCTGTCATGTAATATCAAATATGAAGCACCTCAACCTTTATTGAAGACATAGTTAATAGTTATGTCTAACAATAATGTATTTCCAAACCAAGAGGGGTTTTGACATTAGACATATAAGGTATGAATGGAGGCAAGCTCCCTTGTTATTAGATTATAGTCATAAGAGGCCTTATCCTATGGCTATTGGTTATCAAGTTTTATGGGCAGTCTGTGGCCCAGACTATACATATGAGTCCATAGAGGGAATAATAAATAAATTTGTTTTGTGTTATATCATTGTTTAATTTTTTTTTTAAACTTGTCAATTCAATTGGTACATTTACTTATATAAAACTGTTTTTACTTTTTTCTTTAAGAATACATCATACATAACCTTATTTTCTCTTTCAAGTAATTGAACAAAATAGAACATCTTTGTTTTATGGCTTTTTAACATTTTGATCAATAATACCTTTACACAATTCATAGTAGTGGTAAAATAAATATTTTGCGGGTGCCACATGCTTTAAAAGCCTGTAAACTTAAATGCTCAAGTCCTTGCTTCTTCCTCTCTGACTCGTGGACTTGGGCGGCGTCTATCTCCGGAGGTATGACGGTGTCTTCAAACAACTGCAATGCACCCGGGTAATCTGAATCATAGAGTGAAGGTGTTCCACAATGAGATGGACGGCCAATGTTCTATGCAGTGGGATTGAATTATATGTAGCCAAATGAAAATTCATTATAATGCTGGTCCTTCTTTACACTATCAATTGTCTGTAGTACCTATGACCTTCATAACAATGTGTAACATAAGTGCCATACGGATATGTGGAGTCATAGATATATTGGATTTCGCATATCGTGGTAACTTTGTAGATAGCGATAACCTCCTGTACTGCAGACTCTTCGATATCAATGCTGTAAGCATTAACTGGCAATGACAACTGCAATAACGGTGGTTGTAGACCTCCAGCATACTCATTGAATCCGTGCATGATAACACCACACTGCTCTATCTCTGTAGTATATCTGATTGTTAATGGTGCCTTTTGAAGATTATTTACAGTGGTACTAACTGTTGTTTGCATTTTATCTGAACCAATCTTGAATCTTTTGTACCATTTATAAAATGTGCACCATTCTGGCCAACATAACTTCTGTAATGTGGGTATGGTTCAAATATTTTAAAAAAAAAACATACCTGCTGGCGGTACTCCCAATTGATTGATGAGTTACCATCACCATTCGCCATATTATAGATATGGAGGTCTGTCATTAAATCTGGCACCGTTGGTAGACCTTCGCCTTTGTCGATATTCTGCGCGTAATATGTCCGCAATAGTTTATTATTACCAAAACAGGCGGGTATCTCATTGAAATTAACAGTTGTTGAACCAGCCTTTTGTATATCACCCCAGTAGTCTGCAACACAGATTCCATTGTCGTTCCTGTGTTTTGCCTCTGTTATTATCATTGGTGCGGACGATGTGCTGGTATATTCAACGTTAATGCCATTGTATCTATTATTCAATCCATGAGCATGTATGCCGTGCACTAGTAGGTTTGAATTAACATTATTTATGCCGGTTGAATTGGTTATAAACGGTGTTCTAAAGCCTAATGGCTGGACGTGGCATTGAATATGGTATTAAATATGGCACCTTGACTACCAATAGGTAGATTAGTAAATTCGGTCTATGTCATATAAAACGATAGTCCATGGCATGCCACTCTGGCAAAAGGTGTACGAGGTAAAAACTGGCCTCCCGAATTTTCACACTTGAGTGGGGCCTCTAGACATTTGTATTGATAGCCATATGAAAACATAAATCTGGAGTGACTAATAACAATTTTCCCAGTTTTAAAATTACTTAACGGTCTATGAATCACCGTAGAGTCAGGTTCGGATGCACCGCCACCACCCTTTTTCTCATCTTTAGACTCGTCCGTCTTCTGTTTCTTTGCCGGTGGTTCGGACCCACCATCTTCGCTAGCCATATTAACACCTTTAACACCTTTACTGAAATGGCGACCTAACTCAATAGCAAGGAATCTAAAATAAATAAAGAGAAGGTAGGGGTCAAGACACACAACGCCCTCTATGCTTTAGGTGTTCTTTTGCACCTATGACATCACCATTATCATTACCAGTATTAGTAAATGGTGATGTCATAGGTGCAAAAACACCTGGTGCATAGAGGGTGTTGCATGTCTTGACCCCTACCTTCTCTTTATTTATTTTAGATTCGTTGACTCAATAGGTAGTTTAAAGCCAAGTATGAATGAGAGATGAGTGTAGGATGATTGTGGCGCGATCTTGTAGTCTTGTTATTGACTAAGGCCGACATTCTCCTTAGACAGGACTGTTAATTCATAGCCCAACAGCCAATGTGGCAGGAATGTATGTATCTGTAGAATGTATGGTATCTGGGACCTACAGTTTAATGTGGGATCCGAACCACAATTTTGACAACATATATACGATTTGGTCTAATTATGAGGATGGTCTTTATGAAGTATTGACCTCCGACTGACCTTGTGATGACGTACCTGGTTGTGAATAATGACCACTCTCCCCCGGTTGTTGAGACGTGGTTTTGCCGGTATTGTCTATTGAAAATAAATTCACTGCGCACGTCTCTTCATGTTATTGAGTGTTTGTCTCCAAATAACCTTGTATACTGAACAGCAAATATACTTTCACCACGGTATTTAATACCAAGTCCCAGGCACCGATTGCACGATGTCAATTATGATGGCCTGCAAAATCACTATAGAATAACTGAATCGCCTGTCTATCAGCACTACGTATGTCGGCAGTTGAGGTGGCTCTGTTGTACTTGATGTCGTGTAGGAGGGCAATCCTGTCGTCCTCATCCACCGGGATTCCATTCGGAACTGGGTTATCGGGGCCTATGTAATGATGCCCGGGCAGTAGCATCACTGCGCCATGAGCGATAGTGGCGCTGTGGCGTATACAATGACGTCAGTGGCCACACGGTATTCACGTATCAGGCGAAGTCTTAGGCTGCTTACTTGTCACGGCTTCGCCGTCCCTCCCCCTGCCTGCTGTGACAGAACGGAGCGCTGGACTGAGGAGGAGCTCGAGAACTCTTACGTAGCTTTTGGGCAAGAAATTCAATGATCATTTTTATGCCAAAGAAAAATTTTAGATTTTTTTCCTTTTTTTACAGAAAGTAATGAGTGAAGGGCTCTTATTCGAGTTAGTAACAAAAATATGTTGTTTAAGATTGTTACAGGCGCGGACATCAATGTCATTTCCAAACCATTACTGTATGAATTAGGCTAGAATGAAAAGGTTTTGCTACTTGTAAAAGTCAATGTTGCCACCTTCAGCGGTGAGAAACTAAATGTATTGAGTAAATTCTCAGCAGATTGTCAGTATCAGCATAAGTCAGGAAAACTTTATTATTTATTTATTTATTACAAAAAATTGCCATAATAATATATGGTTAAGACTATGTCTATAAGACTATGGTTATAAGACTAGCTATATAATTTTCATAAAAATAAAAACTAGTTTTGTTCTTCTTTTGTGATCTTTAAAATTCTTTTATTTTATAAATGCATTTCTCCAATAATTCTTCTTTTAATTTAATTTTAAATTTCTTTAAGTTTTTAATTTTTCTTATGTTTTCAGGTATTTTATTATAGATCTTTACTCCCAAATAATCAACTCCTTTTTGTCCAAACGATGAATTGAATTAATACGTTGATTTTGATTGTGATTCTATTGTAGGCCTTGATGCTTGTGAGAAACTTAAACTAGTTAGAAGAGTTGAAAGTCTGAAAACTGTAAAAGAGAACTGAAGGCCTAGTTTAAAGTAACACCTCAGATTTCTCATGTTAAATGTAAGATCTTAAATCTTCTTGAAAAGTTATCAGAATTTTCTGATCAGTTTGATGGCCCAATAGGATGTGTTTCACGACCTGTGAAAATTACGTGAAAGGAAAATGCTGTACCGTTGGTTGAGCCACCTCGTAAAATTCCGTTTTCTTTAAGGGGATCCGCCACTTTCTCTTTTTTTGTCATTTATTAAAATTATTTTTTTAGATTCAGCATTTAATAGAGAACATGTGTATGCAATTTTATGCCAATCTGAATATTTTTTCATGATACAATTTATTTAAATATAAACAATGCGTGAATCGCAATTTCGTGAATTTTCGACGGTAGGCATTTTTACTTTTTCGTCATATTAGTTTTATACTTTTTACTTATGTACATTATAAAGTTATACTGAGAAGTGTGCATTTTTGGTAAAAATATATGCCTTTGGTAGTTTTTGTATTATAATGTTATATACCTGGGCCTAATAAAATAACTTAATAACTATTTTGGTAAAATTTTCAATCTAATGTTGCATCACTGTTGTACTGTTTGGCAGCTGTCAGCTAACTACTATTGTTGTTTGAAATTGCTTTTAGGGCTATGTTTGTTGGTTTGGCGAAACTTCGTTATCCGTCCACTGTTATTATAGATGTGGATATTTCGATATTGCGATTGAAATTGAGCGATGAAAACAATCGAATCAACAACGATACTGAGAAAAGATATGTATCATAATAATAATCTAACCTAAGAGTGTAACCGTAAACCTCCGAACACTTTAATTGACAGCGATGTTTATAACAACAAAATCAATGGTGATTGGAAACATTTAAAATGCACGTTCCCTCAATGCAATAGAAAAAAAATAATAATAAATAAATAAAAAAAAACCTTTCTGATTTGTATTTGGCAGCATTTGTGTGACGCCATTTTAGACCTAACGAAGTCTGCTTCTTCTCACAATTTGAATTTAGATACAGCTACACAACAAACTTGGTTGGTTTATTTTGTGTTGTTCATTGTTACAGGTTACATTAGCTACAATTTTTACTTTTTCTGTTGTTGTTATTTTCAGTTAATTGTTTGAATATATACGGTATTTGTTTTATTGTCAAAAGGTTTATTTTATTATATTAGAACGAGAAACTAAATCAGGCGATGAAATCGTAATTGTATCGTGTAATTGTATCATCGATATAATACAGTAGCAATATTATCGCAACATTGAAATATCCACATCGATAATAACGGTGGAGACGGATAACGAAGTTTCGCTGTTGGTTTATATACATAGTTACTTATAACAACTATTGAACTTGCAACTGATGTTTCCTTTAGTTTACTACTGTTGATTTGCAAAAGTAACAAATATTAATTAATACTTTTTTTGTGTATGAAAAGTGAAAAGTGGTGAATAGTTTAGTGTGAAAAGTGATAATGGGAAGACAAAAACCTTTCAAGCAAAAGAGATCTTTGCTTAACAGAGAATCTATTATTAAAAGAAAGCGGAAAACCAATGTAAGTGAGCAAAACCCAGAACAAAACTCTTTGGAAAGCGAGTTTTCAGGTGGGCTGTTAGGCCTAATACCTGTTGGTAGCAATAATGAAACACATGTCACCAGAGCCTAGGCCTACCACTGATGATGGTGAAAATAGCCCTGTAAAAGAGACCTACATTTTTTGAACTGGTTTCGTCTTACAAAAATGTTTTGTCGATGATTGCAACGACGCTCCTTCATACTGCTAAGTAGGTCAAGCTCAATTATCAAAATTCTTAGAAGAAATGCCAAGTAAATTTTGTTTTGCTGTCAATTCAAATGTCAAGACCACCAGTGAAAATGAGTATGCCAAAGATAGTTGGAACTACGAATTGATATACCTACTTTTGACTTCTTCACAATATTATTGCAATCAATAAGAAAGTACCGTAGTAGGAGGAAACAACTTGAATATGGTTTTACTTTTAACTGCATTTACTAATCGTTCAAGTTATAGATATGTGGGCTGTGTATGATATTTTATTGCTGTAAAAAATGTTTTAAAAAACTTTTTTTAAGTAGTTATGAAAATATTAGTTAGTTTATTATTTAATGAATTAAAGCCATGACTTTAAAATTTGATGTGGACGCTATAAGATAATGAGTAAGAAAACTGCATGTGAAGTAGTTTTGAACAATCTTGGTTCGTGTACAAATCTCGTGCAGTTGTAAAAATTATCTTTTTTTTAGAATTTAAACCACTCTCGTAGTAAATTATAGTATTTGAAAGATTATTATTTTAATATCGTTATTATCATCATATTTATTTTATTGCATAGTAGGCTATTTTAGATGTGAAACCCGAAACTTATGCCCCCCCCCCCCCCCAACCAACCACCAGGAGCGCACCTGTGGAACACCTGAGGAGCGCGATTTTAAGAACTCATGTCCAGTCCAGCGACTTGACAAATCTGACAGCCAGCCAACTCTTTAACTAAAAATTTCAGTTAAAGAATCTCTTTAACTAAAGAATCTAGTTAAAGATCTCTAGAAATCTCTTCGGTTAGCAGTTTTTCGACGCTAAAACCACCCTCCTTTCTAAATATAGAGCACAGGTGTCCTCAGGAGCCATTTTCGTTTACCCATACATAAGGAGGAACCAATATTAATCTTCAGTCGATCTCTGATTGCCGTTGTTTGAGGAGTTCGTGACTACACGCTTATACTTGATAATTTAAAAGGTCATTCTTTGTATTTTTAGTAATATTCTTTTTTTATATTTATTTAATAAGAGTAATAAGTTTGTGTTCGTTTGTGGTGTTTTGTTTATTATAATAAGTTTGTGTTCTTGTGTGATTTTCTTTATAGTGGATGCCACAGTCTCCCAAGTGGAAGGTCTTTATCGTGGGAAGACCGTGTATCACATTAATGATGGGGTTTTCAATCAAGTTGATAAAATCAGCGAAACCGTATTTTTTTAATGTGCGACAAATAGGGAATGCCCCGGTAGAGCATCTTTCCGGAGCATAGGGGTGTTGTTTCAGGCATACACAAGGTCACAGCCAAGATGCCGACGACACGTGGATAGTTGCAGCCGAAACGAGGAAGAGAATCCTCGAGCGTTGTCGGATGGAGGCAACTGGTCTGCGTGAAATACACAGACAGGAGTTGGAGAGGTAAGACTACTAACTGAATGTTAACATGTGTCGTTGTAAAATAATAAATAATTTATTTATCGTAGTAATGCAGTCCTTTGGTAGTTACAAAAACACAATATGCTGTATATGTTAAAGAGATACTGGATAACATAGCCTTTGTAGTGTGATAAGTGTTTAGTTTTTTATGAGTAATATTGGTAATCTTTAGACATTTGTGTTCGTCTCAATTTTCCCGTCATTTAGAGTACCTACTCGACCAATTTCGAAAGAAAAAACCTTTACCGGTTTTCCGATTTTAAGGCATTTTCAGACCTTTTCCACGGTTATCTTTTGCTGATCATTTCCAAAATCAGTGCATAATTTCGGACTGTTTAGGAAAATTTTGCAATCTTTAAGAAGGGGCACATAGACTGCAGAATTGCATTCTTTTTAACCCTGCTGTTTAGATTTAATCATTTAAACTTAAACCATTTAAAATAGGCCATAAAACAACCAATCTAGTATTTACAAGTTTGGAATTTGATTGATTGTAGAGAAAATCCAAACATATTTCAAACAATAAGGCAAACCTACGTACGCCCCGTGTGTCTGTTAAAATTAAAAAAAACCTTTCCAAAAAAAGGAGAACTTGATAGAATTTGGTATGTAGGCTACATTCACTAAGAAGTTTATAATTTATATTTGTTACACTATTAGGTGTTCTATTAGTTGACTTACTAAATACTATTATTATGGTATATGTTATGATACTATTAAAGCACTTTTCTGTAGGTTGCCTCTGCACGTGTCGGCACAGCTGCCGTATAATCATAATTTGGGGGACTTGCAGAGGGTTACTCTGGGACCTATCCTCAATACTTTGCAAGAGTATGGTGCTGCATTAGAGGGTGGGGACACATCAGTGGTGTTTGTGTCAGCACCAGTGAGTGTCCGACTGCGCGAGGCAACCCACGTGCACGTCGATGCCACGTTTAAGGTGGTGACTGCCTTGACTCCATGCTACCAGCTACTGACGATCGCCGTCATTTTGTTTGACCATAGTAGTTATAGTTGTAGTTAATTCATTGTAATTGTGTGTATCTCATAGTTGTTTGTATTTTAAGAAATTTTTTTGTTTGAACTTTTAAAACTTAAAAGTATTGTTATTTGTGCTTCTAAGGACTAACCTACAGCTTTATCTTCCTAAAAGGAAAGTTTTTTTATCCCGAAAACGAAGCCGAGGGGTCAATTTTACTGAGGGAGAAAAAGTACTGACAACATTTTTTTTCTCCACTACACGAATAACATTTAGGCCTATAACAATACACACGTACAATCAATGTACAATATACACAAGGTAGGCTATATCATTTTTATAGAACACAAAAATACAAAATAGAATTTAGGCCTAGTCAAAATTCTTACATTTAGGTTTTGGACTTCTTAGGTTACAGCTGATATTAGTAAACAAAGAGTAACGAAACAAATACAAGTGATGGCATCTGACTGTGACCCATGTTCTTTTTAATCTCTCATTTAATTTTATTCTTATGTAACTAACTTTAGCCCCTCCCTTAGTACAAAAAAGTAGAGGTTTCCCTAGGTAGATAAATTAAGTATTCCAGTCACATGGGGTAAAAACTAGTAACTTAGTGCTCTATTCCAAGGAGTAAAATACGGCTTTAGATAGTAGGTGGAGGAATTAAATAAGTTACAATATCTTTCAGTAACTCACAGTCAGCTGTTATATTTTTAAGCCAAACCTATTCCTTGTTAAAAAGTAACAGTTCTAAAGTAAACTGATCAAAAAACAACTGCTACCAATAATATTGAAAAACTTATACACATTATGTTGTGATGTAAAATTACCAGCTGGTATGCAACAGTGAAATAAAACAAAAACAACAAAAAACCAAAAGGCTTCAGCCAATGGGATTGTAGCAAGTATAAACAAACCCCCTCCATCATCTCTCCCTCGAAGGATGAGGTTTAAAAAAACGGACTATAGTTAATATAAATCTCTTATGTTAGGAAAAATCTTATTTACATTATTTATAATACTGAATTGAAATCTAAAAATATTCTTGACAATCCTTGTTTCCGGACTGTTTGGGAATCGACTACCGGTAGTTTTGATCACAGAGTACTGTACTGAAAACAGTGTTTTACCTCGAGAGTATGATGAAAACAGCATTTTTATCATTCTGCACGAAATCAGCCTACTTTTTGTTCTCTATATAATACCACAATCTTTCCTTTTTTTTTCCTAGGACTGAAAAATCACCAGGAATACTTATTATGTCCTAGGACTGAAAAGTCAGCTGTTTTTTAAGTGTGATTTATTAATTTTCTATGCAGAATAGTGAAATTCAAACGTTGTATTAAACCTTTTTTGTAAATAACATAAATGTAAACACCTCATATTACTCAATCTGTAAATATAACCTCTGAAATACAATTTTATATTTAATGATTTTAAAGATTAAAAGTGTAATTCTGCATTATGATAAAAAACGTTGTTCATCACTCGGAGCAAGTGTCTTCTCAGTGCTTAATCGTTTTTAAAAACTCGGCTACGCCTCGTTTTTAATACCCGAACCACTTTACTCCTAGTGATGAAAACTACTATTTCGGGACTAGGCCGGAAAAACTTCCCACATTTTACACCACGAGCGTAATTTATTCTGTTGTAAATTGTTCAAACATCTGATTGTTTTGTTGAAACAAATGAAACAGTAACAAACCTCTAATGATATTGGTCGTCGCCAATTTGTATTAATACTAAACGGCTGAAATCAGTTTAAATACGAAGATAACAAGAACGGAAAAGGCGGTATATAGGTCAAAATTTATTAACTTTTCCAAACTTGATATTTAATAAAGGTGGTATGATGAAAAGTACTGTTCGTAACTCGTCTGAAAATGGTATATCGGTGCTCCATCTAATTCAATTACTCGTCTTCGCATCGTACTAGAAACTTCATCTTGCACCGATAACGACCACTTTCCACACTAGTGACGAAATAAGGGGCGTAAAGATGGGGAAAGTCGAGAAGGCAAGTTTCTGGCTGCAAGAACCTGTCAGTTGCTTTACCGCAAACTTACCTTGTCTATAGAGGTACTTTCCTCTTTATTTAGGAATATTTAGGAACAACAGACGGCAAGTGAGGTAATGGAGAGTATAATTGCAGCCAACTTGCCTTCTCTACTCCTACTTTCCCCGTCTATAAGGTGCTATAGACTATTTCATTTCATTTAAAGATTTTGACAATTTATTCGGGTTTTTTTATGACGTATCAACTGTTATTACGCGTTATTAAAGTATTAAAGCATAAAATATACACATCGAAGTAACATTTCATATTCTCTTTGTCATGATATAGAACATGGCAAAGAAGGCAAAAAAAACTGCGGCTAACAGGAGTAATAAGGCGCCCATCCCAATCCAGATACGCATCTACAAGATGGCAATGGCTCTGCCGCTTCTTCCCCGCGACTTGATTGATGAAGGCTACAATTTCATTGTCAACCGGGTAAATGAAATTGGTGTCCTGGCTAACATGGCTACCTTCCTCGCATACGTCTTCAGAGTGTGGGTGGCTGGTTAGTAGACTACCTATAGTATAAGTTAAAAATGTCTTAATTATACTTATCATCATAGAAACATGAAAGATCATAAAATCGTGAAAATATATACACCAAAACCATGATTTACGGTATCAAAACTCAAGAACGTATATAATAATTTACATGATCATGTTGAAAAAATGTTTCATTACTATTTTATCTATCTACACATTAAATAGGTGATATAGTTTTGTAAATAGAACTCCTATAGTTTTCAAACCGGTTGTTATAATTTTTATGTAATTTGATAGAGCACGGGGTTGAAGATGCTTTTAAAGTAAATTTGTAAATATCGATCCAAACGGAAGAGCCTTGCAAGACTTTAAGGTTCTACATTTCCTCATTCTATTAACACCTCGCCTACGGCTCGATGGGGGCTCCGCCCCCATGTTCCCTTAGGGGTTTGTCCTAAATTCGTAAATTACTATAAAGTCGAGTTTAAGCAGGTTACTTCCACCGAAAAACTGGTCCGCCAAGACATTAAGAAAACCGGCTAATACACACTACACATAATCAACAATAATGAAAAGCTTTGAAAATCGCCTATGGCTACTTAAAAATAAATTCTTAGTTCCCCATAATTTTTGAAATTGAGAGAGTTGTAATATCATAATCAACCATGCAAATATGCTACGTTATATGCTGGATGGAGGCTCCACTCCCTTGCACAATAATTAGTTGCCCTATTCATAAATTGCTGTAAAAATCTCAAGCACTTAACAGGCTAGTTGAGGCCTTCGCTTCCATACCCCCTCGTTGTGTTCACCAAATTGTATTTTTTTGTGTACAGATTGTATTTTACCAAGTGTCGAACGTTTAGGATATTCCCATAATAACTTGAATTAAAATTTTTAAGGATTTTAAAAGCTACTATACTGTAGTAAACGAACCGTCGGGGGATTTGACGCCATGCCATTTTTTAGGAATGAAATTAAACCAGTTCAACACAGACTTAAACTTTTTCATTTATCTCCTCAATATATGGGACAAAAAATTTATAAAAATTTACCTTCTGCGATAAAGAAGATTGACAACTTTCCTAAATTCAAGACAAAGTTGAAAGAATGGTTATTGGACAAGGCTTTTTATTCAATTGAAGAATATTTTGAAGCTGTGTAAATTGCAAAAAATAATTAGCAGAACCTTTAGATGTATATTTTAGTTTTATATCTGGACGAATCACCTGTCAAAATATTGATGTAATGTGATTATTGTGAATAAATAAAATAAATAAATGCCTTGTCTCATCCTCCTAGCTCTAAAATGTGAAAAAAAATAAACTTAATAAAATAAATGACAGTGTAGAATGAATAAGCTAAATAAAATATTTTGAAGATTAATGAAGTAATAAATAATTTTACTTTCTACTAGAGATCCTACTGGAGTGTAGTTTAGTTTGCTCAATAATATAAGTACGAGAGCTAAACCTTTAAAGTGATCTATGTTACCACGGTTGTACTACATTACCCCTTAATCTGCCTTACCGACACTTGACGAATTTCTGATACCACGATGAGTTACAAATGTCGGAGTATATATGTTAGATGATGATAAAAAGATTTTAAGTTCATCTGTGACGACTAAAGAGTACTCTATAGGGAGATTACCAGGTCTATTAATATACCAAACACGTTACGTGTTACACTGTAAGATACACCGCTTGACGAATTGAATTAAACAAGCCTCAAAAGTAAAAATTATTTAAACCTAATTGCTTCATTTCGAACTACAAGTACCACTTCATAATTAGACCTAATAATTTATTTTTTTTATAAAGCAGCGGTGGAGGTGATGAAACTTTTAAAATCCTTTCCCGACCTAGCATTTGTTACAGTTTCTCACACATTCTAATTGGTATAATACATTTTCTCAGGTGTTGGGGCACAATCATTGTCAGTCCTCCGACAACGAAGACGCACAATCAATGATTTGGAATCATATCATCGTAATTTCTTAAGGACAATGCATCACGCTCAACCGAATGTTTCTAACTTTACATTTATTTGAAAATGTAATCTTTGAATATACCGGGTGTTCATAAAGTCTTGCCCTGATTTGATAGCTTTGCTGTACAGAAACCATTAGAGCCACACGCAACTTACGTTGCTTCTTTTGCAGAGAATTTAATCTAGTTTTTTTTAATATTAAGTTGGTAACATCTTTGTTTAGCTGTTTGACAACAATGCAGTTTTCTTTAAATTTGGTACAAAAGCAAATCAGAAATGGTTAGCCTCCAGAAGAAGTAACAGTGTTTCCTATGGTTCTATGAAACCCAGTCCCCCATTACCGGTACTGTCCACAGACTTTTTGTGCGAACATTCAGAACACCTGCACCTGATGTAAAGAGTATCGAGAGGTGGTATCCATATTTTTGTGACAGGGGCAGTGTATGTGCAAAGAAACGAACTTGACGCCCGCGCATTACTGAAGTCACTGTGGATTGGGAGTGATCGCCCGACTAAATTGCCTCCTCGGTCACCAGACTTTACTCCTCTTGACTTTTTAATGTGAGGGTTTGTCAAAGACGTAGTGTGTTCTAACCCAGTTCTTGATTTAGAGTCACTAAGAGAGAGAGAATAAGAAATGCAGTGCAGTCTGATACTCAAAGTCGCCTAGAATATTTACAGGCAACCCAAGGTGACACATAGAATTTTATTGAGTTTGAACATATGTGAATAAAACTTAAGAAGTCACTTGTTAAAACTGTAAATAAAACATTATTCTACCATCATTTGTTTTCATGCTATTCGATTTCTTTATCAGGGCAAGACTTTATGAACACCCGGTATATATATATATATATATATATATATATATATATATATATATATATATATATATATATAAATTATAAAGTTAAAATAAAACTGAGCACCCTTTTTTTGAAACATTTAATCTATTCAAGCAACATGTTTCGGCTCTAAGGCCATTTTCAAGCTATAAAATTAAAATTAAACTAAAAATTACATAATACCTAACAAAATAAGAATTTAACTATTTGAATGTAAAAACAAATAAACATTACAAAAAACATCTGTTTCTTAAAATTATCTCTAGTTGGTTTTTGGTTTATTTTTATGGATTTCCTTTATTTTTTCAAATATAGGATTGTAATTCGTCATTTGAGTGTTCTTTAAACAACTAGAGATAATTTTAAGAAACAGATGTTTTTTGTAATGTTTATTTGTTTTTACATTCAAATAGTTAAATTCTTATTTTGTTAGGTATTATGTAATTTTTAGTTTAATTTTAATTTTATAGCTTGAAAATGGCCTTAGAGCCGAAACATGTTGCTTGAATAGATTAAATGTTTCAAAAAAAGGGTGCTCAGTTTTATTTTAACTTTATAATTATAATTATAGCAGCCCTAACATGTGAATCCTTGCATAAAATATATATATATATATATATATATATATTTACAGTTAGGCCTAAGTGTATCAGTTATCTCCTATCGGGCCAGAAATTCATCTAATTAATTGGATTTCCGGTCCAATTCAACGGTTTCCTTTGAATAAGGAAATGTAAGTACCTGTACTGTACCTAAGTTGTGCCCCAAGTACCTGCTGCACATCTGATCGATGGTATTAAAAAAAAAAATTGTAAATGTAGTTGTAACAGGTGCACAATTCTTCTAATTAGTAGCGTATGTATATATATATATATATATATATATATATATATATATATATATATATATATATATATATATATATATATAAATGAACAGCTATAAATTAGTTGCATACGCTACTAATTAGAAGAATTATGCACCTGTTACAAGTACATTTACAATTTTTTTATATATATATATATATATATATATATATATATATATATATATATATATATATATATCTTGACCAATTTTACCGTTTGAGGTGTCAAAAGTATGGTCTCAGTTCGTAGTTTTGCAATAGATTTTTCATATATTTTAATCCTGAAGCCCACCGGAAGCCCTTTAAGTTTATTTTTTGTCCACACGATTAACAAGGGGGACAATGTTTATTGAATTGTAAAATAAAACAGCTGTTGGGATAAAACAAACAAACAAACATCAAAAAGCTAGGTGAATAGAAGCAATAGTACAGAAATATCAACATTATTCCATACTTTAATGCAAGGATTGTCTGTGATTATCTTGTGAAGATGACAATATCTTGTGAAGATGACAATTGTGTGTGCATTTATTGTTTAAAGCCTTATAAAAGCTCTAAACAAGGACAAGATTAGGTACAGTGTCTCCGGTGCAAAAGCTGGGCCCATGATGAATGTTGTGCTGGAAACAAACTATTTTTTATTTGCATAAACTGTAATAATGATGATGATAATAAGGAGGACTGAATAGCTTCACTTTTTTAATAGTTAAAACGAAAGTCTGTTTCAGTTTGACCAATAAAACAATTATACATGATTAACTAACTGCATGTTATTTCTTATTGTTACCATTTTTAGTATGCGTAAATGTGCCTCGCTTGATGCGTTAACCTTTCCCGAACCCGGGGTAAGTTTACGCACCCGACATTTACATATATAATACTTTTCTGTATGGTAAAAAAAAGTTAACATTCTATATAAAATTAAACATTAATAACCAATGAATGAAACTGTTTTGTCTAAAACTTCAAAAGAACAACCTCGAATTGAAATAAAAATTATTTTAATAAAATCCGCGTAAACGTGCCCCGGTCTACCCTACAAAATGTTCAGTAATACAAGTATACACAACCCTTGTTAATGACAATTGTATTATAATACCCTATGCTAATTTGGCAGACTAACGCACACTTTCTTCTTGTACACATATAGAGCATAGCATTTACTGTTAGATCAACAAATATCGTACATATTGCTACACAGTATGTGGTTAGGCTAACAACACTGTTTAAAAATGTGGTCTAGGCCTATAACGTTAGAGGATTTTTCTTATGAAAAATTTATAATATCTCGCCCAAAAGCCAGATCTTATTAAATAATTCCGAATTATTCATTTCAACCCCCCAACTGTTGCAGAAGGTGAAGCTCCCAGACCTATTCAGGTCACACACTGCCTTATCTGCTTTGAAAACAGGCCAGACATGGTAGTGTGTGTTCCATGTGGCCATGTCGCTTTATGCAACGGGTGCAGCCGCACGTACTATGAAAATAGAGTCGATAGGCGGTGTTATCATCTGCAGGACAGATATTGTGCAGACAGTTTGTCTTCACCTTTAATGTAGTAATATAAGTAGATTTACATCGTCATCATACACCTTGTAATTGCTGCTTAAATTATTTTTTTAATAAACATTTCATACGAGGATACCCCACTCAGCCTTTAAATTAAGTAAAACCTTTAATTTAATACCAAACTCGACCTATGCGGCTATTTAAGAAATTCGAGGCTGACTCCTCGTGGGTCGTCCCCCTTAAGGAATAAAAAATTGACAATACCTTAAAAGAGTAGACATTTACGACTATTATTGATATAAAAAGTCTTATTACTTTATATATAATGCTAAAAACAATATTTCACCATTCCAGGACTTTTCAATCACACCGTATAGCTAGTTGAACAAAATGTGAAGCAGTGTTATGCATTATCATTATTTTGGTAACATTAGAAAAAAGATAGACAGTTTCAGGTTGGCTATACAGAAGTTAAACCAATTATAGTAATAAAAAACAAAAAACAATACTTAAAGAGGAAAAATATTTTGTTAGAAACTGCTGATATTGTAAAAAAGTATAAGAAATTCTTTTATTAAAACTATAGATATTTATGCATTATATTATATTTAGTATTTTTGAGTAATTCAAAGATTATAAAGTCGTTGTGCTGAAGTGTTAATAAAATTATATTTCACAAAAATATTGCATTGTGAATACTGCCATGTAATTTTTAAATGTTACATGGGTTGTGCTGTACTGCGGCGTGAAAGGTCCATAGAAAAAAATTAATCTTCCAAAAATTTGACTTTTTATCGAAAAATTTACTAAAAAAACCTGGAACTTTACTGTTGTCTATTATGGTCTAAATTATTAATGTAAACCTCAGAACGTTAACTTTAAATTTAAAAAAAGGATAGTTTTCAATCACAAAACTTCGACTTTACATTATATTCAAAGTACGAGCAATTTAAAAGTTGTTACCATCTACTATTTTGTTAAAAAATACGTTCTCCAGTTATAAAAATAACTTTTTTAATTTAATTGTTTATCAATGGATCTGATTTATTTTTGGGGGGGGGGGGGTGCTCCCCCCCCAAAAAAAGTTATATCTATAGTTAAACTAAAACTCTAAGTTAAGTTGTATCTATAGTTAAAAGTTATCTATAGTTAGGAGTTGACCTAAATCCACCCATTAATGTGTGTTGTAATTAATTATATTAGAGATCGCCCACTGGTCGAAATTCGACCAAAAATTCAGTTGATCTTGAGGAGAATAATTTTAAAATGTTTTATAAATGAAACACCTGTTCTTCCTTATTTGCTAGCATCTATACTTATTTAATACGCTAAGGGTTTTTTTTGTCTTGAGAACTCCTCCTACAATTTTCAACCGTTTTTCCAAGTTTTTGGTGTCGTTGGATAGGGCTTGGTCTGTAGCTGTTTCCGCCAAAAACTGATGAGAATCGAACTGAAAATAAATGCGCTATCCACCATTGAAATATCAAAATTTCCCATTTAAATAACATTGGGATTGTATAAAGCATTTTAAACATCTGTTGATAATCAGCTGTAAATACGTGTAGTTTTGGTGATTGAAGAGATTCACATTATTGGATTGGTCGGATGTCATTGATTTAGAGCTAAAAGTAACATTTGTATTGTATCAAAATAAATTGCTCGATATAGTTTGATATTACAACAGCTGTCTTGTGATTAAATCAATTATCCTCCTCCCATAAGTTTAACATTGAAACTTTGAAAGCTTGTAGGGCGTATCCCCATGGGCCGATGTGAATTAAAACGTGATTCTGCTCATCTACAGCAAAATACCTTTCTAACGGTATGCGCGGATTTCTCCTACGATGCACACAAGCTGAGAAAAAAGGAGGAAATGAAACATGCTTGCTTATCAATATATAGATAGATTGGTTTTAAACTAAAATATTGCTATTTTTCTTATAGTTGGCCTATAGGTATCCATCACAAAACACTGATCACTGAAACAAAAGTAATACTCCGAATCAAATAAGTATCGCCCACAATAAAATAAAAATAAAAGTAGCACAAATACACAGAAGTAGATAGGTTCAGGTTTGCCAATAAAAATACCTGAATACAAGATAAAATATCCCCCCCCCCCCCTGTTGAAGCAAACCTGCTCACTCATCAAATTCCCCATGGAATTTCAGATTTTTTACTTTACCCATTGTAGGTTTATTGCGAGTAAACACTAAATTGTATCAACATTTTTATTTTTTCCCATAAACCCCATGGGGGTGTATTTTTGCCACCCATATGTCTTTTTGAAATCAAGTTTAAGTAACACCCTATCTTGATGTTGGATATTCCAAATTTGATTACGTCAATACATAAGCAAGATACAGGGTTTTGTTGATTTCTCATGGGATCAAACATATTTATGGATTTTCACCATAACCAGTCATGCTAAGTTAAAAATTAAAAATAGTTAGCCTACCTAATTGTTTTTTTTAAGTTCTTTTGAATGGTTTTAGTTAAAATTTATGAATTTTAAAAATTAAGGTAAAAAATATCAGAAGCCCATTTTTAACCCTTTAAATAAACCTGTTACATAAATCCGATCATTGTGTTTTGTGAACTCATGAAAATAGATTCATGCGGTAATACAGCTCCATACCACATATCATTTGAATCGGACATTCCTTTCAAATAACATTTGTAAACTCAGGACACATTTATAAACATTTGTATGGAATCAAACAAATGGGTTTTTTGGCTTCTGGGACCGTCCGTCACAATGAAAAAGTAACATGGTCTTTGGGCTTAGGTCTTATCGTGGCTACTACCGTAGTAGTTTGTTCCGTATAGGGAAATATGGTAATATTCCAGGCAAATGAATCATGTTAAGGCCTAGATGTTATTATTTATTTGTGCCATGCAACTTTTGATTTTACAGGACAAACTTACTACTGTAGTATGGACTACAGATGATACATTCTGTGAGCGCACATTTTCAAGGTCCTGTAAGAATAGGCCTAGGTAGAATGCCAAATTTCTTTTAGAAATTTGTTGCACAATTATATTTAGATAGTATCATTAGACTAATGTTTTATTACCGAACTTGTTAACATTCTGGTTTTCAAGAAATATGGGAAGGGGCTGTCTTTTAAAATCTGAAACATTTAGAACTCATTTTTGCTTTAGCATTATAAAATGTTGCATAATTTATTAGTACAACAAAGTCAATATAAAGGGGTGTGTGTGTGTGTGTGTGTGTGTGTGTGTGTGTGTGTGTGTGTGTGTGTGTGTGTGTGTGTGTGTGTGTGTGTGTGTGTGTGTGTGTGTGTGTGTGTGTGTGTGTGTGTGTGTGTGTGTGTGTGTGCGCGCGCGCGCGTGTGTGTGTGTGAGTCCTTATTTTTCATCAGTTCTGTGACATTGGCTGTTTAGGTAGGAGACTTAGATCCTCTTGAGGAAATAGAGTACAGATGGCTCGGTGTATCTGTGCTCATGGCTTTCGAGAAAAGAAGATGATAAGGGACGGGGTGGGATTACTTTTTTATAAACATCAGCCTGTTGTATCTAGGTCGTCATCAAGATCCAAAAATGTTGCATTCAATCTGAGACAAAACGTGAATAAAGTCAATTTTAGAGTATATTTATTGAAATCCATGAGCACAGACACACCAAGCCATCTGTATGCTATAGGGCTTTTGTTCACAAATTGAAAAATATTTTAGCTATAAAATCTTATTAAAAAAAATAGTTTAAATAAATATAAATTTTAAGACTGTATTTATTTTATGTAGGATGTGGAGCGTGGTTGAATTTTCAGATGGGATTCAACTCGTCCCATCAAATTGACATGATAAAACCACAGGAATCTGCAAATGGCCTTCAACTACAAACACAATGAAAATAAACAAAGTCATTAGGGATGGAGTTGAACCAGAAGACTCATGGTCAAACCACAGAGTCAAAAGAATATTTGTAAATACTGGCGAGTTAATATTTTCTGAATAGGCAAAACCTATATGATATTACAGTAATAGATTAGAACTATACAGTATTACTTTACAAACCTAAACGAGCCTTAAACATGTGAATTCAATACATTGGTTTAAATTTAATTTCAGGCTGTAAGACTGGTCATCATGAGAAGGATGGAAAATCAAGTGAAAAAAATTAAATGATTCACCGTAGGATTTACCCTATTTACCCTAGATTTTCAATTAAGTTGAGTGTTTATAACTTCAGAGTTTTAAATATTTATAGAGACTAATGAATCATGACCGATGAGCTGGTTGTCACATGTGACAAGCAACCTGTTCGTAGACTATATATATATATATATATATATATATATATATATATATATATATATATATATATATATATAAATATTTTCAGATGTCAAATGGGTCGAAACTTAAAAAAAGACCCAAAAAGGGTCGACACCTCCCGACATTATGCTAAGAGCAGTAAGAGAAGTAAAATTAAAAAATTGGAGCATTAGATCAGTTGCTAAAGAGTACGAAGAACACGGTTTAAATTATAGAACTTTAGCTCGATATTGTTCAAAGATTGCGGATGATGAGCTAAATAATGAGAAGATAACAGTTCCATCTATACCTGTAGGCTATATCAAGAATCACCAAGTGTTTAGCGATGCTGCGGAGGAAGATCTTGTAGATTATATCCTCAAGGCTTCAGACATATATTTTGGACTATCACCCAGAGAAGTTCGTTGTTTGGCTTATGAACTAGCTTGTGCTAACTCTTTACCTATTCCCCCTTCCTGGTCTGAAAACAAAATGACTGGTGTAGACTGGTTTACACAATTTATAAAGAGACATCCGAATCTTCGCATTCGTAAACCACGGCCTACCAGTCTCGCAAGAGCTTCGAGCTTCAATAAAACTAATGTAGCTAGTTTTTTAATAATCTCTCCACTGTTATCAAACGAAACAAGCTTGAGCCTCATGCTATTTTTAATATGGACGAGACAGGAGTTACCACGGTCCATACACCTGATCGTGTGGTTGCTCGTCGAGGTGCTAGGCAGGTGGGAGGGATAGTTTCTGCAGAAAGGGGAACACTGGTTACTATGTCGTGTGCAATTTCGGCCTCATATAAGTTTTCCGCCATTTTTTTAAATTTTATTTCCGAGAGTACATTTCAAAGATCACTTAATTGCAAATGTAACTCCAGGAGGCCGTGGGCCACAAAAGATCAGAAAGTGCGGTAGTTGTGCAAGAAAGAGCCGTTGAGCTGCCAAAACTTTTGGAGTGTGTTCCAGCTTGATATTGAACAATCAACGCACTAAGGTGCGAGGATCTTTGAGATAGCCAGGGTCTCCTGCTTGCAGGAGATCCTTCCACAACCACCTGGACGTGAGCACTGTATTTCGCACCAACCAACTCTATGGCACCCCACTCCCACACAGTCGCGGCTGGGAACGACGAACAGGTCACCCAGTTCTTGGGCAATAAAAATCCTGTTCACGGCTAAGTGGGCAATTACATCTGTGGATAGCGGACAGAGTACTCTCGGACAAGACTACAATACCCTCGGCTTAGTCACAAAATGGGGGACTCTGATCAAGAAGATCCCTTCAAGAGGAAAGCAAAGATAATGCGATCCCCCCCAGAAACCCAAACTCAGCACTCAAACACCCTAGCTGCAACAAGTATCCAAAATTCTGGAACTCCAAAACTCTTGGAACCTGATTCCAAGTCATAGAGGAAGACAAGATCAACCCCAAACTCTGATGATGACAGCAAAAGACACAAACAGGATTCAGTTGAATCTGATGCTGATTCCGAAGCCTCAATGGAAGACCATGATAACCCTAAGCACGACGACCTAACAATGGTCAAATTACTAGATGGTCTAACAACTCTTATCTCTAACGTGCATACAACTCAAAGACCTATAACAGCAGATAAGACTCAAAAGGCTCTCCAATTGTCTTACAAAATAAAGGAAGAGTACATCAAGCTGAGAGTCCAATTGGCAAAGATGGAAGGCAAATATCAAGATGCGGCCAAAATAAATACAAGCTTACTTAACATGAGACAGGACTTTGAGCAATTTCAAACAGAAAGCTCAAATAAATTAACAAATGCATGCAATATTATTAAGAACGACTTCAAAGTCACTATAGATGCACTTAAAACTACCATGCAAACAAACACTAATCCTATCATGCAAACTACATACGCAAACATAGCAGGCACTTCAAAAGCCAATCATGCAGTTCCTAGCCGTATAATTCAGCCTTAAGACAATGCAAATACTATCCTAATCTATCCGAAACAAGCCAATAAAGACTAAACATCCGAAGAGACCAAGAGTCAAATTGAGAAAATCATCAACCCACTGCCATGAAAATAAAGATCAGTAAGATGATAAAAGTCAGAAAAGGAGGCGTTGCTCTCCAACTTCCAAAGGATCAATCTCAAATGGTCTCTGAACGCCTGATGGAATCCCTAGATGTTAAGGCACCTTCCAAGTCTGTTCCAAAGATCAAAATCTTTTATGTGCCTTCAAGTTCTGAAGACAATGACACGATCGAAAACATCAGGATCCAGAATTTCGATATCAACAAGGAAGAATTTAGCAACAAATTTAAGTTGGTCTACAAAATTGGCTCTCGTGAGAAGGATACCTCACACTGGGTAGTTGAGGTCCACCATGAACTCAGAGACCAAATTATCAATTCAGGTTAAAAGCTGTTTATAGGCTGGAGCTCTTGTAAGGCTATCGACTATGTTATCACTTCACGTTGTTATAAGTGCCAAAGATTTGGACACATGTCTAAAGCTTGTAACTCTGAAACTGACACTTGCGGCCACTGTGCTAAAGATGGACACTCCTTCAAGAATTGCCCTGATAGGGAGTGGAACTTCAGGTGCGCCAATTGCATTCGTGCAAAACAACCGGCAAATCACAATGTAAACTCTTCTGAATGCCCGATATACCAAAGGGAAAGAACTAGAATACTGTCTAGAACTGACTATGGATAATACCCGAAATACAAATATCATGCAAATAAATAGACACACCATGCAAATAAATACAAATAATTTAAAGATAATGTTAGGGAAAATTAACCTACAGAATACTAATAAAGCCACTCCGGAGGCAAGGAAAATTATAAAAGACTTTGATTTCGATTTCCTAATGGTTCAAGAACCATACTCAGTACATGGCAAAGTAAAAGGATTTGGATTGGCATCCACTAATCTGGTTATTGGCGATCAGGTGGATAACATAAGACCCATGGCTGCCATCATAGCTAAAGGCTTCCATGAGCCATTGGAAATGATTGAATTTAAGACAACTCACTTTGCCATAGCCAAGATAAACACCAGTTTGGGTCCGTTAAACCTTATCTCATCATATTTCCAATTTGGACACCCCATTGAACCATATCTGGAACATTTGCAATACATTCTCAATGACCTCAGAGGTCAGCTAGTCATCATCTGCTTAGACGCAAATGCCAAATCTGGAGCTTGGTTCTCAGATGTCGAAGATGACAGAGGTGATCTCCTGGAACAGTTTATCAACAGAAACAACTTGATTATCATCAACCAAGACAGGCAATTCGCCACTCATAACTCTGGTTCAAACATCGACTTAACCTTGAGTACCACAAACCTGGCTCAATACGTCCGGAACTGGACTGTACATCCACAGGCGAGCATAAGTGACCATAGACTTATTTCATTTGACCTTGAATTAACACAAACTAGAACTTTAAACAAGACTGAAAAAATGCAGTTCAGTAAGGCTGGTTATGGCGGTATCAATATGCATGCGAATACTTTCCTACAAAATAACTTAAGAACAGCTGAACAAGCTTTCATGCACAAATCAAGTGATCTTCTCGAAGACACTGCAAGACAGCTACAGGAAAACCTGCAAAGGTCATACCAAGCTAATGTACCAATTTTCAAAGCTAGAACTAGATCTGTCCCCTGGTGGCATGCTGGACTTACAAGACAGAGGAAAAAAGCTATTCATGCAAGAAACTTATATCAAAGGTGCTGCCCATGCAGAATAAAACTGATCAAACTTGGTACTTACAGAACTGAAAACAGGATATATAAAAACATGCTAAAGGATGCAAAGAGAAGTAGTTGGGAAAACTTTGTTGCAAACACTATAAATGACGATCCCTTCAGTTTGGCTTACATACTTGGAGTGGGTAAGCTCAAAACCAAAGAAATCTTCTCGACATTAAAATACGGACAAATGCATACAAAATCAAACATTGAAACCATAACCTATCTGCTCGAATCATTAGTTCCAATAGATAACCCAGATACTGATAATCTCGTTCATGAGAATCTAAGACAAGACATGGGTCTAACCAACAATCAAAATCTGGAACCTCCATTAACATTTGATGAATTCGAGTCAGCTCTCAAAAAGGTCAAAGATAGGAGGGCCACTGGCCCCGACAATCTACCAGCCGAACTTTACAAGAATCTCAGCCCTGAAAATAAGCAACTTATCTACTGCTTTCTGAACTTTCTTTTATCAATAGAACGTTTCCAAAAGCCTGGAAGTTTGCTTAAAGTCATACGTAAAGCAGGTCCTAGAGATTGGCCCCAGTAGAAATTAAGATTTTTAGGTCTGAAGATTTTAAAAACTGAATTATATAAGAGTAGATAGATTAGCAAGTAAAAGATTAGATTATATTAAAAAGCACAAAACTTGTCCTCATTTTTCTCAGCTTGTGCATCGTAGGAGAAATCAATGTACTAGTGATATCGGTACATGCTTGCTTAAGGTTATTTTGAAATTCGATTAAATTTTGGCTTTTATGTATAGGAATCAAACAAGTGACAAAACCCCTGTATTGATATTCAGAATAACCTGATGCACGATGTATCTATTTCCAAGTATGCATATGGTATTATGTATGTAGCTAATTAAACACTATAAAAAATTAAAGCAATCTTGAAAGTCTCAATAAAACTATAACTTTTGAGACTATAACACTTCTTTCACAATTGTGACAAAGTTGTCTGGTAAAGCACAATGCCGTATAATTGCTTAAGGTTGTAAATACTAGATGATTCAACAAGCTATTAGTTACTATCGATGAAGATATTAAGATCAAGCTATTTTATTGTTTAATTTTGTAAACATAATTAACATTTATTAAAACGACTACAACTAATAAATATTGGTTGTTAACAATAAAATACAAATTCAGCGACTTAGAATCATTACTTTTAATTCCAAAATGTGAAGATCATTTCAGGTAGCCTATGTCGATGAACCGCCCAACATCCACTACATAAACGTTCAATACTTAATGGCTTACCTACGATAAAATTTCTATAAAAAAATCAATATTGACTAAAAATTGGACAAATCAATTTTAGTCAATATTTATACGATACTATTAAATATTTAATATACATTAAATAATTTAATTTCAATATTATTTATACTATATATTAATTATATAATGTATTATAAAAATCTTATTACTTAAGAAAATAGTTAGTATATTATGTATATTATATATTTTATAAATTAGTACATACAAGATTTCTAAGTAAACTAGTTTAAGCATAGTTCACAACCTTAACAATTTCCGCTTTGTTTGGCGAGATATAAACCTTATAAAGTATAACCTCAACAATACAAAAAAAAAAAAAAAATAAATAAAAAAAAATAACAAAACAAAAAAACGTGACAAACAACGTATTTATAATTATTTGTGACGCAAAAACAAACAACAATATATACAGCTGTGCTAAGGAAGTAATTAAGAAGGAAGTTAATGACTTTATCACTTATGAGATGTTAGAAATTATTAATACTCCCTAGTTTATAACAAAGTAGGAAATTCCCCTAACGTTGAATCATACGTTCGGTGAATTTCGAGAACCCTAATTTTACCACACCGAACTATATGATTCGTTCCCAATCACCTTAGGCACTTAGGACCAAAAGGAGACACCCTGAAATATTAGTAAAGAAAATCATTTGTTCAAGCCTTCCAGAACTGGCTTCAGAGACCTTAGTTCGTGACAGCGTGAAGATGAGAGTAAGAAAGGTGACAATGAAGTGGAAGTGTATGCGGTGAGTGACCTTGGACGGGTTTATTTTCAAATTTAAAAGAAAACTAAAAGAAGATAAAACCGTTTATATGTTATGTGCGACTTCATATAAAGATGTGGGACGTCGTCACACGTCCGCTTTGTCGTGCAGTTCGAGGACTACCCGGATAAAGCTGCCAGGATATTAATTTCGAGCAAGCTGAGAACATACGTAAGAACATTCTGACCAGAGCTACAGCGAAAAATAAGGACCATTCCTTGATTTTCCGGAAAGAAATAAGCAGGTATTTCGATTTTAGCCTAATTATTATAATAATAGTAGTTTATTTCCTGTACAATTTGCAAACATACATAAAATCGTTATTATTTGATATTTTCATAAACGACAACTTTGTCAATAATGAGATAACTGAAAACAACAACCTAAATAGGAAAAAAATTATACAGATGGAGAGTGTGTGAGTAAAGAAGTAACTAACAGTGACAACCTAAATAAATTAGATGAGATTTTTTATGACTTTGTCAATGATGAGCCAACTGTAACCGGCAACCTAAATAATACAGAAGATATTTTAATAGGAGTTCTACATAAATAACAAGTGAAAAATAGCAACAAAAACTCTTAAGAACAGGGGACCGAAGAAACTATTGAATTTATTGCCGGATGCTTGTTACAAATTTCTGCAGACACATAGTTCAATGCCATCCAGCAGAGAAAGAAGTTATGGAAATGAAAATCTTAAAGGAACGAAACGTAAAAGCCAGGCTATAACAGATGAATTAAGAAGAAGGGGAAACTTTCCGTACAACTCTTCAAAGCCAAAAAATTCCTCCTTTCTTCCTACAATAAGACTTTCTACGAAGACTCAAGAAAACTTTCTTGATTTTTTTCATGTCGGTTTTGTCTAGGAATGTCCAGCCACAATTTTTTTTTATAGACATAAACAAAAAATGCCTTGAAAAAGAACAAAAAGAGAAATTTGATGATAATTTAAATTCCACTGATGATATTGTGTTTGGTAGCACTAAACCAAGTGGATCTTGGAAAAAAGATGGCATCGTGATGATCTGAGGCAAAACCTCATATTTCAGCATTTAAAAAGAACATGCACATATAACTAATTAGGATGAGTCTGGGGTTATTGCTCAACATTATCCAACTTAAGTTAGCGATTGGAGCCCAGTTTTTTTATGAATGATAGTGACAAAAAAATCGGTATAACTGTACAAAAAATGGAGCGATGCAGCAAAGCTTTTAAAAATTTGCAGAAGTCATGAAGAAATAAACTAGGTATACAATGCAGTTGTCTGCTTGCAATATTGAGCGGAGCGACTATTATAGCAAATGTATTATATAGCGACTAAATCAATAATAGCAAATGTTTATAGGTAATTCAAGCAGTGAGCTCGTTCGCTACGCTCACTCGCCGTCAGGGTTTAGCTCGTTCGCTGCGCTCACTCGCCGTCAATTTAGTTCGTTCGCTGCGCTCACTCACCTTTTGGGTCGGCTCATTCGCTGCACACACTCGTCGCCAGATTTAGGTTGTTCGCTGCGCTTACTCGCCACAAATCTTCAATACTCTAATAACTTTTGATTACGCAGGTTTGCTGCGACGGGGTATTATATGTTTACAAGATATTAATGATTAAATGGTGCGTCGTCCAAGGTTTGCACCTTTGCACCTCCTCTCCGTAAACGTGGCATTTCATTCACGTACAAACAAACCACTAAAATAAACAAAACAACAATTTCACATAAAACTACTGTATTCACAAACAGCTGATAGTAACAGTCTGCAGTTAAATTTGATCCTAATAACAGCTGTAGAATCAACCTACAGTAAACTAACCAAATAAAATATTTCTCCTATTAAAATAACATGGTAACTTTAAAGGGCCGTAGGGCAGAACCCTTATGTCCGATTTGGACCATTTCAGATTTATACCTTCCCATAGATGGTTACTATGAACGAGCAAAATTTTGTGAGGATCACTCCAGCAGTTCAGGAGGAGTACTTGTAAATAAAAAGCCGGAGTGTAGTATAGGAGCTTCGCTCGCTTCGCTCGCTCCGCTCAACAATTTCAGTTACTGCTTCAAACCAAAAAAATTCCATGTTTTAATGGATGCCGTTCATAAACATTGCGGGCTGGATGGTGAAAATTTAAATGTAAATGTTGCAGGGAAGACTGCTGGACTCTCATTCGTAATTCAGGCGGGTGCAATTATACTTA
>CM061531.1:187017163-187243701 GCA_030545055.2 Neoaliturus tenellus | reverse complement strand
AATTCAATGTTAATTATTCTATCTCGTATATGATATTTTCTTACTGTCCATCTTAATTTAGAACAAATTGTAAAGTTAAATAAAAAATTTAAAATAAATTAAAAACAAAAGCATTAGTAAGAATCAAGAAATCTAGAATGAGTAGGAGGTAGGTGACATAAAAAACAATAACAAAATCAATAACGTCAAAGGTGCCGCACTTATAATATTCAAAGCAAACCACACACGTGTCAAGAAAAACAACATGACGTCAAAGTTGCAGGACCGCTTCAATCATCTGTTGGTGTCACCTACCTTGGTTTGTTCTACATACATTGAGTAAGAATTATGAAAACAGCTGTTAACTAAATCCTATACTATAATACGAGGAATATCTGAAGGGATGTGTGTTCCACGATCTCGAAATCTAGCTGTTAGATTTTGCTTAAAGTTTGCATTAAAAAGTGTTTTGGCCCAAAAATAAGTTTAGAAACAGCCTCAACCCCAGGAAAAATCGACTTTGTTCTAAAATTAAGTTTTAAAATTGTAATTTTTAACATTAGTCTTATGGGTTGCTATTTTGGTAACGAAATAACAACTAAATGTAAACAAAAAGAAAGAAACATTAAGGTTAAGCAGACTTTTTGAAACAGCTGTTAACTGTGAAGAGGTATAGTTGGTTGTTGGTGGAAATTTAATTGCTTTTTTACCTTGACACTATAACAAAAGTGAATAAAAACCAACGAGCAAGGCTCGGTTAACCTGGTACTAATTATAATCTACCTGTTACCAATTCAACATGCATTTCATCAAATATACACAGAGTTCAGCAACCGTAAGCCTACTAAAACATTCTGCAAGGCGAGTGAGCGGATCGAACGATCCCGTCTTCAACAATAAATAAGACTTGTTCATGTTGTTAAGCCTCCGAGCTGATAAAGACAATTAATAAATAAGACTTTTTTGCAGTGGACATTTTAGCGGACTGTCTGTAACTGATATTACTATACAGAATATTACTGTTTTAGTTTACCGAGCAAATGCTCGGCCCCCAGTTACATCCGACAAAATTTGTATCCAAATCATTCCAAATCAGTTCATATAAAGCAAGGATGAATGTAAATCGCATTCATACAATATAAACAAGCGTTTCCGGCATGCTGAAGAGAGAAGGGCCTATTGTAACGGAACAGGTGAGATAAGCCGAGTGACGGATCGGTGTTGTGTTCCGCCGCATCGGATGAAATAAGACACGGCAGGCTCCGACGGGGACGAATTGAATGTAATATTTAACCGACGTGCTCAGAACAAACCATTATTCCATTATACTTTTTCATTCGACAATCAAAGCCATTAAATTGTTTTGCTAGTAATATCAAATAATATCATTCAAATATTTTATTCTTGACAATCAAATATAACTTAATAGGTTTTTTAATTATCAAAATTCACAATTCCACCTAGTTACGATAAGGAAAAAATCTTTTAGATTGAAGACGTAGTGGTAGTATGTACTCAACTTATAAAAGTTAAGTTGCTTTTGTTAAGGAAAGAGATTTGTTTAACAAATATTGAATCCTCATAAATTTTTATACTCTATATTTCTCAATGAATTTATACGTAAACAATTACAAATTTAACATTCCCTTTACTTCCCATGAATTTATTTTGCTTTACTTCTTGATTTTTTAGAATATTAATACCAACCAAAACACATCCTATTCTATTATTGAGGTTTTCTTTCCAAAAACTCTAATATTGAGGATATGATTGAATGAAGAATTGAAAAAAAAAAACTTTACAATATCCTAAAGCTAGTCTACTCTTGTATTTGAGCCTGCATATTACTGTCAGGTGATCAAGCAAGTGTTACTACACTTGTGAACATAACCGGTACAAGTTTAGCACACCAACAAGCTTTGAACGGTGATCCATCATGTCTATCGTCTTTGGTTATCATGTTGATCATGATTGAGTAATCCGTGTTTATGTCAGTATATGCATGCCCGAACTTAGAATTTTGATTTTGATGAAACTACTTAACATATAATATTTATAATGTTGTGGAAATGGTTGAATACCATTTTTAGGGAGAGGCAGGAAAAATGCAATTACGCACACAGGTGGCCTGCCTGTAGTGTGGGACTCACCTAAAATCAGGTTTACCCACTAAAAAACCTCCTATACACTTAAGGATTCTAACCTGGAATTGTTTATCGTATTACGTCAGGCTAGGCCTAAATTTGGCTTACACCTCGCTCATTATCCAGCCGCTTGGTCAAGGGATCTAGGCCACTTTACAGTCGAGTTCGGTTTTCTTTTGCTGGAGAATGCAACGGACGAACTGTGATAAACAATCCCAGTTGCCCTCATCCTCCATAATCTATTGACAGACCGTATTCACCGAAAAAAACCGAGTTTTCTTGTGGCCTCCTGGCGGGGAATTTCCCAATGCGGACAAGGTGAGTAAGAAAGCGAAAGAAGGTGTGTTTCGCGTCATCGTGAACGCCTGGACAGTAGATGCAATCCAGTGAACCGATCTTGCCCATCCGGTTCAGGTACTACTTGAAATAGCCGTGATTTGTCAGGAACTGCGTGAGGTAGTAGTCCACCTCGCCATGCCGCCTTTCCACCCATGGTTGGTCCTGCTCAATGAGTCGCGCAGTTCATCGTTTTCGGGTGTCTCACTCCCTGTGTTGCCATTGCTGCAAGGTTCGTGCGCGCTCTTTGGATCTTGCTGCATCTTGCCAATCTCACCTTGTCTCTGGTTAGATTATCAAAATCCACAATTCTACCTAGTCACAATGAGAAATAAACCATGTATATTTAAGACGTAATGGTGGTATTTACGTAACTTCTAAAAGTTAAGGGGTTTTTATTAAGGAGACAGATTTGCTATGACACATAATGAATCTCAAACGCTAATGAAATAATGAAAATCTTTATACGCTATATTTCTCAATGAATTTATATTTAAACAATCACAAATTTAACATTCCTTATACTTTCCATGAATTTATTTTTCTTTACTTTTTAATTCCTAGAATATTCTTACCAACCAAAACAAATCCTATTGTTACAGGATAATTTTCTCTAAAACGGTATGGCTTCATTTAAGGTAAATGAACTAAAGAGGCTTTAATGGAGTTTGTTGAGTGTTTATATAATAGTCAGAATGAACAATATAAAACGTCAGCGGTTTTCATTGACTTTCAAAAGGCTTTTGATTTGGTTGACCATGAGCTGCCAATAGCCAAATTAGAATGAATCGGAGTAAGGGAAAGTGATTAAATAATTTGCATACAAATACTAAATTTGTATGCAAATTATTTAATCGGTCTACAACAAATTTCTTAATTTCATAAATGCCAAAGTCACCCAGAAATTATTCAAAAAGGAATTGCACAGGGATCAGTGTTATCTGCCACCTTTTTAAAAAAAATATTTATTAATGACCTTCTAGGATTGCTATTTAGGAGTCGTCTTCTCGCCTTAGGGGCTAGCCTATTGTTGCGCAGTCGGCAATGTTAACCATACGGCTTTCATACAAAACATGGTATTTTATTCCCCTGTTTCGGACAACCTGTTTTTAAACCGATTTTCTTCAAACTTCGTACGTGTTTAGTTGTATAGTTATACTCGCCTACGGCTTGATGGGGGCTCCGCCCCCATGCCCCCTTATAGGGTTGCCCCAAATTTGTTAATTGCTCTTAGTCTCAAGTACCGAACAGGCTAGACCCCCCCCCTGCTAGGGGTTGCCCTAAATTCGTAAATTAATGAAAAGTCGAGTTTAAAATACGATAGTTCCACGGAAGAACTGCACAGTCAAGACAGTAACAAAACACACAATACACAAATCCACAATTAATAGTAAACAAAGCTTTAAAAAAACTCATATGAATCGGTTTTAAACCCCCTTCGTAATTAAAATTCGTTTAAAAGTTTTGAGCTGTGAATTTATAATTATTTATGTAAATATTTTAGGTGTTATGCTGGTAAAAATAAATACTTTAGATTAGACGATTGTTGTTGTGTTAGTTGAAAAGAAATTTCAATTAAAAGAGTTATAGTTGTTGTTGTTGCTATCATTATATTTAATAGTAGTAGTTATGGTAACAAGTATTTCTCTGATCGGTAGCTAAATATAAAGTTTTAAATTTCTATAAATTTTGTGTATCATATCCTATAATATAATACGAGCTATGTCTGAAGGGATGTGTGTTCCACGATCTCGAAATGTAGCTGTTAGATTTTGCTTGAACTTTGCGCTTAAGTGTGTTTTGGCCCAAAATTAAGTTTAGAAACAGCCTTAGTCACAGGAAAAATCGAAGTTGGTCTAAATTTAAGTTTAAAAATCGTTATTTTTAACATTGGTCTTATAGGTTGCTATTTTGGTGACGAAATAACAACTAAAAGTAAACAAAAATAAAGGAACATAAATTTTAAGCAGTTTTTTAACAGCTGTTAGCTGTGAAGAGTCTGGTGTAGATTTAATAGCTTGATTACCATGACACTATAACAAAAGTCAATTAAAACCAACCAGCAGGGCTCGGTTAACCTGGTACTAAATAGAGATACAATTATGGAAAAATTGACATAATCCCATGCCTCACCCAACTCAAATAAAAACTTGTAAATTGCAGGAGATAGAAGAAAAACATTTAAATCACTGAAATAGCGTATAACATTCAAATCAATGAGCGAAAACAAGAATTAAATAACATGAAAAGAAAATAATAGGAAAGAATAAAAACGGGGTTGATCCGCACAAAAACCCTACTACTACAAACTACCAATTATAAGAATATAAAATCGAGACCTGTGAAATAATAATTTATTCATAAAAACCTGTTTGTTTTGATCAATAGTCATTTAAAAATTCTCAAAAACATATTTTAAGTGTGTATTAAAATATAATGTAAAACACTGAATATAATTAAAACAGAAAGATAATAATTAACAGTCTATTAATTATTGTACAAAGTAATAGAAGTAGATTACGTAAGATCACGGCACGAACTACACAATAAATTCATTGAATGCGAAATTCGACCGAAAGTGTAACCTGGGGTGAATCTGAATTAGTAATCTAAAATAAGGGAAAAATGAAACGAGAACCTAACATTTAAATCTGTTCTTTTTGTTCAATACTCATTTAAACATTCTCAAAAACATATTTTAAGTGTGTATTAAAATATAATGTAAAATACTGAATATAAATAAAACAGAAATATAATAATTAACTGTCTATTAATTATTGTACAAAGTAATAGAAGTATATTACGTTATGATCACGGAACGAGCTACTCAGTAAATTCATTGAATGCGGAATTCGGCCAATAGTGTAGCCTGGGGTGAATCTGAATTAGTAATCTAAAATAAGGGAAAAAATAAACGAGAACCTAACATTTAAATCTGTTCTTTTTGTTCAATACTCATTTAAACATTCTCAAAAACATATTTTAAGTGTGTATTAAAATATTCTAAAATAAATTGAATACAAGACGAGAACCTAACTTAAATATCTGTTTGTTTTTATCAATAGTTGTTGAAATTCTCAATAACATAATCGTTCATTAAAAGACGTACATATCTGTAAGAAATACAATGCTAGTATCAAACACGGGTGTAGTTGAAAGAGATCATTTAAACACGAGCGAGAACTAAACCTGCAAAGTGATCTACGATACCACGCGGTGATCTGTTTGTTTTTATCAATAGTTGTTAAAATTCTCAATAACATAATCGTTCATTAAAAGACGTACATATCTGTAAGAAATACAATGCTAGTATCAAACACGGGTGTAGTTGAAAGAGATCATTTAAACACGAGCGAGAACTAAACCTGCAAAGTGATCTACGATACCACGCGGTGATATACGCCGATACGGCTGAACTACTTTACCGACAAATCTATATTTTTTAGATTTTTTATAGTTTAAAAGTAAAAAAGTTGTAGTTTTATAATTTTCCCTAAATTGAAACATCTCAAAGAATGTCCATGCCAAATTTCAAGTGTCTAGCTTCAACGATGGCTTCAGGACTTTCCTATCATCAGTGAGTGAGTGAGTCAGTTACACATGGGGCTGTATATATAATAGACTCGCCTACGGCTCGATGGGGGCTCCGCCCCCATGCCCCCTTAAGAGTTGCCCCCTAGTTTGAATTAATAAAAAGTCAAGTTTGAAATAGTTTAGTTCCACACAAGATCTGAACAGCCAAGACAGTAACAAAACCATCTAATACTCTAAATTCACAATCAATAGTAAAAAAAACTTTAATAATCTCCTATTAGTAGGTTTTAATACCCCTCCTTTGTAAATAGTTAAAAAAATTGAGCTGTGAAATAAATATTATTTATGTAAATATTCTAGGTGTTATGCTTGATGGAGGGTCCAACCCAATAATTGGTTGCCCCAATTCCGTAAATTACTGTCAAAACCTCATACAATGAACAGGCTAGTTGAGGGCTCAACTCCAACGACAGTATCAGAAGCCGCCAATACACACTATTCACAATAAATAATAATAAGCTTTGAAATTTGCCCACGGCTCATGGTTTAATCCCACTCCCTAGTTCCCCTTAATTCGTTAAAAATATAATGGAGTTGTGAAATATTAATGAACTATGTAAATAGTAATGCTCAAAAGTTGTTGTGTAAAAATTTGGGAGATACGATTATGATTGCACATGATTGAGGTAATAGCTGTATTCTGAAAAGATAAAAAAAGAATAAAATTATAAGTTTATATAGAGGATCGTTGTATGTAATAGAAGAAAAAAGGGACAAAATCAAGATATTTGAAATAAAAAAAATATTGTATAGGCTAAGATGCTTCAGTTCCGCCACGGGGTGGCCAAGAAACGCAGGAATCATATATGTACCATATAGAGGAACGATAACAATTTTATCATTCAAAATCACCAATTATTAATTTAACAATTTTAAATGTTATATATATTAGTTCAGAAAATTAATAAAAATAGAGCCATAGTAGTATGTAATAGATCAGAGGGTATTAGGTACTATAATCATGAAGTCTTAAAGTCTTTATTTAGTCTTAAAATGAAGAAAGTTGCAACTTAAGAACCATAAAATCGGCGTACATTATGCATTTTCAACCAATGGTAGTAAACCAATGGTAGTATAGAATACCAATTGTGAAATAATGGCCAAAAAAGAATTATTGGTTAAATTAAAATATACTGTAAGAGTTACAATAATTGATAAGCATAGAATAGGTTCCAATTACAACAATAATAGGGTTAATCGAGACTTTAGGTGAGAGCACTGCATTGAGGAAGTTTGACGGACAAAGTGACAGCGAGAAAAATTACTATTGAGTTTAATTCAATTAATTATTATAATATTTCTCAGCCTGATGGGTCATCAGATATGTAGATGGTCTTAAAAAAAGTGGGAAGTAGGTCAATGTTAGCGAAGGTAAGAATGGAAAGTCCAATCGTTCTATAACTTAATATGTTCAATCGTTTCCTAAACTAAAATCTAAGCCTGATTGGACGGCAGCAAATAGGTCAAAGACCGGATGTCAAACGTGTTGGGACACGTTCAACTCTTCAAAGTAAAACTGCACCAGAACTATCAACTGAAGCGCTATATTCAATCTGGGGATTCATATAGAGAGACAGCTTACAAATAGTAGAAAAATTAAGTTATAATTACTGTATTAGGTAATTTTTTGTGCGAAAACATACAAGAAATTTTCCATCATGAGAAAACTTAAGTCTAGTAAATATAATAAGACATTAAATATTATTAGCAATTAATATAGAAATCAAAGCGGACAACAACTGAATGTAAAGATACGCTTTCGATTCAATAAACTTCATTTTCAATAATGACACAGCAATCAGAGGGAAAACCATACGCAAACAACTAAGCGCTCAATTGAGAATAATGATCGGGAAGAGGTGTAGTTAAAAGATATAATTTAAATACAAGCGAGAACTAAGCGACTATAATAGCGCTCACAGCGACATATTTAAGAACCAAAGTACTTCCTTACCGACACCTCGTCTTTTTAGATTTTTTCTAATTTGATACTTGAAAATTTGTAGTTTTTGGGCATTAACAATGTATAAATCAAAGCGAGTATTACCCTGGTGAAATAAACCGCTCTCAATGCATCATAACACCATCGTCTACATAAGACGTTAATGTTTATATAGTTGTATCAAACACGGGTGTAGTTGAAAGAGATAATTTAAACACGAGCGAGAACTAAACCTGCAAAGTGATCTACGATACCACGCGGTGATATACGCCGATACGGCTGAACTACTTTACCGACAAATCTATATTTTTTAGATTTTTTATAGTTTAAAAGTAAAATAGTTGTAGTTTTATAATTTTCCCTAAATTGAAACATCTCAAAGAATGTCCATGCCAAATTTCAAGTGTCTAGCTTCAACGATGGCTTCAGGACTTTCCTATCATCAGTGAGTGAGTGAGTCAGTTACACATGGGGCTGTATATATTATAGACTCGCCTACGGCTCGATGGGGGCTCCGCCCCCATGCCCCCTTATAGGGTTGCCCCAAATTTGTTAATTGCTCTTAGTCTCAAGTACCGAACAGGCTAGACCCCCCCCCCCCCCTGCTAGGGGTTGCCCTAAATTCGTAAATTAATGAAAAGTCGAGTTTAAAATACGATAGTTCCACGGAAGAACTGCACAGTCAAGACAGTAACAAAACACACAATACACAAATCCACAATTAATAGTAAACAAAGCTTTAAAAAAACTCATATGAATCGGTTTTAAACCCCCTTCGTAATTAAAATTCGTTTAAAAGTTTTGAGCTGTGAATTTATAATTATTTATGTAAATATTTTAGGTGTTATGCTGGTAAAAATAAATACTTTAGATTAGACGATTGTTGTTGTGTTAGTTGAAAAGAAATTTCAATTAAAAGAGTTATAGTTGTTGTTGTTGCTATCATTATATTTAATAGTAGTAGTTATGGTAACAAGTATTTCTCTGATCGGTAGCTAAATATAAAGTTTTAAATTTCTATAAATTTTGTGTATCATATCCTATAATATAATACGAGCTATGTCTGAAGGGATGTGTGTTCCACGATCTCGAAATGTAGCTGTTAGATTTTGCTTGAACTTTGCGCTTAAGTGTGTTTTGGCCCAAAATTAAGTTTAGAAACAGCCTTAGTCACAGGAAAAATCGAAGTTGGTCTAAATTTAAGTTTAAAAATCGTTATTTTTAACATTGGTCTTATAGGTTGCTATTTTGGTGACGAAATAACAACTAAAAGTAAACAAAAATAAAGGAACATAAATTTTAAGCAGTTTTTTAACAGCTGTTAGCTGTGAAGAGTCTGGTGTAGATTTAATAGCTTGATTACCATGACACTATAACAAAAGTCAATTAAAACCAACCAGCAGGGCTCGGTTAACCTGGTACTAAATAGAGATACAATTATGGAAAAATTGACATAATCCCATGCCTCACCCAACTCAAATAAAAACTTGTAAATTGCAGGAGATAGAAGAAAAACATTTAAATCACTGAAATAGCGTATAACATTCAAATCAATGAGCGAAAACAAGAATTAAATAACATGAAAAGAAAATAATAGGAAAGAATAAAAACGGGGTTGATCCGCACAAAAACCCTACTACTACAAACTACCAATTATAAGAATATAAAATCGAGACCTGTGAAATAATAATTTATTCATAAAAACCTGTTTGTTTTGATCAATAGTCATTTAAAAATTCTCAAAAACATATTTTAAGTGTGTATTAAAATATAATGTAAAACACTGAATATAATTAAAACAGAAAGATAATAATTAACAGTCTATTAATTATTGTACAAAGTAATAGAAGTAGATTACGTAAGATCACGGCACGAACTACACAATAAATTCATTGAATGCGAAATTCGACCGAAAGTGTAACCTGGGGTGAATCTGAATTAGTAATCTAAAATAAGGGAAAAATGAAACGAGAACCTAACATTTAAATCTGTTCTTTTTGTTCAATACTCATTTAAACATTCTCAAAAACATATTTTAAGTGTGTATTAAAATATAATGTAAAATACTGAATATAAATAAAACAGAAATATAATAATTAACTGTCTATTAATTATTGTACAAAGTAATAGAAGTATATTACGTTATGATCACGGAACGAGCTACTCAGTAAATTCATTGAATGCGGAATTCGGCCAATAGTGTAGCCTGGGGTGAATCTGAATTAGTAATCTAAAATAAGGGAAAAAATAAACGAGAACCTAACATTTAAATCTGTTCTTTTTGTTCAATACTCATTTAAACATTCTCAAAAACATATTTTAAGTGTGTATTAAAATATTCTAAAATAAATTGAATACAAGACGAGAACCTAACTTAAATATCTGTTTGTTTTTATCAATAGTTGTTGAAATTCTCAATAACATAATCGTTCATTAAAAGACGTACATATCTGTAAGAAATACAATGCTAGTATCAAACACGGGTGTAGTTGAAAGAGATCATTTAAACACGAGCGAGAACTAAACCTGCAAAGTGATCTACGATACCACGCGGTGATCTGTTTGTTTTTATCAATAGTTGTTAAAATTCTCAATAACATAATCGTTCATTAAAAGACGTACATATCTGTAAGAAATACAATGCTAGTATCAAACACGGGTGTAGTTGAAAGAGATCATTTAAACACGAGCGAGAACTAAACCTGCAAAGTGATCTACGATACCACGCGGTGATATACGCCGATACGGCTGAACTACTTTACCGACAAATCTATATTTTTTAGATTTTTTATAGTTTAAAAGTAAAAAAGTTGTAGTTTTATAATTTTCCCTAAATTGAAACATCTCAAAGAATGTCCATGCCAAATTTCAAGTGTCTAGCTTCAACGATGGCTTCAGGACTTTCCTATCATCAGTGAGTGAGTGAGTCAGTTACACATGGGGCTGTATATATAATAGACTCGCCTACGGCTCGATGGGGGCTCCGCCCCCATGCCCCCTTAAGAGTTGCCCCCTAGTTTGAATTAATAAAAAGTCAAGTTTGAAATAGTTTAGTTCCACACAAGATCTGAACAGCCAAGACAGTAACAAAACCATCTAATACTCTAAATTCACAATCAATAGTAAAAAAAACTTTAATAATCTCCTATTAGTAGGTTTTAATACCCCTCCTTTGTAAATAGTTAAAAAAATTGAGCTGTGAAATAAATATTATTTATGTAAATATTCTAGGTGTTATGCTTGATGGAGGGTCCAACCCAATAATTGGTTGCCCCAATTCCGTAAATTACTGTCAAAACCTCATACAATGAACAGGCTAGTTGAGGGCTCAACTCCAACGACAGTATCAGAAGCCGCCAATACACACTATTCACAATAAATAATAATAAGCTTTGAAATTTGCCCACGGCTCATGGTTTAATCCCACTCCCTAGTTCCCCTTAATTCGTTAAAAATATAATGGAGTTGTGAAATATTAATGAACTATGTAAATAGTAATGCTCAAAAGTTGTTGTGTAAAAATTTGGGAGATACGATTATGATTGCACATGATTGAGGTAATAGCTGTATTCTGAAAAGATAAAAAAAGAATAAAATTATAAGTTTATATAGAGGATCGTTGTATGTAATAGAAGAAAAAAGGGACAAAATCAAGATATTTGAAATAAAAAAAATATTGTATAGGCTAAGATGCTTCAGTTCCGCCACGGGGTGGCCAAGAAACGCAGGAATCATATATGTACCATATAGAGGAACGATAACAATTTTATCATTCAAAATCACCAATTATTAATTTAACAATTTTAAATGTTATATATATTAGTTCAGAAAATTAATAAAAATAGAGCCATAGTAGTATGTAATAGATCAGAGGGTATTAGGTACTATAATCATGAAGTCTTAAAGTCTTTATTTAGTCTTAAAATGAAGAAAGTTGCAACTTAAGAACCATAAAATCGGCGTACATTATGCATTTTCAACCAATGGTAGTAAACCAATGGTAGTATAGAATACCAATTGTGAAATAATGGCCAAAAAAGAATTATTGGTTAAATTAAAATATACTGTAAGAGTTACAATAATTGATAAGCATAGAATAGGTTCCAATTACAACAATAATAGGGTTAATCGAGACTTTAGGTGAGAGCACTGCATTGAGGAAGTTTGACGGACAAAGTGACAGCGAGAAAAATTACTATTGAGTTTAATTCAATTAATTATTATAATATTTCTCAGCCTGATGGGTCATCAGATATGTAGATGGTCTTAAAAAAAGTGGGAAGTAGGTCAATGTTAGCGAAGGTAAGAATGGAAAGTCCAATCGTTCTATAACTTAATATGTTCAATCGTTTCCTAAACTAAAATCTAAGCCTGATTGGACGGCAGCAAATAGGTCAAAGACCGGATGTCAAACGTGTTGGGACACGTTCAACTCTTCAAAGTAAAACTGCACCAGAACTATCAACTGAAGCGCTATATTCAATCTGGGGATTCATATAGAGAGACAGCTTACAAATAGTAGAAAAATTAAGTTATAATTACTGTATTAGGTAATTTTTTGTGCGAAAACATACAAGAAATTTTCCATCATGAGAAAACTTAAGTCTAGTAAATATAATAAGACATTAAATATTATTAGCAATTAATATAGAAATCAAAGCGGACAACAACTGAATGTAAAGATACGCTTTCGATTCAATAAACTTCATTTTCAATAATGACACAGCAATCAGAGGGAAAACCATACGCAAACAACTAAGCGCTCAATTGAGAATAATGATCGGGAAGAGGTGTAGTTAAAAGATATAATTTAAATACAAGCGAGAACTAAGCGACTATAATAGCGCTCACAGCGACATATTTAAGAACCAAAGTACTTCCTTACCGACACCTCGTCTTTTTAGATTTTTTCTAATTTGATACTTGAAAATTTGTAGTTTTTGGGCATTAACAATGTATAAATCAAAGCGAGTATTACCCTGGTGAAATAAACCGCTCTCAATGCATCATAACACCATCGTCTACATAAGACGTTAATGTTTATATAGTTGTATCAAACACGGGTGTAGTTGAAAGAGATAATTTAAACACGAGCGAGAACTAAACCTGCAAAGTGATCTACGATACCACGCGGTGATATACGCCGATACGGCTGAACTACTTTACCGACAAATCTATATTTTTTAGATTTTTTATAGTTTAAAAGTAAAATAGTTGTAGTTTTATAATTTTCCCTAAATTGAAACATCTCAAAGAATGTCCATGCCAAATTTCAAGTGTCTAGCTTCAACGATGGCTTCAGGACTTTCCTATCATCAGTGAGTGAGTGAGTCAGTTACACATGGGGCTGTATATATTATAGACTCGCCTACGGCTCGATGGGGGCTCCGCCCCCATGCCCCCTTATAGGGTTGCCCCAAATTTGTTAATTGCTCTTAGTCTCAAGTACCGAACAGGCTAGACCCCCCCCCCCCCTGCTAGGGGTTGCCCTAAATTCGTAAATTAATGAAAAGTCGAGTTTAAAATACGATAGTTCCACGGAAGAACTGCACAGTCAAGACAGTAACAAAACACACAATACACAAATCCACAATTAATAGTAAACAAAGCTTTAAAAAAACTCATATGAATCGGTTTTAAACCCCCTTCGTAATTAAAATTCGTTTAAAAGTTTTGAGCTGTGAATTTATAATTATTTATGTAAATATTTTAGGTGTTATGCTGGTAAAAATAAATACTTTAGATTAGACGATTGTTGTTGTGTTAGTTGAAAAGAAATTTCAATTAAAAGAGTTATAGTTGTTGTTGTTGCTATCATTATATTTAATAGTAGTAGTTATGGTAACAAGTATTTCTCTGATCGGTAGCTAAATATAAAGTTTTAAATTTCTATAAATTTTGTGTATCATATCCTATAATATAATACGAGCTATGTCTGAAGGGATGTGTGTTCCACGATCTCGAAATGTAGCTGTTAGATTTTGCTTGAACTTTGCGCTTAAGTGTGTTTTGGCCCAAAATTAAGTTTAGAAACAGCCTTAGTCACAGGAAAAATCGAAGTTGGTCTAAATTTAAGTTTAAAAATCGTTATTTTTAACATTGGTCTTATAGGTTGCTATTTTGGTGACGAAATAACAACTAAAAGTAAACAAAAATAAAGGAACATAAATTTTAAGCAGTTTTTTAACAGCTGTTAGCTGTGAAGAGTCTGGTGTAGATTTAATAGCTTGATTACCATGACACTATAACAAAAGTCAATTAAAACCAACCAGCAGGGCTCGGTTAACCTGGTACTAAATAGAGATACAATTATGGAAAAATTGACATAATCCCATGCCTCACCCAACTCAAATAAAAACTTGTAAATTGCAGGAGATAGAAGAAAAACATTTAAATCACTGAAATAGCGTATAACATTCAAATCAATGAGCGAAAACAAGAATTAAATAACATGAAAAGAAAATAATAGGAAAGAATAAAAACGGGGTTGATCCGCACAAAAACCCTACTACTACAAACTACCAATTATAAGAATATAAAATCGAGACCTGTGAAATAATAATTTATTCATAAAAACCTGTTTGTTTTGATCAATAGTCATTTAAAAATTCTCAAAAACATATTTTAAGTGTGTATTAAAATATAATGTAAAACACTGAATATAATTAAAACAGAAAGATAATAATTAACAGTCTATTAATTATTGTACAAAGTAATAGAAGTAGATTACGTAAGATCACGGCACGAACTACACAATAAATTCATTGAATGCGAAATTCGACCGAAAGTGTAACCTGGGGTGAATCTGAATTAGTAATCTAAAATAAGGGAAAAATGAAACGAGAACCTAACATTTAAATCTGTTCTTTTTGTTCAATACTCATTTAAACATTCTCAAAAACATATTTTAAGTGTGTATTAAAATATAATGTAAAATACTGAATATAAATAAAACAGAAATATAATAATTAACTGTCTATTAATTATTGTACAAAGTAATAGAAGTATATTACGTTATGATCACGGAACGAGCTACTCAGTAAATTCATTGAATGCGGAATTCGGCCAATAGTGTAGCCTGGGGTGAATCTGAATTAGTAATCTAAAATAAGGGAAAAAATAAACGAGAACCTAACATTTAAATCTGTTCTTTTTGTTCAATACTCATTTAAACATTCTCAAAAACATATTTTAAGTGTGTATTAAAATATTCTAAAATAAATTGAATACAAGACGAGAACCTAACTTAAATATCTGTTTGTTTTTATCAATAGTTGTTGAAATTCTCAATAACATAATCGTTCATTAAAAGACGTACATATCTGTAAGAAATACAATGCTAGTATCAAACACGGGTGTAGTTGAAAGAGATCATTTAAACACGAGCGAGAACTAAACCTGCAAAGTGATCTACGATACCACGCGGTGATCTGTTTGTTTTTATCAATAGTTGTTAAAATTCTCAATAACATAATCGTTCATTAAAAGACGTACATATCTGTAAGAAATACAATGCTAGTATCAAACACGGGTGTAGTTGAAAGAGATCATTTAAACACGAGCGAGAACTAAACCTGCAAAGTGATCTACGATACCACGCGGTGATATACGCCGATACGGCTGAACTACTTTACCGACAAATCTATATTTTTTAGATTTTTTATAGTTTAAAAGTAAAAAAGTTGTAGTTTTATAATTTTCCCTAAATTGAAACATCTCAAAGAATGTCCATGCCAAATTTCAAGTGTCTAGCTTCAACGATGGCTTCAGGACTTTCCTATCATCAGTGAGTGAGTGAGTCAGTTACACATGGGGCTGTATATATAATAGACTCGCCTACGGCTCGATGGGGGCTTCGCCCCCATGCCCCCTTAGGGGGTTACCCCGAATTTGTTAATTGCTCTAAGTCTCAAGTACCGAACAAGCTAGTTGGGACCACCATGCCCCCTAGGGGTTGCCCTAAATTCGTAAATTAATATAAAGTCAAGTTTAAAATATGTTAGTTCCACGGAAGAACTGCACAGTCAAGACAGTAACAAAACCGTCAAATACACAAAATTAACAATCATAGTAAAAAAACTCATAAGAATCAGATTTAATACCTCTTCGTAATTAGAATTCGTTTAAAAGTTTTGAGCTGTGAAAATATTATTATTAATGTAAATATATTAGGTGTTATGCTGGTAAAAATATATACTTTAGGTCAGACGATTGTTGTTGTGTTAGATGAAAAGAAATTTCAATTCAAAGAGTTATAGTTGTTGTGTTTGCCATCATTATATTTAATAGTTTTAGTTATGGTAACAAATATTTCTCTGTTCGGTAGCTAATATATAGTTTTAAATTTATATAAATTTTATGTACAAATAGAGAATTATGGGTAAATCCCTTGCCTCACCCAACTCAAATAAAAACTTGTAAATTTCAGGAAATAGAAGAAAAACGTTTAAATCACTTGAATAGCGAATAACATTTAAATCAATGAGCGAAAACAAGAATTAAATATCATGAAAACAAAATAATAGGAAAGAATAAAAACGGGGTAGATCCGCAAAAAAAACCTACTATTACAAACTACTAATTATAAGAATATAAAATCGAGACATGTATAATAATAATGTATTCATAAAAACCTGTTAGTTTTGTTCAATAGTCATTTAAAAATTCTCAAAAACATGTTTTAAGTGTGTATTAAAATATAATATAAAACACTGAATGTAAATAAAACAGAAATATAAGAATTAACTGACTATTAAGTATTGTACAAAGTAATAGAAGTATATTACGTTAAGATCACGGCACGAGCTAAACAGTAAATTCAATGAATGCAAAATTCGGCCGAAAGTGTCACCTGGGGTGAATTTGAATAAGTAATCTAAAATAAATTGAAATGAAACAAGAACCTAACTTTTAAATCTGTTCTTTTTGTTCAATACTTATTTAAAAACATATTTTAAGTGCGTAAAAATATTTAATATATGACACTGAATATAAATCAAACAGAAAGATATAATTAACTGTCTATTAAGTATTGTACAAAGTAATCGAAGTATGTTACGTTAAGATCACGGCTGAAGCTTTACAGTAAATCCTTTTAGTGCGAAATTCGGCCGTAAGAATAACCTAATGTGAATTTGATCTGTTTTTGTTCAACAGTTTTTAAAACTTCTCAAAAACATATTTATAATGTGTGTAGATATAATAAAAATTTCATTGCTATTGAAATCATATGGAAGACGGTTTGTTAAAAGTGAGATATACCAACAAATTCAATATCAAGAACGCAGGTGTAGTTAAAAGACAATTTCAAATACAATATAACTGTAGTTAGTACTACTAACAAGATATGAAATTTCAGTAATAATAAAAGTTGCATATCGTACTTAAAATAACGATTTGAGATACGACAAAAAGTGAAAGGTCTAAAAGTTTGATTTATGTCACTTATTCACAAACAATCTATACTTTTAAGTATACGTAACAGAGAAATAAGTTCATAATCAACAGTTAAATCACATAATATTAGCTGGCATTAATTACAATTTTTCTAAGATCATGAAAAAATCACGTCTACATATGGTAAACCCCTCATATAAATAAATAAGTAAACATTAAAAATACATACTGGAAGGTTAAGGATCAACCAAACGTTAAATAAAGACACACAATTTTTACCGACATTGATTATGAATAAATTGATTCAATTTTTTAAGACTGTTATACTTCTAAATACAGTGAATTTGCTTTAAATATTGCTGTCAAGCTAAGGTAATACAATCTTTAAGCTTATGGTAAAGCAAAATTCGAAATTCAGCAACATAGAGCTAAATTAAATAAAATGTTTAGCAGTATATGAAAGAGCAATAAAAACTTGAATTAGGAATACAACTCCCGTTGAAAAAATTGAGCCGTGAAATAAATATTATTTATGTAAATATTCTAGGTGTTTTGCTTGATGGAGGGTCCAACCCAATAATTGGTTGCCCCAATTCCGTAAATTACTGTCAAAAACTCATACAATGAACATGCTAGTTGAGGGCTCAACTCCAACAACAGTAACAGAAGCCGCCAATACACACTACTAACAATAAATAATAATAAGCTTTGAAATTTGCCCACGGCTCATGGTTTAATCCCACTCCCTAGTTCCCCTTAATTCGTTAAAAAATATAATGGAGTTGTGAAATATTAATGAACTATGTTAATAGTAATGCTCAAAAGTTGTTGTGTAAAAATTTGGGAGGTACGATTGTGATTGCACATGATTGAGGTAATAGCTGTATTCTGAAGAGATAAAAAAGAATAAAATTATATAAGTTTATATAGAGGATCGTTGTATGTAATAGAAGAAAAAGGGACAAAATCAAGATATTTGAAATTAAAAAAAAATATGGTATAGGCTAAGATGCTTCAGTTCCGCCACTAGGTGGCAAGGAAACGCAGGAATCATATATGTACCCTATAGAGGAACGATAACAATCTTAAAATGAAGAAAGTTGCAACTTAAGAACCATAAAATCGGCGTACATTATGCATTTTCAACCAATGGTAGTAATCCAATGGTAGTAAACCAATGGTAGTATAGAATACCAATTGTGAAATAATAGTAAAAAAAGAATTATTGGTTAAATTAAAATATACTGAAAGAGTTACAATAATTTATAAGCGTAGAATAGGTTTCAATTACAACAATAATAGGGTTAATCGAGACTTTAGGTGAGAGCACTGCATTGAGGAAGTTTGACGGACAAAGTGGCAGCGAGAAAAATTACTATTGAGTTTAATTCAATTGGTTATTACAATATTTCTCAGCCTGATGGGTCATCAGATATGTAGATGGTCTTAAAAAACGTCGGAAGTAGGTAAACGTTGGCAAAGGTAAGAATGGAAAGTCCAATGGTTCTATAACTTAATATGTTCAATCGTTTCCTAAACTAAAATCTAAGCCTGATTGGACGGCACGCTTTCGATTCAGTAAACTTCATTTTCAATAATAACACAACAATCAGAGCGAAAATCATACGCAGGACAACACCTGAATGTAAATTACGCTTTCGATGCATTAAACTTCATTTTCAATAATAACACGGCAATCAGAGGGAAAACCATACGCAAACAACTACTATCGGGAAGAGGTGTAGTTAAAAGATATCATTTAAATACAAGCGAGAACTAAGCGACTATAATGGCGTTCAAGCGACATCTTTAAGATCCAAAGTACTTCCTTACCGACACCTCGTCTTTTTAGAATTTTCTATGATTTGTAAGTTGAAAATTTATAGTTTTAGGGCATTAATAATGTATAAATCAAAGCGAGTATTAGCCAGGTGAAATAACCCGCTCACATTAGTAAGACACCGTCGTCTACATAAGACGTTCATGTTTATATAGGATATTTGTGTCAAACAGGGGTGTAGTTGAAAGAGAACATTTAAACACGAGCGAGAACTAAACCTGCAGAGTGATCTACGATACCATCGATGATATACGCTGATACGGCTAAACTACGTTACCGACAAATCACTATTTTTTACCTTTTTTATGGTTTAAAAGTAAAAAAGTTGTAGTTTTATGATTTTTCCTAAATTGGAACATCTCAAAGAATGTCCATGCCAAATTTCAAGTCTCTATCTTAAACGGTCGCTTCAGGAATTTAATATCATAAGTGAGTGAGTGAGTGAGTCAGTTACACATGGGGCTGTATATATTATAGACTCGCCTACGGCTCGATGGGGGCTCCGCCCCCATGCCCCCTTAGGGGTTGCCCTAAATTTGTAGAATAATTTAAAGTCAAGTATTGAACAGGCTAGTTCCACCAACTAACTGGACAGCGAAGACAGTAACAAAACGGGCTAATACGCACTACTCACAATCAATTATAATAATAACAATAGTATCCTTTGAAAATATTTCACGGGGCTCAGCCCCCATGCCCCCTAGTTGATTTTACTAATTTCGTTAATCATTCACAAAGTCTCAAATAATGAACTGTCTAGTTCCACCAAATTACGTGTAACTCTACTACAAAAATGTGTGATACTAACTCCTCCACGTTACCAACCACTTGGTCTGGAAAGTCAACGATTTTAGATGCGGCACAGAAAAATTGCAATGGGGCAAAATTAATCAAAATTAAGTATCTTTAAATTAAATTTTCATAGATAAAAAAATGTAAAGTGCCCACTATAGCAAAACAATAATGCTAAAAAATAGAAAATAATTGATTATGAGAAAATAACTATTAAAATAATAAAATAATCAAGGTATAATAATGCCTAAACTAAAGAAATTGAAAGTAACACTTAAACCAAATCTAGCATCGCCAACCACGATATTAAAAGAATCGGAAAATAAAAACTAATAAAAATCGAAGTTTTGAAAAGTTAAGTTATTAATTTACTTGTAACTCTACTAAAATGTGTGATGCTAACTATTCCACGTTACCAACTACTTAGTCTGAAACGTCAACGAGTTAACATGCGTCACATTAAAATTGCAATGGGTCACGATTATTCCAAAATAAGTATTTTTAAATGAGATTTTCGTACATTTAAAAAATAATGTAATATGCCCATTAGAGTAAAACAATAATGCTAAAAATATAAAATAACCAATAAGAAGTGTGAAAATTAATATTAAAATAATAAAAAAATCAAAATATGCTAGTTAATAAACTTAAGAAATTAAAAGTACAATTTGAACTAAATATAGTATCGCCAACCAAAATATTAAAAGAATCGGCTTATACAAACTAATTAAAAATAAAAACTTGTAAATTTCAGGATATATAAGAAAAACGTTTAAATTACTGAAATAGCAAATAACATTCAAGTCAATAAGCGAAAACAAGAATTAAATAACATGAAAACAAAATCATAGGAAATAATAAAAACGGGATAGATCCGCAAAAAAACCCTACTATTACAAACTACTAATTTTAAGAATATAAAATCTAGACCTGTGAAATAATAATTTATTCATAAAACCTGTTAGTTTTGTTCAATAGCCGTTTAAAAATTCTTAAAAACATATTTTAAGTGTGTATTAAAATAAAAAAAAAACACTGAATATAAATAATGGAGAAAGATAATAATTAACCGTATATTAAGTATGGTACTAAGTAATAGAAGTATATAACGTTAAGATCACGGCACGAGCTACACAGAAAATTCATTGAATGCGAGATTCGGCTGAGAGGTTCACATGGGGTGAATTTGAATAAGTAATCTAAAATAAATTGAAATGAAACGAGAACCTCTGTTCTTTCTCATCAACAATTATTTAAACATTCTTAAAAACAAATCTTAAGTGTGAAAAAATCTAATATAAGACACTGAACATAAATCAAACAGAAAGATAATAATTAAATGTCTATTAAGTATTGTACAAAGTAATCGAAGTATGTTACGTTAAGATCACGGCTCAAGCTTCACAGAAAATCCATTCAATGCGAAATTCGGCCGGGAGAATAATCCCGTGTGAATTTGAATAAGTAATCTAAAATAAATTGAAACAAAACGAGAACATAACAATTAAATCTGTTAGTTGTGCTCAACAGTTATTTAAAAATTCCCAAAGACATATTTGTGCGAAAACCTACAAGAAATTTTCCAGCATGAGAAGACTAAAGTCTAGAAAATGTAGTAAGACCTACAATATTTTTAGCAATTAATCATTTACTTTGCGGGCGTTACTGCGGCAAAAAATATGCTGTACTAGAATAATATGTTTAAAGTATTCGCACAAGCTTCGTAGAGCTCACCATAGTAATGATAAAATTAATAATATAATATTGTAACAAAGTATTCCAGCACTACGCTCAATCGTCTCTCAAAAGACAAGAGTAATAGCAATAGCCAATATGAACAAATGAATTTAAATAAAACGAAACGAGAACCTCACATTTCAATCAACATTTTCGTATTACTTTAGAGTACGTGCATTAAATTTATTTCACCATCCTTAAAACAAATGCTATATTACAGTTACAGCTATCTTACAATATACTGTAAACTGAAATTTACACTAACGTAGTTTATACAACGCTTAAGATCACTGCTCAGCAAAACTGTCACGAAAACTTCATCAGGAACAGGTGTGGTTAAAAGACATAATTTAAATACAACCGAGAATTAAGCGACCTTAATTTAAAGTTACTATAGAAATCATAGCGGACATCACCTAAATGTAAATATACGCTTTCGATTCAGTAAACTTCATTTTCAATAATAACACAACAATCAGAAGGAAAACCATACGCAAACAACTATGCACCCAATTGAGAGTAATTATCAGGAAGAGGTGTAGTTAAAAGACATCATTTAAATACAAGCGAGAACTAAGCGACTATAATAGCGCTCCAAGCGATATCTTTAAGAACCAACCTACTTCCTTACCGACACCTCGGTATTTTTATAATTTGAAAGTTGAAAATTTGTAGTTTTTGGGCATAATAAAATCAAAGCTAGTATTACCCTGGTGAAATAACCCGCTCTCAATGCATCGAATCACCGTCGTGTACATGAAGATGTTCATGTTCGTATGAAATACAATATTTGTATAAAACACGGGTGTAGTTGTAAGAGATCATTTAAACACGAGCGAGAACTAAACCTGCAAGATCTACGTTACCCAAACGGTGATATATGCTCACACGGCTGAACTACGTTACCGACAAATCTATATTTTTTACCTTTTTTATAGTTTAAAAGTAAAAAAATCGTCGTTTTATGATTTTCCCTAAATTGAAACATCTCAAAGAATGTCCATGCCAAATTTCAAGTCTCTATCTTAAACGGTCGCTTCAGGACATTACTATCATCAGTGAGTCAGTCAGTTACACATAGGGCTGTATATATTATAGACTCGCCTACGGCTCGATGGGGGCTCCGCCCCCATGCCCCCTTAGGAGTTGCCCCCTAGTTTGAATTAATAAAAAGTCAACTTTGAAATAGTTTAGTTCCACATAAGACCTGAACAGCCAAGACAGTAACAAAACTATCTAATACTCTAAATTCACAATCAATAGCAAAAAAAGCTTTAATAATCTCCTATTAGTAGGTTTTAATATCCCTCCTTAGTAAATAGTTTTAAAAAATTGAGCTGTGAAATAAATATTATTTATGTAAATATTCTAGATGTTATGCTTGATGGAGGGTCCAACCCAATAATTGGTCCCCAATTCCGTAAATTACTGTCAAAACCTCATACAAAGAACAGGCTAGTTGAGGGCTCAACTCCAACGTCAGTAACAGAAGCCGCCAATACACACTACTCACAATAAATAATAATAAGCTTTGAAATTTGTCCTCGGCTCATGGTTTAATCCCACTCCCTAGTTCCCCTTAGTTGGTTAAAAATATAATGGAGTTGTGAAATATTAATGAATATGTAAATAGTCATGCTCAAAAGTTGTTGTGTACAAATTTGGAGGTACGATTATGATTGCACATGATTGAGGTAATAGCTGTATTCTGAAAAGATAAAAGTGGATTAAAATTATAAGTTTATACAGAGGATCGTTGTACGTAATAGAAGAAAAAAGAGACAAAATCAAGATATTTGAAATTAAAAAAATATATGGTATAGTCTAAGATGCTTCAGTTCCGCCATGGGGTGGCCAAGAAACGCAGGAATCATATATGTACCATATAAAGAAACGATAACAATTTTATCATTCAAAATCAGCAATTATTAATTTAACAATTTTAAATGTTATATATATATATCAGTTCAGAAAATTAATAAAAATAGAGCCCTAGTAGTATGTAATAGATCACAGGGTATTAGGTACTATAATCATGAAGTCTTAAAGTCTTTATATAGTATTAAAATGAAGAAAGTTGCAACTTAAGAACCCTAAATCTGCGTACATTATGCATTTTCAACCAATGGTAGTAAAAAAACCAATATTGAAATAATAGCCAAAAAAGGATTATTGGTTAAATTAAAATATACTGAAAGAGTTACGATAATTGATAAGCATAGAATAGTTTTCAATTACAACAATAATAGGGTTAATCGAGACTTTAGGTGAGAGCACTGCATTGAGGAAGTTTGACGGACAAAGTGGCAGCGAGAAAAATTACTATTGAGTTTAATTCAATTGGTTATTATAATATTTCTCTGCATGATGGGTCATCAGATATGTAGATAGTCTTAAAAAAACGTAGGAAGTAGGTAAACGTTAGCAAAGGTAAGAATGGAAATTTCAATGGTTCTATAACTTAATATGTTCAATCGTTTCCTAAACTAAAATCTAAGCCTGATTGGACAGCAGCAAATAGGTAAAAGACTGGATGTCAAACTTGTTGGGACACGTTCAACTCTTCAAAGTAAAACTGCACCAGAACTATCAACTGAAGCGCTATATTCAATCATATAGAGAGACAGCATACAAATAGTAGAAAATTAAGTTATAATTACTGTATTAGGTTATTTTTTGAGCGAAAACCTACAAGAAAATTTCCAGCATGAGAAAACTTAAGTCTAGAAAATGTAATAAGACCTAAAATATTTTTAGCAATTAATATAGAAATCAAAGCGGACTTCACCTGAATGTAAAGATACGCTTTCGATTAAGAAAACTTCATTTTCAACAATAACACAGCAATCGAAGGGAAAACCATACGCAAACAAATATGCGCACATTTAAAGGTATAATTATCAGGAAGAGGTGTAGTTAAAAGACATCATTTAAATACAAGCGAGAACTAAGCGACTATAATAGCGCTCCAAGCGACATCTTCCTAACCAACACCTCGCCTTTATAGAATTTTTTTATGATTTGAAAGTTAAAAATTTGTAGTTTTTGGGCATTTTAATACTGTATAAATCTAAGCGAGTATTACCCTGGTGAAATAACCGGCTCTCAATGCATCGAAACACCGCCGTCTACATTAAACGTTTATGTGACGGACGTTTAACAATTACGGACGTTTGAATCAAACACGGGTGTAGTTGAAAGAAATCATTTAAACACGAGCGAGAACTAAACCTGCAAATTGATCTACGTTACCCAAACGGTGATATACGCTCACACGGCTGAACTACGTTACCGACATATCTATATTTTTTACCTTTTTTATAGTTTAAAAGTAAAAAAGTTGTAGTTTTATGATTTTTCCTAAATTGAAACATCTCAAAGAATGTCCATGCCAACTTTCAAGTCTCTATCTTAAACGGTCGCTTCAGGAATTTAAGATCATCAGTGAGTCAGTCAGTTACACATGCGGCTGTATATATTATAGACTCGCCTACGGCTCGATGGGGGCTCCGCCCCCATGCCCCCTTAGGGGGTTGTCCTGAATTCGTTAATTGATCTAAGTCCCAAGTACCGAACAGGCTAGTTTGGGCCTCCATGTCCCCCAAGGGGTTGCCCTAAATTCGTAAATTAATAAAAAGTCAAGTCTAAAATACGTTAGTTCCACGGAAGAACTGCACAGTCAAGACAGTAAAAAAAAAACCATCAAATACACAAAATTCACAATCAATAGTAAACAAAGCTTAAAAAAACTCATATGAATCGGTTTTAATACCCCTTCATAATTAGAATTCGTTTAAAAGTTTTGTGCTTGTATAATTATATATGTAAATATTTTAGGTGTTATGCTGGTAAAAATATATACTTTAGGTTAGACGATTGTTTCTGTGTTAGATGAAAAGAAATTTCAATTAAAAGAGTTAGGGTTAGAGAACTAGGGTTCCTCTTAATTCGTTAAAAAATATAATGGAGTTGTGAAATATTAATGAATATGTAAATAGTCATGCTCAAAAGTTGTTGTGTAAAAATTTGGAGATACGATTATGATTGCACATGATTGAGGTAATAGCTGTATTCTGAAAAGATAAAAGTGGAATAAAATTATAAGTTTATACAGAGGATCGTTGTATGTAATAGGAGAAAAAAGGGACAAAATCAAGATATTTGAAATATAAAAAAATATGGTATAGGCTAAGATGCTTCAGTTCCGCCACGGGGTGGCCAAGAAACGCAGGAATCATATATGTACCATATAAAGAAACGATAATAATTTTATCATTCAAAATCAGCAATTATTAATTTAACAATTTGAAATGTTATATATATCAGTTCAGAAAATTAATAAAAATAGAGCCCTAGTAGTATGTAATAGATCACAGGGTATTAGGTACTATAAACATGAAGTCTTAAAGTCTTTATATAGTCTTAAAATGAAGAAAGTTGCAACTTAAGAACCATAAAATCGGCGTACATTGTGCATTTTCAACCAATGGTAGTAAAAAAAAACCAATTGTGAAATAATAGCCAAAAAAGGATTATTGGTTAAATTAAAATATACTGAAAGAGTTACAATAATTGATAAGCATAGAATAGTTTTCAATTACAACAATAATAGGGTTAATCGAGACTTTAGGTTAGAGCACTGCATTGAGGAAGTTTGACGGACAAAGTGGCAGCGAGAAAAATTACTATTGAGTTTAATTCAATTGGTTATTATAATATTTCTCAGCCTGATGGGTCATCAGATATGTAGATGGTCTTAAAAAAAACGTCGGAAGTAAGTAAACGTTAGCGAAGGTAAGAATGGAAAGTTCAATCGTTCTATAACTTAATATGTTCAATTGTTTCCTAAACTAAATCTAAGCCTGATTGGACAGCAGCAAATAGGTCAAAGACCGGATATCAAACGTGTTGGGACACGTTCAACTCTAAAACTGCACCAGAACTATCAACTGAAGCGCTATATTCAATCTGGGGATTCATATAGAGAGACAGCATACAAATAGTAGAAAATTAAGTTATAATTACTGTATTAGGTAATTTTTTGTGCGAAAACCTACAAGAAAATTTCCAGCATGAGAAAACTAAAGTCTAGAAATGTAATAAGACCTAAAATATTTTTAGCAATTAATATACAGTGTGGCCGAAAAGTCCCTTTACACTATTTGTTATTACGTTTTACACTGTTATAAACGGAACGACGGCCAATACTGCACTGTGGGGTAAGGGCGCAGGGGTGGGAGAAAGTAAAACCCCTCCCCCGCCTCCGCCCCGCCAGGGCTCAGCCCAAGGTCGCCGACGCCCCCTCAGTCTCAGTCCAAATCTGAGTCAGACAACATGGCGGACACCAGTGTGTTTAGTGTCGAGGAGCGTTTAGTTGCTTCTGTGTGGGTGCATGAGCGTCCTCACAACAGAAAAACAATGGAGGAAATCATGAATGACTTTGCAGTGCGGTTTGGGAAACCTTCACCGTCCCGGCAAACATTAATAGCATGGGAAAAGAAGGTGTTTGCAACGGGATCCGTTCTCGACGCGCCAAGATGTGGACGACCAATTACTCGAGTCAAATCCTGCGCTGCTGTGGAAGCTTCCGTTGCACGTTCGCCAATGAAATCCACCAGAAAACGGTCTTCAGAGCTGGGAATTCCACGAACAACAATGCAAGACCACATGCGAAAGGATTTGAATATGAAGTGCTTTCGGCCCCTGTCAGTCAACGAGTTAACAGACAACGACATGGACCTTCGTGTGCAAGCGTGCCAGGTTATGCTTCGACGCTTTCCGAGGCACAGAGACAGGAAAAACGTCATGTTTAGTGACGAATGTGCGATTTACCGCAGTTCTCGCAACCGGAATGTTTATTTCTGGTCGAAAGAAAATCCTCACTTTTATGAGGAAGTTGAAAATAACCCGCCTCACGTGATGCTTTGGGCTGGGATAACTTCCGACCACCTGCTTGGCCCCTATTTTTACGAGGGCACTGTTAACCAAGAAAGCTATCTTCGAATGATAAATGAATGGTTGGTTCCTCAACTAAGAGCACAGGGAATATTGGACACTGTTATTTTGCAGCAGGATGGAGCTCCGCCACACTTTGCGCTGAGTGTTCGCCGCCGCCTGAATGAACTCCTGCCAGACCGATGGATTGGACGAGGGTCTGCGAACTGTCCTTCCCCAATGCCCTGGCCTCCAAGGAGCCCCGACCTGTTGACAGCTGACAACGCACTGTGGGGTTTTATCAAGAAAGAGGTGAGGAAACAGCGGTATGTCACAAATGACGAGCTAAGAGAAGGAGTAAGGGCGGCGTTTGGACGAGTCACACCTGAGATGCTGCGACGAATGAGCAAAAGAACATGGCGTCAAATCAAGCTGTGCCGAGACCACGGAGGTATGCACACCGACGTTTTGGACTAATTTTCTTGTTCACTATTAAGTAATTGTCAATAAATTTGTGATTAAAGAAAATTCGAATGGTTTTACTTAATACCTATAAAACTTATATTCAGTGTAAAGGGACTTTTCGGCCACCCTGTAGAAATCAAAGCGGACATCACCTGAATGTAAAGGTACGCTTTCGATTCAGTAAACTTCATTTTCGATAATAACACAGCAATCAGAGGGAAAACCATACGCAAACAACTATGCACCCGATTGAAAATAAATATCGGGCAGAGGTGTAGTTAAAAGATATCATTTAAATACAAGCGAGAACTAAGCGACTGTAATAGCGCTCCAAGCGACATCTTAAAGAACCAACGTACTTCCTAACTAACACCTCGTCTTTTTAGAATTTTATATAATTTGAAAGTTGAAAATTTGAAGTTTTTGGGCATTAATACTGTATAATTCAAAGCGAGTATTACCCTGGTGAAATAACCCGCTCTCAATGCATCGAAACACCGTCGCCTACTCAAGACGTTCATGTTTATTGTATACAATATTAATATCAAACACGGGTGTAGTTGAAAGAAATCATTTAAACACGAGCGAGAACTAAACCTGCAAAGTGATCTACGATACCACGTGGTGATATACGCTGAAACGGCTGAACTACGTTACCGACAAATCTATATTTTTTACCTTTTTTATAGTTTAAAAGTAAAAAAGTTGTAGTTTTATAATTTTACCTAAATTGAAACATCTCAAAGAATGTCCATGCCAAATTTCAAGTCTCTATCTTAAACGGTCGCTTCAGGAATTTAAGATCATCAGTGAGTGAGTCAGTCAGTCAGTCAGTTACACATGGGGCTGTATATATTATAGATTAGGTCCCTCATTCCTCAAAAATTTGAAAATTTAACAAATATTACTCTCTGTGACGTCGCAAAGTAACTAGATTTTCCTTACTTTTAAGATTTTAATTTACTATTAATTTTTACTAGGTATGTTGACCTATTGATTTTTACTATATCTAGGTATGAGGGACCGAGATCTAATCTTAATCTACAATAAAACATAAATTTTACCAATAAATATCCAAAAAGGGGGATTGTGAGAGTTTTTTTCTGATAATATCGCTTTCAGCTAAACCACAATTTATTATTGTTAGAAAATGGTGTTACAATAATCGAATGAAAGTTAACTTTGTAAAGGATAAATATATTAATTTCGATTTCATTGGTTTTGATTTTGAAAGACAAATCATGTATCCCGACATTTTGTGTAGAAATCCTACGTTGTGTAACTGTCAAATAGTAGAAAAAGTCCAAACCTTTAAATATTTGGGCACTACTCTTCACGAAAAATTTATCATGGAGTGCACATATAACGTTTTTAATACTTAATTGAGGAAAGGCGTCAGATCTTTTTATTTTTTAAGAAATATATGTGATTAATACATTCTCGTATCCAGTATGCAATTCATTGCTGGGGGTGAGGGGCGTACTTTTCAAAACATAATCGGAAAATTATTTAAAAAAAAAAACTCAGAAACAATTTGATTTTATTCAAACAAAGACGAGAAGCATCACTTCCGTTGTTTAGAAAATTGAATATACTTCCTGTTAAATATCTGTTTGTGTTCAAAGGAGTGAGAATATTTTATCAAAGACGCGGACGAGTAGGGAATCAGCTTAAATATCAACGTGAATATGGACCCAGGCACCACACTATGCTTTTCTCAAACCTAAAATAAATAGAGCATCTATTGCAAAATCGTTTGTGTATTTGGGTCCTAAATATTACAACATATTGCCTTTTGAATTGAGAGAGTCAAGTAATGTCAAGATTTGTTCAGAAACATAAAAGGGTGGTTTATAAATTTGAATAATATTTAGGAAGTCTTAAATATTTTAAGATGAATGAAATAAATAGAAATTCAACCAGTTAGATTGCATTTTATTAATTAATTAATCAACGGGTTTTAACTATAACTTGAGTTGTATTACAAATAAATTTCAGTTATTATATTTTCCAAAGTAAATTATTTTAATTTTTAAATATTGTCAGTAAGAATGTTCATTTTAATTTGGTTTTGTTAGTTAAGTATCAGGATGAGAATTGTGAAGGACACAAGCCCATGAGCCGCACTCGTTATCAGAGATAATTAACTGGACTGCGACTGTTATCTTTGTTTTCTTCGTGTCTCTGCCATCAGAATCAAACAATGTGGCACGTAATTTCATGTCAATTTTATGTTTCATTTTGGTGTCATATTTTTTAGAAAAAAAAATATTCGATTCTATATTCTATTCCATTATTACGTTTTCTACCCAAAAACTGTAATGTAGAGGATATGATGGAATGAAGAATAAAAAAATAAACTTTACAATATAACAAAACAACTTTACTCTTGTATTTGAGTCTGCATAATACTGTCAGGTGATCAAGCAAGTGTCACTACACTTGTGAACACAAGCGGTACAAGTTTAGCATACCAACTACAAGCTTAGAAACGGCCATCCATCAATTCTGTCGTCTTTGGTTATCATGTTGATCATGATGGAGTAATCCGTGTCTATGTCAGTATGTGTATGCCCGAACTTAAAATTGTGAATTTTATTAATTAAACTACAAAACATAAACATATGTAGTGGTGTGGAAATGGTTGAATACCTTTAATAATTAGTCGTTCACAGCCATAAAAATTTCCGTAGTTTAGTATATTTTTGTAATGTAGAACAATCAATTTCCTTTTCCCGGGATGCTCAGCTGTCCTACCCAGTGGAACTATTAGGTTTCATCCTTGATCCTGGGCTAATCTGGAGCTCGCACGTAGATGCGCTGGTTGTCAGGCTACGTCTTGTGTTGATTCTCCTTAGGAGGCTGTCCAACGAACTCAAACCTGAGGATGTCAGGACAGCCTACTATGCATTTTTCCCATTCTCTGTTGAGCTACGGCACTAGGCTATGGGGCCACTCTGCCCACACACATAAAGTATTGCTGGTCCGGAAAAAAGCAATCAGTGTTCTTTCTTGTGCAGGGTATTGGACCACTGCCACCCGTTGTTCATATCCAGCAAAATTGTAACTGGATATAATGTTTATATTCTTCAATGTCTATTAGCAATTAAGGACAATATTGACCTGTATGCAACTAATGATGATGTGAATACACATTTTACGAGGAAAAGCTCCGACATTTTCTTTCCCAGAATCAGACTCTCTAAAAATTTGAACTGCTTTCCTGTTTCAGGTTTGAAGCTTTTCAATTATCTGCCTGTTAAGGTTAGGTTTTACCAAGATCTAAATTTTCAAGTGTGAATAAGACCTGGCTTCTCCAGAATCCTTTGTATTGTATTAATGAATACTTTCAACTAGATAAAACACTGATTGTAAACCTCACAAGTCAAATGTAAGGTAAATGCATGTTTTTTTTTTGTTTTTTTTTACAGTTTTTTGTTTTAAGTGTGCTGAACTCTGCAATCTGCATGGACGTTTACACCTGCATGAGCATGATTTTATATGCATGGACTGAAAAATTATTTTAGATTTAAAATATTATTTGATGTAGCCTATTGTATGTTTGTTTTTAATGGCTAAATAAATTATTTGATTTTATATTTTTTAAACTTGTTAGTTTATAGCGGCAGGGAGGCGGCGTTTTAGTAAAACTTCGATAAAGTAGATAAAAACAAAACTGTTTATAAATGAGGTTCTACGAAATAACTTTTTTTGCTTGAACGGGTTTCTAACTAATAGGTTTTCTCTAGAAACACTTAAGTTCTTCACTGCTCCAGCCTTGAGGTACATTTTTGTTGGAAAAACATCGTTTGAATTGTTTACCTTAAATGTATAAACGTGTATTATTTACTCAAAACGTAAAACTTAAAAAAATTGTAAAAACAATAGTATTTACAATAGTATTTTACAATAGTAGTATTAACAATAGTATTTTGTTCTGTAGAAACAAACAACCTCACTATTTCTACTTATTTAGTTATTTGTTGCTTATAAACGTCCGCACATATATTTGCCGTAATTCTCATGTCGAAAACTGATGATAGGTGATATAATTGGAATGTACAAACAAATATTTAATTTAAATAATTACAAATATTTAATATATTGCCCCGAATTGATATGATAAATATAGTTGTATTAAGTCACCTTAATGTTCTTAATCGTAAAGAGTTGTATGTCTTCAACCGAGTTACGAGCCTTAATTGCGCCATGATCACGTAGTCACTGGAGAAATCGAACTGTCATTTTCTTTGGTTTAATGGACGTTGTTAAAATTTAATAGTTCGACTACACATACACAAACACACATACGTATGTTACGATCATAATCGTACTCTTTTGTGTATGTGTTTTCAGACTTGAAGCTTTTAACAACGTTCATCGAGTTAGAAGAAAATTACGGGTAACGACAACGTGATCGTGGCGTAACTCAGCGCGGAAACCTGGTTGTTCATACACAACTTTAAACATGACTGGATACGGCTTTTGTTATCATAATAGTACCAGTGTATTTATACAAACTATACTGACGACGCCTTCAACTGATCAAGTGGGAATAACAAATTGAATAAAAAACCACAGACCCTCTATGATAAATTGGCTTATAGTACGTTTATCAAGTAAATCTACAAGACTAAATAATAATTGCACATTCCAAAAATTAATTAATATATCTGTAGAAAGTGAAATAAACCTTATGCACCAACATTATACAATGCAATACTACTAATAAATTCAAATATAAAGAACATATCAGAATTAGAAACCAATACAATAAACATGCAGTTGAAGAGGCGCTATTTCAAGACATTCCAATATTGTTTCGTAGTAAAAATAAATTAGTCTTGAAGCTAATTTGATATTTTGAATGAGAATCACTCTAATAAAGACTTACTTATTATTGTTGTTAAAAATCGCTTTTGATCATTTTATGTACGTGAAATGTTCATAGTATAAATCTAACTTTGACGAGTGGTTTTATATTCTTTTTCTATCACAAGAATAGAACGCACACAACATATAGAATACCCTAGATGATAATACATTTAATGTATCGCCAAAATAATAAGCCAATATACGTACATAGTCTTCACAATGGATGTATGTTAAATCAAATTGGTTTAATTTATGAATTTTTGCTGTGTTAGCCCCTCGCAGACGAGTGGCGGGCGGTGTAGGTTGTGTAGCTAATGGCGCTAATGGCACCAACAATGGGCTGCTGTTTGCCATCACTTAGTGGTCATCTGCTGCGGTTATCTTACTGCGTCAACACACAGATGGATTACCGCAAATTTCGGTCCAAAAATATATTACAGTTTGAAAAATCTTATGTATTAAACTTTCTACTAAACTCAATTGTTGCATAATTATGGGCAATTGACGTTGGACGATATGAATGATGAATTTTCTATAATTATTAACGATACTACATAAAGGTTGCCATTTTCACCCTAAAACATACATACAAGTATCCATCTACCAAGAAGGGACCGACTTGCTACTATTTTTCTGGAGTATTTTTTTGTCAGGGGCTGAACAGTTTTTAAGTAAACGTCTGTAGTTTTTTTTTTTTTTTTTTTTTTTTTTTTTTGTTTCGTAACAATCTCGGTCACACAAGCTGAAATTACAAGTAAACACGAAAAGGCTTGCAATTTTATAAGCAGCTTTTAAATAAATACGCAGACATACTTTAGTACTTATTATAACGCTCTACTGAGTATGTTTTTTTTTATTATTTATTATAACCTGATTTACAATACATCCTATACTTTAATCATTATAAGTTTAGTTTGTTAATATATTTATTTGGATGTAAATTAATTATAACACGCAGTAGAGTTCGTCGATGTTTGTAAATTAATTTTTATGAACACATAGTTTTATGGAAACTATCAAGTAAAATTAACATATCAAATACGTTATTGAAAATCAACAATATTCCTTACTTCTATAGCTATTTTTAAACTTAAGTTATTTCATATTATAGAACTTAAATGGGTGAGTTTCAAAAGTATTTCATGATTATATCCATACGTAAAGCCTTAGTGTTTATTTACACATCCCTATCAGTCTAAAATAAATACATTTCGGGATTAATTCTTAGCTAAAATGGGGGACGATTAATCGCTAAATTAAAGATGCAGCGAAGGACTAATAATGTAAGTAGTAAAATATAAATGCTTTAAATAATTTACATTTACTTACATGTCTTACCTTATGTAAAACGCATAAAAACAACTGATCACAATAGAATGAAACGTTGTTTTACTAATTTAAAGTTGCTGCCATTAGATAGTATTACAAACTATGAAGATATAATGGCTCTGATCTTCATTGTCTCAATCTTGCTGGGGAGAACTGTTATTAAATGAAGTTTCAGTTGTGAATGGTTCTTTCACAATCGCTTGAGATGTTATTGTGAGGCAATCGACTTTTGAAAGGTAATTTAAATTTCAAAGACCTATTCAATTTATTATATCTGGCTATTGAGTTATCTCAGAGTTGCAGTTATTATTATCTTAGACAGGCAAAGAAGACATTTATACTTTTCTTTACAAAGGGAAGCTTTGTGCAAGTCAACTTATGCAATTGCATGATTTTGTAAGTAAAAAGCCAAATTCAACGTTGATTGTGTTTTAATCTTTACCACATTGGCATTATGATCAGATAAATTATGTTTTATAGTTTTTGTGTTTAGTAATAGGTTTGAAAACTTTTTGTTTTAGAGATATTTAGTTTTAAAAATATGACATTGCCACCATCTTGAAACCTTGAAAGTAAGAAATGTGAAAATCGACCTAATTTTTAAATCTTAACATGCGTAATGATTATGGCAAGTTACAATAACGTACATAAAATAGTTTTTTTATGGATTAATGAAAAATTTACATACAACCAGAAACGAAAAACTAATGAAGACAGAACATGTACTTCATTGAATTAATATATTCTTTTCACATAGTAAATAAAGTTTATGTATATTAATATTTGAAGTGTAATTGATGAGGGACACCTTTTTTATTTGTGGGATGTTTATTTTAATTTTTTTGTGATTATTTATAAGATTATAATGATTATAAGATTGCGTGGACTTGTAAACTGGCAGCTGAGTGGTTACAGTGCTAGCTTTTTAATCTGAAAGTTGACGGTTCGATCCTGAGAAAGTTTAGTGCTTTTAAGGTTCGATACAGGATCCAGCTGCTATGTGATAGTAACAAAGCTACACTTCTCCAGACCAAAAACACTCATCCTTCAGTCATACTAACCCTAAAATATCGACCATAGAGAGGATCGGTATTTCAAGAAAGTAACTAAATATACAAGTATCGTGGTCAGTCGGGCGTAAAACACAAGACACAGGAACATAAATCTTGGACGCAGGGTCTCCCTAGTGGCACTCATGCGGCAGAGATAGCCTTCGTCACAAGCTTATTCAACCCACATTAACACTTATACACATATCTCCGGGGCTTTGGGCCGAATGGTCCTTCCAACACTTACATCTCATCACATATTGAAAGTAAATTAGTTAAATAACTAATAAAATCAATTGAAAGTACTCATTAACAGAATGTGGTATTTTCATTTACATATTTTAGTACATTTTATAGTTTACATTTTATTAGCGAATTTCCCATAGGGAATAAGCTATTACCGTAGGTCTCATGGTAAGACCTAAGCCCGGGACCATCTTACTTTTTCGTTTTGAGGTGCCCAGAGACCAAAAATAATAGTCATTAAAATTTATATATATATATATATATATATATATATATATATATATATATATATATATATATATATATATGTATATATGTGTCCCTAGACACGATAACTCTCTTAATAATGGTCCGATCGACACCAAATTTAGTAGAGATGTGTAATCCTACGTTTATTCGGATGAGTTCGAAAACCAGACATATCGACCTACCGGAAGGCGTAGTTTTGGGGGGTTTTGTACCCCAAAAATGGGGTTTTTGCATTTTTAAAATGTAAATTTAAAAAAATTTAAATTTTTATTTTGACCATTGGATTTAGCTAAAAAAAACACACAATTTTGAAGCTTTGCTCTATCTCCATTGGTTACAGAGATGTTACAAAGTCTAAAGACAGTACATTGTCTTTTGCGGCTCCAATGTTAATCTTATGGAGAATAAGGATGTGTTAATATTTCACTTATTAACCAATCTTTTTGGATGAAACTTGGTATTTAGCTTCATTTGGTTGAGATTCATCCATTTAAGGTAAAAAATCTTGGTTTTTATACTTATCATGGCAGCAAACCTGCATATTCTTTTCCCATGTTAATCATATGGAGAATAGGCAAACTCTTTTATTTATTTACAGATATTGATGAAACTTACTACATGGCTTTATATGGTCGAAATAAATTTTTTCTATGCTAAAAATCTACTTTTAGTGTCTCCCATGGCAGCATACCTGCATACTCTTTCCCTATATTTATCTTAAGGAGAATAGACATTTATTTCCCTATTTATTAGCACGTAATGAAATTTTGTTTACAAGTTTAGCTGGTCAAAATTAATATTACTAATTTGGAAATTCGCTGAGTACGCAGGTCTGCTGCGATGGGGGTATTTTATTAATGGGCACCTTTTACTTAAGTTATTTAGACCTAAATTGAAAACTGTAGTATATATTGTCCATAATTAAACTCCAATCCTTCAAAATTAGTGCTATTTATAAAACATTTATTTATTTACTTGTTTACGGTGAAATGTAACATTGTTTACGTTGGATAGAGTTAAACTATCAATAACTTCACAATTTCCGAGATGCTTTTAAAAACATTTTATGCCGTTTTACCAACTGGAATGGAAGTGCCCTTACCGTTGTCTTTGAAAATAAGAGGAAAGTAATTCGTGGCCTTCTTGATAAAAAAAAATCAAAGAAGAAATACAATGAAGAATACAAGAAGATTTGAATACAAGAGAAATCGTTGTATATATATTATCGTGGCCTAAACCACCATATTCGACCAAAAATAAAAATAAAATCCTAGGACAATATAATAATTTTGGCCATACAAACAGTGTTTGTTTTAGTGTATAATACTTCAGTACCTAAAGGCCGAGCGTTTCCTCATTGATTTCAAACAATAATATTCTTTATAGTAATATCAGTTACAGACGGTGCGCTAATATGCCCAGTATGGCCCAGTGCAAAAAAGGCTTATTTCTTGTTCAAGACGAGCTCGATCACTCCGCTCATTTACAACTTTCAGGAGCTCGTTCGCTTTGCTCACTCGCCTTCCAGACTGTTTTAATGTAGGCCTAAGGGTGCTGCTTTCTGGTGTACATTTGTTGAAACAAATTTGAAATCTGTAACAAGTGGATTCTAATTATTTTGTTAACAGCTGTTTTCATGATTCTCACTAATGCTTTTGTTTTTAAATTAAAATGCGTAATAACAATTATAAATATCTTTATTGTTGTAAAAATATACAATTGTTACAATGTGTTGCAGGCGTCAAGTTACAAATAACAATAAATATATATGTCATCATATAATAAATACACGCCATGTCATAATATAAATAAGGAAATAAACCTGTAATAGGTCAAGTGGTTGTACAAAAAACATACAGCGGTCTAAAATATTAAAATTATATTATAAAAAATTCTACTAATTCATTAGTTGTTTTATACTTTTACATAACTTATTTATCCAAACATTCGTAATCAGCAGTAGTACGATTTGAAAAATGATGAATTATTTTTATCATACGGTGGTACCATTTAATAATTTAGTAACTCACTGCAATGCAAAACCACATGTTTATACTGGAACACGTGATCTCCACTTTGACAGTTAAGTCAGCTCTTTGAATTATTTCTTTTTGATTTTTAACTCCAGAAGATCAATGGTTAGCATGGCAGTGCAATGTTAAAATTTTTAAAATTTCAATTGAAGATTATAAGAAATAAGATTTTTCCGGCAAAGAGACGTGTATTTATGTTATTTTTATCCCAGAACTAAGTTTTTTGCAGTTTGAAAAAAAAGCGTTCGAGCCGTTTTTGAGATCCGTGTGCAAACATAGGAATACCTTACTCGTATTAGAGTATAGAATAAGGTATGATAACAAGAATGGAAAATGGAATTTTGCATGTTCGAGAGCATATGTTTGAAGCGCGAGACTTGTCGAGCACCTGAGCCACTAAGTTTAAGAATAAGAATATAAATTTCGCGGTGCAGAACACCTGAGCCAGTGTAAGTAAAAATTACTGGTAGAAATCGATTGAAGTCGGTTTTTTGTCTGAAATAAATTTGTTGTTCGTCCTAGAGCCCTTCAAATTTCCCATGGTATCTTTGTTGGAGGTGGTTCATTTTGTAGCTACTAAAGTGAACAACAGCTTATAATTTCAGAAATGGACCAATGTGCTAAACAAATATAACCAATAGTTCGATTAATATATAGGAAATTGAAGCACCCTCAGGCTTGGCGATTGAGAGAAGCGAACAAGCTTGACCTCAAAAGGAAGAGGGCGAGTGAGCGGAGCGACAAGGTTTGTATAGAAAAGGAAAGTAACGCTTAATAGTTTTATTGAGCATAAGCTCGGTCCCTCTAGTACTATACTAAAGTTGAAAAATACGTATTAAAACGTGAACTATTGACATTTTACTCTTATTTTAGCTTATATAACAAAACATGTAAAAACTTATTTACACCTTAAAAAAGTTTTTAGAGTAACACTTATTTAAATACTTTAAAACAAACTTTAGTTTCATATCAATAAACTGCAAACCTTTTACTGATAAATAAAGTATTCTTCCACTGAAAATTTGGTGCTCGCCGAGTTTACTTGACCCACGACCTGAAAATGTGTATCAGAAATGAGTTTTCTGGTGCTAATTATATTCAAAACTAATCAACTGGTTTAACTTTTATCCCAAAAACAATTTTTACATCAGAATTTTGTGTATTTTTTAATTATAAAAACTTTTTATTATCAGAAAATTTCATTTTGAAAATTGTGAGTGGGTTAATATAACAACTAACTTTTCTAAACTCACTCAAGTTAATTACTGATTAAACCATGTAATTGGAGTTTTAAAACGGCACATTTACATCAACATATTACGGAAATTTGATTTCTTCTGGTGTAAATAATAAGTCAAAATGAGGTTTGCCTAGGTAAAATTTTAACACTGAGATGGATAAATTTAAGTTTATCATAAATACTAACTCGAAACAAATATTTTACGATGTATTGCTAGGTGTGGCTGGTGTACATTATTTTGCCAATCCAAAGCGATAGGACCTTCTCATTTCCTCTCTCTTAGCCTCAATACCTCCGCCCATTACCTTTACACTAATATTTCATCAGTTGTCTTCTGTTAATCATCTTCAAATAATGGATTCCGACTAGATTTTATTCCACATTCGCTGAGGCAAAAAATTGTTAGAAGTCACTCGGTGCCTGAAAATTTTTATTGCATAGATGTTTCACTGCGTTTGTGACCATATAGTCCATGCCGGCGCCTGGTGATATAGCTTATGTGACCACATGGTCCACACCGCACTCAATGTGATAATTTTTAACCTAATTTAACTTAAGACTTTTTAGCATGCACGCACATTGAAATTTAAAATACAAAAAATATTGCAGCTTATTGTTAAGGCAACCCTGATGTTTTATTAATATGAATGGGAACAGGATTAATTAACTAATAATGAAACTAATATTGTGTGAGAATTTGTAATTTTTGGTAATCGACACATGAACTGAAGTCATATATACATAGCCTCAAAAAGAATAGTACATATTGTGGCAGTCAGCTGATTTAATTTATGTTATCTTTATTTAAAATGTAAACGTGAGATCGCCACTCGTCGAAACTCGACCGAAATTTCAGATGATTTGGACCCAAGGAGGTTATATTCTTAGGAGGTGACACACGATGCTAAAATAGAGTGCCGCTGATTTCCTTGGGTTGGTTGCACTGAAGTACCAAATTGAACTGTGTGCAGAATTGAACGAGTCAGCTAAGGGAGTCAAAAGAATTGTGAATTAATCGTCTATTGAATCGGTTTTAATGGGAAATTATTGGAATGCAGCAATTAATTTATAGGCAAAAACACAAAAAAAAATTATAGCTCAAGTTAGAATTTTATTTTTATTGGTAATTAGTTTCATGTTATAGGAAATTTTAGTTTACATGTTTTTACTAAAACTCTTAAAATAAGTTGAGTGACATGATGATTCTATCCCGTATTAAAATTGGAATAATAAGAAAGACAAGAAAATAACTTTTTTCGTGGTATAGCATTGAGAGTACTCAAATGGTACGGAATTGTAAAAGTGAATTAAACTATTTCTAAAATCGAACAATCCAAAAAAGTACAATAAACTTAACCTTTTTAGATAATTTCCCTGTAAGGAATGCACAATCCAGAAGTGAAATATACACTGGTGGGATCCATTACAATGTTTTCTTACTCGTTAAAATAAAGAGTATATTTTTTCTAGACAGACAGCCTATTTAAATAGGTAGGTGTAGGCCTTAGACTGACTACGAATTTTAAGTTAGGATTATGCCTAATTGTCTCTTAAAAGACTCTGAGGGGGTTAACAAAAAGGGTTGGATTTGACAGTACAATCTTCCATAACGAGGGAATAAGTTATAATTTGAAATATTTTATTTTCTTCTCAGTCACAAATTCTAGTTGGCCTAGGCCTAGGCATAACTGTAATAGAATGCAGCTCAAGTTAGTTGCAGATAAGATAAAAGAACAAAGAATCAGAGTCGAATTTTTTTATTACAGAAATGTCAATTATAATTAACTATCAAATAAGTTATATTTCAGAGAAGTCGCAACAAATAAAATGTCAGAACGTCAAATTCATAGTCTAAATAAGTTATTAGCTAGTTATAGTTCTATTTCTTAAGCTATTTATAAAACAACAAACCTTAACAACTACAAATCAAATCATAATCCCTTATTCTGTAAATACCTAACTAATAAAATTGGATAAATTCAAGGAAGTTAGAAAGACACATGCCATTATTATTCTAGAATCTAGATTCCTTGGTTAGCCGTACATATTCATCGTTCCCAGAAGATTCGAACCATTTCGTTGATTAGAATATCTTTTAGCTACCGTTCAACGAACGATAAAACGGTACTTCAGTGCTAAGAACCAAACAAAATCACCGGCACGCTTTTTCGCCATCATTAGACCAATCAATCAGTGGCACCTCCAGTATTAAAATATAACCTCCTTGTTTGAACCCAATAAGTTAAAAAATTGTTTTACCACTGAAATATCTGTTTTTCCTGTTTTGCTATAATTTATTATTGCAACAGCTGTCCAATAATACAATCAATTACCCTTCTTCCATGAGATTGACGTTGAAACTTTGAAAACCTGTAGAGCGTAGCTCTGGGGGCCAATGTGAATTAAAATGGGATTCTGCTCATCTACAGGATGATAATTTTCTAACGGATGTGCAGAAATCTTCGACGATGCATACAAGCCGAGAAAAAAGGAGGGAAAACATCATGCTTGCCTATTAATATACAAGACAGAATGGATGATATTCAGTTAGATAAATTACTTGTAGATTAGTTTCGATTTAACTTTCAACGACTTGATATAATTCTCATCATATACTTATTATTATTATATTTATTATATGCTGTAGTTCGATAATTGAGTAACCGAAACATATTGTAAGAGAAATATGACTGGAGGATGAGGGAAGAATAGGTGAGATGCCTCATTTACTATATAACAACAAATCTTCCATTATTTGAAACAAATAAAAAATTATCGATTTAAAAACATTTGAATGTTGGTAGGTGATAAGTATTATGAATATAATAATGATAAATTAATTATTATTTTCCTTTCAAGTTTATGCACGTTTTGAACTCAAATATCAAGAGAAGGGCTATATTTAAAAAGTATGAAGATGCAATAACAATTGATTGTGGGAGGAAGGGGAGAAGGGTAGGCGAAGAAGTTTGTGACTGGGGCTATCTCTGCTGCACGAGTGAGCAAAATGTACAAGGTGGGGCACGTCCTTGCAGTCTCAGATATAAATGTCTATAAAGTGTGAACTTAAACGCGCGCTACATACGTCATAATGTTCCTTCTATAAAATGTTAGGTAGAGAGTTTGTTTGTGCGAATTGTTCAGCTTTTGTAAAAATAACAATTTATTTTATACGGCTGGATTTACAGTATTTGCTTTGATATTAGTGGTTTCATATATATATATATATATATATATATATATATATATATATATATATATATATATATATATATATATATATATATATATATAACGCGTCGTATACATACTAACAAAAAATATGCAATCATTTTATTACATAATCGCATATGGTGGATATATATATAGAATAGCTTTCATAACCAGCCACAAAAAAGCCTGAAAGATACTCTGCAGTGCAAATACATTTAGAAACAAACGAAATTAAACATTCGTGATCCCTGTTTATAAAGCTAAATCCTGGGCGCTAAGCCATTTCAGCTCAGTCTCGCTTGCACAATGCAGACCAATCAACCCTTCCAGGAAAGCACTCAATGGGCAATCAGATACTATGTGAGCCATAGCCTGGTTCTCCGCTCCGCAGTCGCATTACTGGTCTTCTCTCATTACCCATTTATATTTCCAATAATTACATCTTCCCACTACAGTGCCGAATCGATTGAGAACAGTCCACTGCTTCCGAGGAAGATCCATACCACCTCTGCTAAGGTCGTATTGCGAGCACACAGTGCTCGCCTTTGAATCCAAAGGTTGCCGGTTCGATCCTGAGGATAGTTAGTAGCTTTTTAATTAATCTATTCTTGACCCAGTTGCCATTTGTCATTGGGCTATTAATTAATGATGATTTAAAAAAAATGGTCGATGTTAGATAGTAACAGGACTGGGGTTTGGACCGTTCTCCGTCAAAACGTTAAAAAATGCCACTGGCGTTGATAGACACAAAATACTCCTAAGGTCGAACTGCCGGTTGCCAATTGCAAAGTGTTGACAAGATTGTGGTATTTACTATTTAATTCAGAAGCAGAAAATACATCCTCCCATTTTTCACAACCTAGCCTAACTTTCAACTCTTGTATACAAGGTTGAAAGTTAGGCTAAGGAGGCCAAGGAGCTTTACTGAACTGGGGGCTCAATTGAAAAAATTATTAAAAATACCCCCGTCGCAGCAGACCTGCGTACTCAGCGAATTTCCAATGGAATTTCAGATTATTTACTTTCCCCATAAAAACACCATAGGATCGAATATGTAGGTTTGCTGCCATGGGGTGTTGTTAGAAAATCTAAGTTAATCAATAATTGGTGAATGTAAACACAAAATTGTATCAATCTCTGGCAATTTTGTGTTTCCCCCATAAACCCCATGGGGGTGAGATGTAGGTTTGCCGCCATATGGGTTTTGTAAGCAATTATAAGTTAAGCCCTATCTAGATAATGTACATACCAAATTTGATTAAGTTATGTCAATAAATTCAAATTCAAATTCAAATTCTTTATTGCCGTAGATTGACAATTGTACAATTGTATTACAGCAGTCATGTATTATGGTCTATATTGGTTACATATATATATATATATATATATATATATATATATATATATATATATATTTTAACTAATCTGTTATTAGAATAAGAAATAAACAAAATCTTTATAACCATTAAACATAAATAATATTTTATCCTTCCTGGTATTGTAAATACTCACCAACTGAGTAAAAAGCATTTTCTTTCAAAAATGATTTTAACAAAGCTTTGAATTTTACAGGGGTGTCTTGTAATTTAATGTAATCCGGGAGCCTATTGTACAATTTTGGTCCGATATTTTGAGGTAGGGCTGCTGAGAGTGATAATCTGTGTGGAGTTTGCCTGTGATTGTGCCGATGACGAGTATTATAATTATGCACGTCTGCTCCTGTTTGAATGGAAGGAAATTTGAATTTGTAAAAAACTAACATTTCATAAATATACAAAGAATATAAAGTTAAAAAATTTAGGGACTTGAAAAATGTTCGGCAAGATGTTCTTCTATTTATTCCGGCCATTATTCGAATAGCCCTTTTTTGCAGCCTGAATACACGCAAAAGTGCAGACTCAGAAGCTGATCCCCATAAAATGATACCGTATGTTAGTCGTGACTCGATAAGAGAAGAGTAAATTAGTCTAATTATAAAAACATCTTGGAATTTTGAAAAACGATTTAATAAAAATAACTGTGATGATAATTTAGAACAAAGGGTGTCTATGTATGGAATCCACGTGAAATTTTCATCAAAAATTAATCCTAAGTATTTGTTGTCAGTTGTAAATGGTAGCTCGAAATCGTTCATTACCATTACTGGATGATCTGCTGAAAGATTGTTTTGAAGGCCGAATAATAGACAATTTGTTTTACTTGGATTTACATGGAGGTTATTGCTGTTAAGGTACTGGTAGAGATTTGTTAACTGTATAAAACTGTCATTTTCTAAATTTGAAAGCGATTTATTTTTAAAAAGGATAGCTATGTCATCGGCATACATTGTAATGTGTAGATTATCAAAGTTTCTTGTTAAGTTGTTTGTATATAAAATGTATATAACTGGGCCCAAAATTGTACCCTGGGGAATTCCAAAGTCCATTGTAATATTTTTAGATTTTTCCCTATTTATTTCCACTCTTTGGGTTCTTTCTTGTAGGAACGATTTTATCCAGCTGAGGGATGTTCCGCGCACGCCTAGTTTGTGTAATCTTTCAAACATAATTTTGTGATCTAAACAATCAAAAGCTTTTTGTATGTCTAAAAATACCCCTACAGATTTAAATTTTTGATCCAAAGCATTGACGGCTGACATGAAAAAATTAACCAAGGCATCCGTTGTATTTTCCCTTTTACAAATCCGTACTGCTCCTTACAAAGCAAATTATGATTAAACATAAAATTTAGTAATCTACGAGCGAATACATGTTCATAAAGTTTTGAAAAAGTAGAAACATTTGCAATTGGCCGCCAATTTTGCGGCAAATTTGAGAGACCGTCTTTAAATACAGGGCGTATTATTGATTGTTTTAATTGTTGTGGGAATTTACCCTCTACTAGAGATGCATTTATCAATTCTGAAAGGGGGGATAAGCAAGATATAGGGTTTTCTTGATTTCCCATAAGAATAACATGGAAAACACATTTTTGGATTTTCCCCGTAACCAGTTATGCTAAGATAAAAAATCAAAATTCCAAATTGTTTGTTTTTTTAATCTCTTTTAAATGGTTTCAGTTAAAATTGATGAATTTTGAAAATTGAGGTCAAAAAATGCCAAAAACCCATTTTTGACCCTTTTGAAACCCCATAAAACCCCGTTCCCATAAACCGACAATGCTGGTTCGCGAACTCATGAAAATAGACCTGGTCTTACACCTTCATACCAAATTTCATCAAAATTGTAGGTTCCCTTCAAAAGTTATCGGTACCACGGACACATATATATATATATGAAAATGAACGAATGGTGTTTTTGGCTTCTGGGGACCTCAAAATGAAAAAGTAAAGTGGTCCCGGGCTTAGGTCTTACCATGGCTACTACCGTAATAGCGTATTCCCTATAGGGAAATTCGCTAAAAATTATTAAAGAACAAAATACATCACACTAGGCTTGCCAAATACATCAATGGTTCAAAATTTGAGCACAGTTTAGAGGAATTAAGGAAAATCGTTAATAGGGAAGATTTAGAACCTATTTTATCTTCATATTACAATAAGGCCAGTAGAATATTTAACGCCAAAAGAAACAGTTTGAAGAGTAAATTTAATGGATTGCTTGATACACGTGCACACCATTCAGGAGGCAGTGGAACAGGTTCCATCACGGCGGACACGGCCACATGTGTAGATACTGATAAGCTTGTAGTCAACCTCTCTGTCACAGTTCTCGACGATGCGGAGAGGCGGGTTTTGAGTAAGGGTCTGAACTTTGGCATCGCCCCCACCCGAGTATCTAATGTAAACATGGTGACGTCACTCGTGTCTGCTGTTCCATTTTTGCCTAAAGAAAATAAAGACGCCTACTATTGTTAACTCGCTAAAAAGACCTATAAATATTAAACCTAACCTAAACAGGGATGAACATGATACTTTAAAAAAATTGGAAAAAGATGACACGATTGTAATTCTTCCATCTGACAAGGGAAGGACAGTAGTTTTAATGAATGAAATTGACTATCGCCAGAAAATTTATGATTTAATCAATGGTGGCCAATATAAAAAACTGGATCGAGACCCAACAAATATTGTTCAATGCAGAATTAAGAAAGAGTTAACCAAAATAAAAAGTCTTGTAACCGACAGAACATTCAATTGAGCCCCCAGTTCAGTAAAGCTCCACACTTGTACGGCCTTCCCAAACTGCACAAAACAGATATCTCATTGAGACCAATAGTGAGTGCGATTGGCTCACCTTACTACCAACTGTCAAAGTTTATCTTACCACTATTAACACCTTTGTTTGGCAAATCTGACAGTTATTTAAGAGATTCCAACGATTTTGTTGAGAAGATCAAATTGTTTCCACCCACAGACAGGTCCATTCTGATTAGTTTTGACGTCACCGATTTGTTTCCTAACGTACCCATTGAACCTTGCCTAACAATTGTCCGTGAAATGCTCGAAACAGACAATACCTTGATTCAAAGAACTAAAATGCCTGTGTCCACCATAATGGAATTATTGTCTGTCTGTATAAGATCAAATTATTTTCAGGTTGAAAATAACTTTTATGAGCAAACCAGTGGTATGGCAATGGGAGGGGTACTCAGTCCCATATTATGTAATTTATTTATGGACAGATTTGAAAAAAGATGCTATAGATGCCCTCTGAAACGAAACCAAGATTATGGTTGCGTTATGTTGACGACATTTTTTGTATATGGGAAGAGCCAATATCAGACCTCAGTAAATTCACAGATCACTTAAATAATAGATGTGACACAATAAAATTTACCACTGAATTAGAAAACGAAAACCAACTGCCTTTTTTAGATGTATTGGTAAAAAGAGGATTAAATGATTGGCAAACTAGCGTTTACAGAAAACCTACAGCAACTGGCCATTATTTACATTATAACTCAAATCATCCCATCCATGTTAAGACGGGTCTTGTCATCGGTTTAATAAAAAAAAGCAAAATCAATTTGTAGTTCAGACGAACTGTTTAACAATGAACTTGGACATATTAGAATATTTTTAACAAACAGTGGCTACCCTCCTTCTACTTTCAACAGAGCACTTAGGACTGTAACTGAACATAGACTGGTAGAAACTCCCCTCAATGAAAAACCCGTGTCGACAGTATGCATTCCGTACATTAAAAATGTACCGGAAAAGATAAGAAGAATTAATTCTAAGCATAATATTCGCACAGTCTTCAAATGTAAAGATACGATCCGGAGTCGCCTAACAAGAGTAAAGCCTATCAACAAAGAGCAAAATTCCAAGAATGTTATTTATGAAATTCCGTGCAATTGTGGTAGGAATTATATAGGCCAAACTTCGAGACCCGTAAAGGTTCGAATTAAGGGCAAACGCGCACTACAACGACCACGACCACGACCAACGACTTTTATCCCGACTGGTCGGGTCGCACAGCCTTGCGGCCGAGCCCCGACCACGACCACGACCACGATTGCCAAGCTAGTAGCTATTCAGTTACAAAATGGAAGTTGAAGAGATAGCTGTCATTGCGCACTTGTATCGCAGGTACGTTCGGCGAAGGAGAAGGCGGTACTGGGTACATCCTGGCTGTGAGGTCTACGAGAGGACTGTTCGCTACATTTTATAACGAACTACGCCAGTATGAAGAAAGGTTTTTCAATTCATATTCATATTCATAAATTCTTTATTCACAAATTGTACATGGTACAAGAATAGTGTCAAGTGTGAATTATACACTTCGACAACACAAAACCACACGCAAGACCAGGTGTACACAGTTCGCTCCAAGCAGTACTACTGGTCGGGTTGGGAGTATTGTCTGAGGCAGTGGGCGATGTGCCATTACAATCTATGTTATTTTTGGTCGCAGTCGGGTCGTGGTCGGGCGCGACCAAACTCCAGAACTCTGGTCGTGCGACCATGGTCCGACCGCTGAGTCGCATGTCGCCTAGTGCGCGCTGTTCCACTTACTTCTATGATAAAACTGGCCGCATGCGACTGGTCGGTTGTCGTGGTCGTGGTCGTGGTCGGTGTAGTGCGCGTTTGCCCTAATGAGCACACAAAAAAAGTAAAAAATAAAGAAAAATATGGCTCACGGATAGCTGAACATGCACTGGAATGTAATTAATCAATAAAATGGGGTGAAAGTAGGATTTTATTTAAAGAACCTGATTGGAGGAAGACGAATATTGCGGAGTCACTTTTCATGGCCATTGAAAACGAGCCATTGTCGTGTCCATCTGTCGACATCAGTCCTGTTTACATCACAATTGTTAAAAATGAATTGGAATACATGCGAGATAAGAGCCGGAAGGTGGACGGCTTATCAGCGGTAAACAGGACCCCCTCCCCCGCACCCTCCCCTACAGCAAGAGGTCAGCCCGTGTCAGTTGTGGTTCGGCGTTCGGCCCGCGTGCGGGCAAAAAATAATAAGTTTTCTGAACCCTGAGGAAGCGGGACGTTTTAATTAGTTTCGGTCCCGCGAAACGTCGGTTTTTCGTCACTTCGGGATTATAAGTGTTTTCGTGTGTCGTGTTTTGTGTTTTTTTTGTAAATCCTGACAAGTCCCGAGCTGACGACAATCAAAATAGGTGAGTGATACCCAAGAAATACATTATTCATTGAAGATACCTCACCAAAAACATGTCATTCAGAAATAAAACCTTGTATACAAGAGTTGAAAGTTAGGCTAGGTTGTGAAAAATGGGAGGATGTATTTTCTGCTTCTGAATTAAATAGTAAATATCACAATCATGTCAACACTTTGCAATAAAAAGACCCCGGCCGAACCGTTGAGCACGTCTGCACTTTGCAATATTATATTAGTATTTCATGCCCTGAAAGACTTTTTAAAAATAAATTGACTGGTAAACCTTAATGGGTAAACAATGAAATTGTAACCTTTAAACAGGTTTTGGTAAATGCTTACAAAGAGTGGAAATTAAATAAATCGGAAAGGCTCAGGCTAATATATAACTTACTCAAGAAACAATACAGAACTTAAATTAAAAATACTAAACAACAGTATTATTCTCAAGTCATCTGCAACTCGGAAAACCCTTTGAAAGGAGCATGGCAAGTTAAAAATAAAAGTAGGCCTAGTAAACAAAGCAGTAATAATGAAAATTTAGTTTTAGGCATTAACAACAGTACTATTACAGATCCAATTACAATAGCAAACTGTTTCAATAAATTTTTTGTCAACATCTCAAATATAATAGACCAAAATTAAGTATCCAAACATTGGTCTGGTTTTCCATTATGTGGGGACCAGTTTTTGTCCACTTTTGGCTAAGTCACTACTATGGAGGTGGAGGATGCTGTTGCCAACTTTAAGTCTAAGAATTTGCAGGGTACGATGGACTCTCTATCAATATCTTGAAAAGTTGTATAAATGAAATAGCAGAGCCATTAGTGAATGTCATCAATCAGTCTTTTGCTGAAGTAGTTTTTCCTGACGAGGGCAAATTGGCAGCAGTTAAGCCTCCATTTAAGAAGGGAAATAGAACTCAAATGGAAAATTATCGACCTATCTCGCTTTTACCAGCCATCACAAAAATTCTCGAGAAGATTGTGTGTGAAAATTAGTCAGTTACCTTGAAAATAAAAACTTTTTTCTGCCTCAACAATTTGGATTCAGGAAAAATAAATCTACGAAATTAGCCCTAGTATTTTCAACATTTGTAACAAAATGCATAGATGCATTAGAAAATGGTGAAACAGCTATTGGAACCTTCGTAGACCTCACAAAAGCGTTAGATTGTGTGGATATCCAAATCTCAATGGAAAAGTTGGCCGCAGCCGGGATTATAGGTGATGCGCTAAAATGGTTAAGTTCGTATCTTAGTGATCGAAGGCAGTTAACAATGGTGACTCATAAGAACTCTTTGGGCCAAATTACATCTTTTCAATCTGAAATAGAGGAAGTTTTTATAGGAGTGCCGCAAGGCTCAAATCTTGGGCCTATCTTGTTTCTCATCTATATAAACGATATCGGAGAACATGTAGATAAAAATCGCCTCATAAATTATGCTGACGACACAACCTTACTAACTACAGATGCAAACTTGGAGGAATTGCAAATTTCAACATTTCTAAACGCCAATAGCCTTTCACAATATTTTGCTGACATGAAGCTTTCTTTAAATCAAGGAAAAACTAAATTTGTACACTCTAAAACTACTCAACTACAACGTAGAAGACCTCTTCATGCTGTAAATTTTATGATAGGTGAGGAAGAAATTGAGGAAGACTTAACAGCTGATTGTCTCGGGGTTTTCACTTGATTGCAATTTAAATTGGACTCACCAGGTAGATCAAGTTTTTTCAAAATTGTCCACGAACCTGTTTGTCATTAGAAGTTTATGCAATATGTTGGACTTAAAATTTCTACTAATGGCCTACCATAGCCTTTTTGAAAGTTATATACGATACTCTATTATATTATGGGGGTCATCAAGCAAACATAACCTGGACAGAATATTTAAACTAAAAAAAAGAACAATTCGTGCAATAGTTAAAAAACCAGCTCGGACTCATTGCACTCCCCTGTTCAAGAATTTAAAAATATTGACTGTGCCTTGACTATATGTGTTTGAAACAATTTTTCCTGTAAAAAGTCATAACCTGTTCAAGCTCCTCTTCACAATTACAACACACGTCATAGAGATAGATTTGCAGTTTCACATAGACTTACTCTTACTGAAACCAAGCCAGAGTATATGGGCCAAAATTTTTTTCATCAGTTACCTGAAGACCTGAGGAATATCAAAAGTTTAAATAAATTTAAGATCAAGCTGAAGGATTACTTAGTCGATAAATGTTATTACAGCCTGCCAACCCTGTAGTGTAATATAATAGAAATTCATCAAGCTTAAAGTTTTCAAGACAATCGAGAAAAGTTATCTAAGCAATGAAGACAATAATTTTTAGATAGATTAAGCAAGATAATTAAGCAAGATATTGGATAATTTTAGCAAGATTATTGACTTGCCACATGCTCCACAACGGGGTCACCGTGGTTCAAGAGGATATGTAAGTAAGTAAATATATTTTAAAGTATTAAAGTTATAAAACTAAAAAAATTGCAAATTGATTTTGAGTGACAACGTCTACTTCCTAAAATACTTATAGTCCTTGAACCTCCAATAGGGGACGGCTCACAAGGAACCAGAGTACAATCTTAAATGTAAAATTAATATGTCAATATGTACATCACATTAATGGTCTCTAAGAATAGAGAACAAAGCCGAAAACCCGACCGCAAAAGAATTACCGAGTCAAAAATGACAGGCGATCAAACTTTACATTTAAATTTATGTTGCTGCAAACAAAAAATTTAATAATTCCCAATACAATAAACCTTTTGAGGTCAGGGTTGTGGAAAATTGCTTAGAATTCAAAGCCCTTTGAAATCAGGTAACTACTATAGACCACCCACTGGTCCAGTTTTGGACCTTTGACCTCTGGGATTCTCCAACCGGCCCACCCGCCCGGTCCTAGCACTCCCCCCCTCCCATCCCAATACCCTCGCGCTACCCCGCCCGGCCCTCACGCCCCCGCCCTCGCCCCCGCCCCACCACTAGATCTGAATAAAATTTATCAATCTGACTAGGTTTCGAACCCGGGCCTCCTAGTTGGTAGGCAAGCGTCTTAACCACTGGTCCACGCCACCATCTATGTAGGAACGGATTTTAAAGTCTAATATGTCAAAGTAAGTTTGAAAAGGGTTCTTGCTTTATTTTTGTATAAACCTAATGTGATGCTAGTTTGTCAATTCTATGCTTTAGCGTGATACTGTTTTAGTAGTTTATTAGAGAGTTAGTTTGCTCGATCTCTCTTAGGGTTGTCTTCCTGCGTTTCATCATGCTTTCGTGTTAGTTCGTCCGTTCTCTCCTATGAGCGCTGTCGGCGCATAGCGTCACCCTTTTTAGTTCGATCGTTCTCTCCTAGAGTGTAGCACTGAAAGTGATTTTTTTGTTTAGTTAGTTTGTTTAATTTAACTTGACGAGCCTCCCGTTTGAGTGCAGGATGCTAGTTTATGTCACTTTTTACGCTAGTTCTTCCGTTCTCTCCCAGGAGCGCTCAAGTCCCTCAGACACTAAAGTATACTTATTTGTAAAACACTTGTGAAATAATAAGACATTGAATGTTCAACACAAACATTTTATTTACACACAGTTAAAACTATTTACAAATTATTTAGATCTATTTACAAAATTAAATAAATTCTATTCCAGCGCCGTCACCTCGGTACAGTAGAGACGGCACTGTAGTGTAGCTCTTCAAGACGTCATCAGTGAGGACGGCGAGGAATCGCCGTGGAAGGTATACGTTCAAGAGAGTGTCATCCCCAGGTGATTGGAGTATGGCGCACACAGCTTCGCCGTAGCCTGTTTGAGTCTGAAAAACGCTGAATCTTGTACGGGATATTCTGACGAAGATCTTGAAGCCGGGTAAATCGTGGAGCGTTACAATTATTGAGACGTCCTTTCAGCTCTGCCATGATGTAGGCGGTATCACTGTCACTGGTTGAATGGCAATATGGTGTTCACACACCGCCTTTTTACTGGTTATAATATTGAACAAGTTTCAACACGTTGTTCAGGGCACACATCATTTTAGACTTTCCGTGAAACAAACAGTACACTGGCGAAGTTTCGAGGGTTTTCAAGGAAGGATAGTTTTCCAAGTCCAACACCAGACTGTCAGTAAAACTTTCTCTAAGGTTTTTAACTTTTTCCAAACCTTTCATGTACACTATGGAATTTCTAAAGAGGGGCTTCAAATGTCGGTTGAGAGCTTGAATGGTGATATCCCCGTCTTGCCAACCGATGCCGTGATAATTTTTGGTAATCCACGCACACTGTTTCTTGATTTTTGAATCCAGAGTAGCGTAAGGGTGGGGCGATCCTACAGTCCAGTTTTGTATAACTGTACCGTCGACCGAAGCGATAGCAAACTCTTTAATTATAAAATTATTACTAGAGTCTTTGAAACCTTGAAAGTCGACAAACAACTCCATGACCGACCCACAGCAGTGGTGTGCAGTGAGTGAAAGTTTGGTTCCTTCAATCTCGAAACCCCCCACCCTGGAAATCCCCACCCTCTTAACCAATTGACGATTACAACATGTTACAAGTACATCTAGTACACATCAGGTATACAAATATCAAACATGTGCTGAACACTATTACAATAAACAATTTTCTCTACAATGGAATCTATCGAACAAAATATCATTTTTCACGAAACAAAACTTTGTAGATTTAACACTGTCTAGTTGTAATCTACCGTGACGTTGCGGTACCTATCCACCTCTGACGTTGCAAAATTCACCGAGTACGATACAGTTGACTGCTTCCGTGAGGGCGGTGGCAAACTTGATTTCCACACGTAGACTGCCTCTCTGGACCAAATTCCAGTGTGATCCTGTCGCTAAATTGGGTGTCAGATCAAAAACGTATAGACAGTAGCCGTTAAGGTACATGACTCTAGAAATCCCGTTTCCTTGGTTTCGGTTGTGGATCCCGCTTCCTGAAAACAACGTGTTGTAGCAACACGTGTACAACTGCTGGTTCGTGTAGTCGGGTTGTAACGCATTGGTGTCCGTTAACATACAAAGCCAGAACGTTTATGTTGTAATGGCTAAAGTTCACTTACTTACTTCACTTATAGTCTCCGTCCGTGGGCTTCCTTCGAAGCGTTGAACAGGTCAAGGTGCCAACTCTGTCGTTAGCCACCATAGGATGGGTTGGGTTGGGTGAGGTATGGACAAGAGGGGTTACAAATTTTAGAATGCTCAAAGAAGCTATCTAAATCATAATATGAATGAAGCAATAGATAATTCTTTAAACCAGTGCGAAAACTATTTGGATTGAGAATGTCAGTTACAAAAGAAGGCAGAGCCTGAAAAAATTTTAGGCCAAGATACAATGGTTTCTTTTAAAAAAGGGAGAGCCTATGGTACTCAGAGAATTTATGCTTATGTCTAGTGTTATACTTGTGAGAACGTTGATTGTAACAAGAAAGATCTTGGCTTCTTATGTACATTACCAATTCAAAGATGAAAAGGCATGGAACAGTTAGAATGTTGGATTGCTTAAAAAAATCACTACAATGCTCCCGAGGAGGGAGTTTAAAAATTATACGGATTGCTTTTGTCTGAAGGGTAAAAATACGGTCTAAATGTGACTTACAACTACCCCATAAGGAGATAGAGTACACAATATGTGATTCAATTAGGCTAAAATAAACTAGTTTTGACAAATTCAAATTGGGATTCAAGCAGCTTGTTCTTCTCAGAACAAAGAGCCCCGAGGATATCTTCTTTTCTATTTTTTCGATTTGATTCGACCATGCTAGACTACCGTCCAATCTCACCCCTAGAAAATCTACAGAATCAGATAGGACCAGCCTATCTTCATCAATGAAGATATCGATGTTTGAGGATGGATCAGCGAGGCTCCTCTGATGCGTCTGAATGCGGAGACACCCCGTTTTTGTGGAATTTAAGCTGAGGAGATTGTCAGAAAAGTACTGAGCAAGCTGATTGATTTTAATGAAAGTGTCCACTTCAAGTTGTTCGACATTTTTATTTTTTGTGAAAAGGGTGGTGTCATCCGCAAACAGGAAGAGACTCTCGTCCGGAACTATCCCCGGCATATCATTGACATATGCCAGGAACAACACCGGGCCAAGAATCGAGCCCTGAGGAACTCCGCTAGTGACGAGTCTGTCCGTTGAGCGAAAGTTTTTGATTTTTGATTTTGACTGATGTTGAATTTCTGTGAATTGTCGTCTGTTTGAAAGGAAAGATGTGAGCCATTTGAGAGCCAGAGAACTGATTCCAAGTGATTTTAGCTTTTCAACGAGAATTTTTGTATCAACACAGTCAAAGGCCTTGGAGAGGTCCGCATAGCAGCCAATAACGGTCTCACCGGCATCGAGTGCATCGATACACTGGTTAACAAAATCAATTAGTGCCAATTTGGTGGATTTATTTTTCCGGAAACCATATTGTTTTTTACAAAAGAGTTCATTTGTCTCCAGGTAGCGTGTCAGCTGCTCACACACCACCCTTTCGAAGACCTTGGAGAAAGCTGGAAGGAGTGAGATTGGACGATAGTTTCCTAGCACCGTCTCATTGTCCTTTTTAAAAGAGGGCTTTACTTTGGCGAGTTTGCACTTATCGGGAAAAGTTCCATCAAGGAGAGACTGATTAGTGATGAACAGCAGAGGATCCAAAATTTCCTCCTTGCAATGTTTCAACACCATCATACTTATCTCATCGTAGCCAGAGGAAGTTTTTGCTGAAAATTTTGAAAAAATTTTATCAAGTTCTGGCTTTGAGATTGGTTTAAAGTTATTAAGGCAAGAATGAACAGGCGCGGCAAAGGGCTGAGTGTTCTGCTGACAATATTTTGTTTTGTTTTTTCAGCAATGGTGACAAAATAAGAATTGAACTCCTCACAAACCTCATTAGGCCTAACCACACATCTATCATCTATATTTAATTTCATATTCTTGGGATCATTTGAATTTTTATTTCTAAAACTATCGATAATTTTCCAGGCCTGCTTAGATTTATTTTTTGCAGTCAAAAGAGAAGATTCCATCCAGTCGGCTTTGGCCTTCTGGATGGTTTGTCTATAATCGTTTCGGGCACGCTGGTAGTACAACTTATCTAACGGATTCTTTGAGTTTTTGAGCCTCAAAAACTAAAATGGTCAAACATGATTTGTTTTTGAGATCGACCTCCTCAGTTACCCATTTACATTTCTTAGTATTATATAATTTAACATTTTTTACAGGACAAGCGATATGAAAATGAAACAAAAAATTCTTAAGAAAACTATCATACATGTCATTTACGTTGTTGGCTAGATAAACCTCCCTCCATACCTCAGTTCTTAGTCTAATTTTTAATTCATCTAGATTTTCAGGCTTAGTCTCTCTTCTCGAGACACAAACATATTTATTTGTCTCAGCGTAAGCGGCTGGCAGTGAGATATAAATGGCATCATGATCGGAAATTAGAGGAGAAATAACACCCTGTTTGGTGGACTGCAAGTTGGTAATAAAATTGTCAATACAAGAGCAAGTGGTGTCAGTGACCCTTGTCGGCGTTTTTATCGCCAGTGAAAGCCCAAAAGATTTCAGAATGTTGTTAAAAGATCTGAACTTGTTATTCCTGGTCAGGGAATCGATGTTAAAATCCCCGCAAATGAGTACCTGATCTGTAATGCTGACAGCATTAACCAGGAAAAGATTGAGCTTGTCAAAAAATGCAGGCAGGTTTTGATCAATGGGAGACCTATAAAGTGCCCCAATAAAAAAGATTTCCCCATTTAAGTTTAGTTTGATGGCAGCACTCTCAAAAACAAAGTCTTCATTAAGAGGGTCTGTGAAATCGAGTATCCTGAGATCTTTGACAGATGAATTATTATTGCAAAAAATGGCAACTCCACCCAAATGATTGGTTTCCCTCCCATAAGAATGAAGGAGTGTGAAATTGGTCAACTGAAAATTGGCTAAATTATCGGGACTAAGGCCATGCTCACTGACAACAAAAACGTCGGGGTTCTCCTCTGAGAGAAAAATTTCGAGCATTTCGAGTTTACCGAGAATGCCTCTTACGTTGAGATGAACAATTTTACTATGAAACCTAGAACTAACATTTTTTCTTTTGACCCTATTTATATTATATCCTATGTGACTTTGGCTTCGGGAAGAGTATTCAAGTTTTTTGAATTTTCAACATTCCTGATACTACTTAAAATATAGGTTAAGACTAAGTTACAAAGAAGATCCTTGCCTAGGCCGTTCAGGTGCAGTCCGTGGTTCGTATACATCCCCCTTTCTAACAAGCAATTTAACCTGAGAAAGCCCCATCCATTTTCACTACATTTTTTCTTCACGAGAGAGTTTTGTTTAGAAATTAGCTTATTTTCCCCTTTTTTGTCGAACCGCAAAGGAGCCTCCACCCAGAGCACTGTGCCACTCGTATTGATTTTCCCCAGAGCGTCCAATTCACTCTCGAGTCCAACAATGCTCTCCTCGCTGACATCGTTCACACCACCAATGATAACTAGGCAATCGCCCTCAGCGGCAGTCTGAGCGTCCTTGCAGACTCTCTCCCTCACAATCTGGGAAAGCGGCTGTCCCGGCCCAAACCAGGACTCAACACCAAAGTCACCACCAGCACCCGCTCGGATTCTCTCACCACATCCCCTTGCATGGCTGTCTCCCCTAATCAAGATTCTGGGCCTTAGTCCCTTTTTATGATGGCCTCTAGGACCCAAAGATTGAGTAAAAGTTTCTTTATTTTGCTTGTTATCAACCAACCCCGATCGAGGGACAATTGCCTTCTGCCTAATCCCATTGTGGCATGGGGCTGGCAGAGACTCAACCAAACTCAATAGCTCACTATTCGAGTTGAACGGATTGCGTTCAAAGCTTCCATTGTAGGCGCTATTTCCGACCAACCCCACAACCACAACTACTTCGGCAACTGGCCCAAGTAGACATTGTCGATGGTTTTTCCCAGGACGTCACTGGGAATGGTGAACGCCTTCACTTCTACCCGTGTGATTGGATACTTTGCCGTACAGGATTCCAACATTTTTGAGTGTTCGATCAAGACCGTCGGGTTAATCTTTACTCTTCGTACCATCAGACTGGCTTCCATGATGTTGATCTTGAACTGTGACTTTGACATGAGACTGAAACTGTCGCGGGACCTAACAAATTTAATTTTTAGTTCCACACCGTTCACTAGATACTTTCTTTGGTGGAAAACGTCTTCGTGTATGTAACCCATCATGTCAACGGGGCGGCTGTTGGCAAAGTATCTACGCCTTTACTTCAACCCTTGGTTTTCATCTTCTGTTTTATCCATTTGACCGGCGGTATCGTCTTCCCAGAGTGCCATGGTAAGGTGTGTACTTTTCGCACCATCGTCGTAGTTTAAAAGTGTTTCGATGAAGGCGCGGTACTCATACGTGTTTCCATTTGCCGATACAAGTTCTGGTTAAAGTACACTTCCACCTGTCTAAACATGGAATGCAGGAAATAGTTTACGGGGTCGACTTTATCGCAGTTAGCGTCAAGCAGCTCATTGTCATCTTGCAATATTCTCGCTTTTACGCAAAGTAATGTTTGCGACAAGTCCAAACACTCGTCGCGTCTCCGTGACCGAGTACGACGAATTCGATGGGTGATTCGTCAGTGAGAGATGATAAAGGCTTGTATTGGACCCACTCACCCCGGTCGATGCTCGTTTGTGTAGGCGGTAGAGAAAACAAGTCCAATTCAGTTTTGGAACATTCAGATGACATATTGTGCACGTAGGCCATTATGAAAAAATATCAGAAGGTGTGTTTCATTGTCTTATTTTTTGTAGCTTTTTTAACATCCGACTGTTTCTTTGTTGGTTTTTTCTTCTTGTTCGGTTTGTTTTCCTTCTTGCACGTCGGGTTTTTCTTCTTGGACGTTGGGTTTTCCTTCCTGATGATGTTCACTGTACGAGGTTTCGGCACAGACTGAGCGATCGCAATTGAACTACCGGTAGATATAGGCATTGGAGTGCGGTCACCGAAACCGAAAATCCCGCCGACACTGGACATGTTCACTCTGCGAAGTCTCGGAACAGACTGACCCGTTCACCGCGTTAAATCTAAGATGCTGGAAGCCAAAGAACCACAAGGTAAAATTATTCAAATCGTTATTTTCGAGGGACATAAACATAGTTTATTTCATCAGAAGGAAATATTTTCGTTCTGAAACAATATTCGTCAGAAGTTTCCTGCTTTAAATCTATCAGTAGATACCCGTGAGATTCCGAGGTGGCATCAGCGAATGCTTCCTGAAGGAATCGAGTTTTCTCAGGGCATATTTGTTGTGCTAGATGGCGAATCTGCACCTTGTCACGCGGGTTCTTAAAACATACGATGTAGCGGGCATTCAATGATATGTCTCGTTGCCCTCTTTCTTGGTGGAAAATGTTTTGAGTTATGTAGAACACTCTGATATTGCAATGATGGCACCCTCTTTTAAACGAATCTACCACTTTTTGGTCCGTATGATTCATCATGTCGTCATGACAACTAGTTTAGGGTTACCGCAGTCTTCCAACTCTTCTATGTCTGGTAATCCTCGTTTGAACTGTACATGTATTTTGATGTTTGAAGGTTCTCAAGCTCCGTAATACCAAGAAATGGAGGAAAATATCGTATCACTCATCTCGTTCATATTCTCTATGAATTTCTTTACAAAATGTGTTTTACCAGCCGTACTAAGACCACTTATGATGGCTGAAAAAGGATGTTTCCACCTCGGATCCATGATTGCGACTGAGGTTGATTATTGATTTTCAATATATATATGAGTTTTAACTCCTTTTGCTTTATATCCCACCATTTTGTAAAAACATATATTTGTATTTTATATAGTATACATACTTCAGTCATGTAAATCATGTTGGATCAGGCAAACTTCCATTAAAAATTTTATTGTTTCCTCTTTTGCGCTTTTTTAAGGACCAATACTCTCAGTCACACCTTTTTCTAACGACTTCTGATAAATACCCTGACCTTCCGGGGTACCAGCTCAGTTGAGTGGAATGTCCCGAGCGGTAAACATCAATTTAGAGCTCTGCGAGTTATAATCAAGTTGAAATCTACACTAACCCTGTTGCGTGTAGCTGATGAAAGTTTAGTGACCGCCTTATGTGAGTGTTTTCTAAATATATTGAACGGTAATATCCCTATTTCTCTTGAAGTGAGGCGGAAACTCGAAAGGTACAAACATACTATAAGGTCCATAGCATATTCGAAAGGATCATGGAAGTCCAAAAGAGCCCTTCTAGTTAAGCACCGTAACACACTAGTTCCTTTGGTTATCGACACCGCACTCAACTATTTCAACGATGAATCATGCAAAGAAAGTGGTACTGATTTCACCCGAAGCCCTTCAACGTATGAATGAACGGCGGCAGATAAATGAATCTTTAAACATCTTGGAAAATTACATGAACAAGTTGCTGCATGCCACCAATCTCGATGATAGAACGAAATGGACGCAGTACCAACAAATGTTGCAACGAAGACAGCATTTTCATGACGAACTGCGTAAACCTGTGGAGATACCTATTTCATCTAGTGTTAACCACACATTGACCGAGCATTTTAGAGAAGAAATCTTACGAACTATTCCGAAAGCATTCAAGACAAAAGGAGAATTGTTGTTTGATAGACTTTGTGAAAATGACCTAATTACGTGGGACCTTTATGGCACTGTGAGTATAAATGGAGCACCTATCCCCAGCTCAAACATTGTAGATTTGGTGTGTGACGTTGTAAGATGCAAGAAGACGTCGGCCGGCCCTGTTGGATGGGTGCAGTTTGTGAACGCTTTACGTGAAATTAACGTACCCCAAGAGTTTATCGGTCACCCTCAACGCAGACAGCAACAGCAACCAGTAGCGACTTCGTCGCCTAGGCCCGCCTTTCCTTCGCTTACAGCTCGTCGAAAGAAAACGATTACGCCAAAGATTGTAGAGAAGCAAAGGAGGTTAGTGACACGGAACTGGGCAAAGTTAAACCTTCAACAACCATGAAATTGGAAAAGTTATACTACGAGCCAACTAGCTCTGCCTGTTTTACCGGAAGTGAACCACTAATAAGAAAGACCAAGAATACAATAGATCCTAAAATGACCATGGAATTGTTAATGTCCCAAGACCCCTACACCTTGCATAAACAAAAACGAAAAAACTTTGCTAGAAACCGATACATTATAAATAATATTGATAACTTATGGCAGGCCGATTTGGCCGTATTTAGAAACATAGCGAAATACAATGACGGTGTCGGTTATTTACTTGTGGTGATTGACGTGTTTTCAAAGTATGCCTGTTTGAGACCGTTGAAGAAAAAGACAGCCAAAGAAGTTAATGAAGCTTTTGAGTCGATTTTCAAAGTTGAAGGAAGAAAACCAAAAAGTTTCCAGTGTGACAAGGGGCGAGAGTTTGTCTCGATTGCATCTAAAAGGTTCTTCACAAAACATGGAATCAATTTTTACACAACTCGTAATCCTGATACGAAAGCTGCTGTAGTAGAACGGTTTATATAAATCATAAAGATTGTGGCGCTACTTTACCCAAAAAACACGTTTCGTTTTGTAGATGTTGTTCAGGATTTGGTTAGAGCTTACAACAATACCGTGCATTCGGCAATCAAGATGCCACCAGCAAGTGTTAATGACAAAAACGTCCTCAAAGTGTGGCGAACGTTGTTTTCACAGCAAGAAACTTACATAACTCAAAAACTTTAAGTGGGTGATACTGTAAGGATATTAAAGGAAAAGAAACATTTCGCAAAGGGATACGAGAGCAACTGGACAGAGGAAATTTTCAAAGTCGTCCGTGTCATTAGACACCCGATTCCTGTATACGAGCTGCAAGATTTGGCTGGTGAAACAATAGACGGCATATTTTACGGTGAAGAACTTAAAAAAGTACTTGTCCCAAAAGACAAAGTTTATAAAATTGAGAAGATACTGGAGATGAAAGGTTCTGGTAAGACTCGAAAGTTGTTGGTAAAATGGGAGAGGTACCCGGCCAAGTTCAATTCTTGGATCTCGGCTTCCTCGTGGAGCATGTGGCGAGTCAATAATCTTGCTAAAATTATCCAATATCAGGTATGATATGACTTAGGTTAATGAAGGTTTTCCTAAGACTTCCTTGCGGGACGTCCCTGGAAGTTGTCAAGGAAAATGCATTGGCCTACTTCATATCATACATCATTTTAAAGGGCTTTGCATTATGAACAATTTGACAAGAAGCAAACCTCATAAGGTCGAGTGTATCGGGAGTTATTGCATTTTTGTTTCCAGCAATATGATTTTAATGCAAAGTTTGATTACCAGCCATTTTTGACTCGGTCATCCTTTTTTGTTCGAGTTTGTGGCATATTGTTCTCTATTCAGTCTTTTAATTTGATGTACATAGTGACTAATGCTTATATTTAAGATTTTTTCTGGCTTGTTGTGGACCGTACCCCTTTGGTGGTCCAAGGATAATAAGTACTTTGATAAATAGACTTTGTCACTCAAAATAAATTTGCAAAGATTTAGTTTTATAACTTGAATACTTTAACATATATATTACATCGTTTCCAGACTTTTTCCACCCTGTATTGTTGGAATATGAAACATACACTACGGATCCCCTTTTTCTAAATACGCACTTTGTATTTCAATTATCATATTCTTAACAATTATTTCTTCACTGAACAACTTCTTTACTCTGGATTAAAATTTTTCATACAGTATTGATTTTTGTATACATAAAATGGCAGCTGGGTTTAGACCAAATGCAGAAAGGTATTTGAAAGCTTAATATTAATGCGATGTTTAATTCAATCGGCCAGAAAAAAATACCGATGACCAGAAAAGTTTTTTTTATATGGAACGTGTGAATTTTTGATTGCTATAATCCTGGATCTGCAGTTAAGAAAAAGTTCTAAGTATTAAATTGTTCAGAATGAGTCTCGTGAGCAAAAAAAATATGATCAAATAATCTGTTATATAATAATTTCCATTCATTAATATAACGTACATTTAAGTTTTCATTAACTTCGGAGTTTTTATTAATAAGTCGAAATTGGAAAATATGTTTTATTTTGATAAGAGAAGTCCAATAAATATTTACCAAGAAACTTAGCCTGGAGTTTTCATCCTTTAAAAGGCAAAGAGCTTTCAGGGAAAATATTATAGAGTTGAGAGAAAGTGATGCGACACTTAAGTAATGAAATGATACGTTTTCGTCGTATTGACAGAGTATTTATTAGAAACTTTATTATTTAGTGCTTTTAGAAACACACGCTTACACACGCACAGACGCTTACAGTTTTACCAATATTTTTTTATAAATGTAAATAGTACATTTTCAAGTGTATAAGGAATAATTGCTGGCAAACCAGGTGCATAGCAGACACTTGTTTAACTCATTTTGAAAATCACATTCAATAGAAACGGCTTGTTAAATTAGCAAAATTATAAACCTTAAAGATTTATATAACAATGAAGACAAAAAATTTTCAAATTGCCCCATCATAAAAATAAAATAAAAAAATACTAAGCTACATCCAACTTGATCGATCAAGTACTTACTTGGCACTTGATAGAAAGTGCTTAATTTTTGTAAAATGTTCAATGAACAAAGTAACACGGCTATGAGACACGTCATAACATTTATAGAAATCATTGTACCTTAAGACTATTTAGAAATGTTGCTCAGATAATGAAAAATCGTATATTTAAAATATGTTTAAGGGTAGTAGATAATGATAATATGCGTAGAAGTCTACTAGTAGATCAATATTGCTTTTTTTACATAAGTTTTGGGAAGCACTTTCTAGGGAATATAATAAGATCGTATCTGCTCCACAGCTACCCCATGATTAATACATGATTACCTACCCCAGGAGATGGGCAGATTGAGGTCCCGAAGACCACCACTGCTGACAGCATCCCAGTTGACGGACACAAACTTTTCGATCCATACCGACTGGACTTCCTCCTGGGACTCTTTCGTAGGTTGGAATCACTTTTTAATTGCTGTACCAATCTTAGCACTAAGTGGTATGGATCTTCCTGGGAAGCAGTGGACTGTTCTCAATCAATTCCGCCTTGAGTGGGAAGATGTAATTATTGGAAATACAAATGGGGAATGACAGAAGACCAGTCATGCAGCTGTGGTGCGGAATTCCAGACTATGACTCACATAGCCAATGAGTGCGCTTTGAGTGCTTTCCCCGAAGGGTTGATTGGGCTGCATTGTGCAAGTGAAGCTGGGCTGCAATGGCTTAGTGCCCTGGCTTTAGCTTTATAAAGAGAGATCAAAACTTTTTGTTTTGATTTCGCAGGTGCTTTGCACAGCAGAGAATGTTTTATATTTTTCAGAAGTTGGTGGCTGGCCATACATACATACATAGTTTTGTGAGCGGTTATTAGTGTTAAAGTATTTAATTATTCCAGGGTGAAAATTTAAAGTCTAAAAAAATATTAAATGAAACCCATACAGGAAGCCATACTGCTTATAGTTTAGACTAATAGAGAGCGTAGTCTAAATTGAGAAGTAAAATTGTCATAGAGCATATGTTTTATTAGGAAAATTATCTATGCGTTAGAAACAAGGTTTGGTCATAAAGGCAAATGAGTGAGGCCTGCTATCACGCGTAGGTGAAAAACTCTCTACAGTCAAACACCTACAGTTAGAGCATAAGTTAAGAGCTTTGAGCCTCATGAAATTTGATTCATCAAAGATCGTAGTAATTTGTTTTGATAACCTATATCCATGTAGTATTAATGACACCGGCCATGACTCTGAAGACAATGTAATTAATGTAATAGATAATTTAGATATATACTTAAATGACTTTGAAGTATCATAAAATATATTGGATTCGTTAACTTAAAAAATCAAAACTAACTATAACTTTTAGAGGGTTGACGAGGGTTTCGGATTTTTAAAGATTAAAAATTTATTCAACGAAATGGGGTAGGAATTAAGACCTAAACATAAAGACATACATTTCATATCTCCGTGAAGAAGTTAATGCAAAAGAGTGAACAAAATACAGGAAAACAATAGGTTTTAAAGAGAGAATATTATTACAGTTTTAAGATGTGAAAAATTTATTTTTTAACATTCTATGTGAAATAAATAATACAGGAAATTGATACAAGGTAATAAATAGTTAATACATGTAATTAATTAAATAAATAAAATAGTAATTAGGTTGGGACTGCACTTAAAATTTAAATTAAATAACAATTTGTTACTTAATTACAGAAAAAAATATAGAAAAATTGTAAAAATAATAATTTTTAAAAAGGCCAAAATAATGGTTATAAATGGTTTATGAATTCAATTTTAGTGAAAATCATCGAGGAAAACGTATAATCATATTGTGTTCTAATAAAATAAGTGTTGCAAATATTTACGTGATTGGTGTTGCAGTATTCAATTGAATTCATTTTTCAGGGAATGGCGTTTGGTTTTCATTGAAATAAAAGAAATTGTACTTTTAGTTAAGATTGTGATTCTATAAATTAAAAATCTTATTATTTGATTCCAAAATGCAACCAAACTAAGTATTCTTGGAAATTACCTTTTTAAATTCAGGCTAAAGATTATAACTTCTGGCAACGAATACAAATTCAAATCAAAAGACTATCGTGAACTGGTCGATGTCCCATTTAGGTAACAAGGAGCTCATTCGATGGCAATTTCCCTGACAAATGGAACTGTAACTGGATTTTTAGAACAACGATCTCCTCCAATTACTGTAGTTTTCAAACATAAAATATTTTCAATCCATCACGTATTTTTTCATGAATAAATTCAATAATTATTAACAAATATGTATCAAGGTGTATTTTTTATAAACATTTCATTCACTGTAAGTTAAAAAAAAAATTAGTATTTTCTGACGTAAAGTATATGTAAATAACTAAATCGACGCATTATAACTAAAAAAGGCATCATTGCTTCAATGCAATTTTTATTATATTTTTCTAAGAAATAACAAATAAAATATTACAAATATACTCATTTTTTTCTACTTTTAAACTACCATATTATAAGTGCAATCCTCATTGAAAATGTGAACTAATAAATTAAAACCATGGATTCGGAATTGTCTTTCAACATTCATTAGGCTTTTCCATGACGTAGAGGGTACAATAAATACACAGTAATATCAATAGAGTCTATAGTTTATTGTACTGCTTCAAAACGGTACAAAACCAACGTCATTGAAGCAGAACAATATGTTTTACTTAATACCCCCCGTTGCAGCAGACCTGCATACTCAGCGAATTTCCAAATTAGTAATATTAATTTTGACCAGATAAACCTGTAAACCAAATTTGATCACATGCTCATAAATAAGGAAATAAATGTCTATTCTCCTTATGATAAATATAGGGAATGAGTATGCAGGTATGCTGCCATGGGGAACACCGAAAGTAGGTTTTTAGCATAAAAAATTTTTATTTCGACCATATGAAGCCATATACTAAGTTTCATCATTATCTGTCCATATATAAAGAAGTTTGCCTATTCTGCATATGAGTAAAATGGGAAAAGAGTATACATTTTTGCTGCCATGATAAGCACAAATACCCCCGTCGCAGCAGACCTGCGTACTCAGCGAATTTTCAAAGAATTATTGTTTTAACATCAAAGAACTTAATAATTAATAATCTTTACAAGGAAATATAATATATTTAATGGCATTATATTTCTGAGTAAATTATTTTTATTTAATAATATATATATTAAAATTTATATTGCAATAAATGACTTTTTTAAACAGTAATAAAAGTGCATATACAAAGCTTTCATGCAAAAGGAATGATTTATTTACAAATAACAAAACATAAACATTTCAAATTTGACAAATATGCAGAAGACAGCTGATCAGCTGATTAGGAACAGATACCTTATTATCTCCATCTCTCTTGTTCCCATTATACACTTATTTTCCATGAGAATACCATGGGATTTAGCATGTAGGTTTGCTGCCATGTGGGGTTTTGATCAAATCTTAATTACTCACCACCTAGTGAAGGTTCATAAAATTTTTTTGTAGGATATGTTGATAAATAAGCGATATATAAGTTTTTAAAGATTTACCCATAAGAATAACATGGAAAACTTGATTTGAATTTTCTCTATAACCTGTTAAGCTTTTTTAAAGATTCAAAATACTAAATTGTTTGTTTTTTTAAGCTCTTTTAAATGGTTTTAGATAGAATTGATGAATTTTGAAAATTTAGGTCCAAAAGTGCCAAAAACCCCTTTGAAACCCCATAAAACCCCGTTCCCATAACCCGATCATGCTGGTTCGCGAACTCATGAAAATAGACCTGGTCTTACACCTTCAAACCAAATTTGATCAAAATCGGAGGCTCCCTTCAAAAGTTATCGGTACCACGGACACACACACACACACACACACACACATATATATATATATATATATATATATATATATACATATATATGAAAATGAGCGAACGGTGTTTTTGGCTTCTGGGGACCTCAAAATGAAAAAGTAACATGGTGCCGGGCTTAGGTCTTACCATGGCTACTACCGTAATAGCGTTTTCCCTATAGGGAAAACTTGGTTTAGCCAACCAAGTTTTTTTACTATAAATGGATGAATCTCAACCAAATGAAGCTGATTACCAAGTTTCATCCAAAAATAATAGTTAATAAGTGAAATATAAACACATTCTTACTCTCCATAAGATTAACATTGGAGCCCAAAAATACAATGTACTGTCTTTAGACTTTTGAATATCTCGGTAACCAATGGAGATAGAGCAAATCTTCAAAATAGTAAATTGTGTGTTTTTTGAGCTAAATCCAATGGTTAAAATAAAAATTAAAAATTTTTAATAATTACATATGAAAAATGCAAAAAACCCATTTTTGGGGTATAAAACCCCCCAAAACTACCCCTTTCGGTGGGTCGATAAGTCTGGTTTACGAACTCATCCGAATAAACATAGGATTACACATCTCGACCAAATTTGGTGTCGATCGGACCATTTTTATGAGAGTTATAGTGTCTAGGGACACATACATACATACATACATATAAATACAGGGTGTCCCGGAACTCTCTGGAACCCTTTTGTATATTTGTTCCTTGCATTGAGACAAGAAAAAAACATCATACAAATAGGGGTCTAAAATCCATCGATTAGCCGCTAGCCGCCATTTTGTTTTTTTTACGTAATAATTTTTATTTCCGGAACGGACGATTGTATTAAGTTCATATTTGGTATGAATATTTATCATACTAATGTACATTTTCAGGAAAAAAATCAATTTTTTCCACTGTGTATTTTCAAAATGGCGGCCATTTTTAATTTTCAAACTAAGTATCTCAAATTCGGTAAATTTCATTAAGATTTTACTTTGTACAAAAAAGTTGCTAAACAAAATTATCTAACCAACGGTACCAAGTTTGTAAGGACCTAATAGCAAATAACGGAGTTATTGCGATTTTTCTGTGAAAATGGCCATAATTTGCATAATTTTAATGCAAAATCAATGTTTTTTTTTTTGGAGAAAAATCGCTATAACTCCGTTATATGTAATCAGATCCTATCTAAGCTAAAAACTTGGTACTGTTGGTTCGATAATTAAATTTGCCAACTTTTTTGTACGAAGTAAAATTTTTTTGAAATTTACCAAATTTAAGATATTTGAGTTTGAAAATTTAAAATGGCCGCCATATTGAAAATACACAGTGGAAAAAATTATTTTTTTTCCTGAAAGTGTACATTAGTATGATAAAGATTCATCCCAAATATGATCTGAATACAACCATCCGTTACGGAAATAAAAATGATTGTTGTAAGGTTTGTAAGGATCTGACAACAAATAACGGAGTTATTGAGATTTTTCTTCATAAAAACATTGATTTTGCATTGTAATTAATGCAAATTAAAATAATTTTAATTGAAAAATCTCAATAACTCCGTTATTTGTTGTCAGATCCTTACAAACTTGGTACCATTGGTTAGATGATTAAATTTGTCAACTTTTTTGTGTCTAGTAAAATTTTTATAAAATTTACCGGTTTTGAGATATTTTAGTTTAAAATTTTAAAATGGCCGCCATTTTGAAAATACACATTGGAAAAAAATAACTTTTTTCTTGAAAATGGGTATTGCTATGATGACGGTGCATGCCAAATATTAACTTAATACAATGATCCATTACGGGAATAAAAATTATTTTGTGTAAAAAACTAAATGGCGGCTATACGAGTAACTTTTGAGTTTTCGAAATTTTAAATATGACATTTTGACTTGTCTATGGCCCAGGAATAATACCTGAAAAAGTTGGTAGAGAGTTCAGGGACACCCTGTATAAATTTTAATGACTATTATTTTTGGTCTCTGGGCACCTCAAAACGAACAAGTAACATGGTCCCGAGCTTAGGTCTTATCATGAGACCTACGGTAATAGCTTATTCCCTATGGGAAATTCGCTAAAATGTAATTGGAGTTCTATGAAGTAATTGTCAAGTCCAGAAATTTTCGATTCCCCATTCCAAATCCGAATCTCAAAATAAATTATCTTCCGATTCTTTTAATTGTGTGTAGCTTTTTAGAATCAGGCCTAACAATAACCCTATAGTTTTTTCATTATGAAACTTGATTATGAAAGTTTAGGCCACTATCCTAGGTAATCACAGATTATCTCTTTATTTACAGGCCTATCTAGGTACAATTAATTGTTATAAGCTCTTTAGCATAAAAGTAACTTTTTTCTTTTTCAATATTAATATTTTATTACTGTACTAAGTAATAAAAAAGGTAACAAGCATGTGCCAAGCTTTGCTAAATTTGGTTTTTAAACTGATATAGAAAACCACTGGCTCTGATCACATCGCTGTTGGGAGTCCACTAGCGAGGAAGTCTTTGGTGTTGAACTTAAAACCATAGCCATTAGCCAATCACTGTCCCACCAGCGGCTACTTTCCAGCTCCATCCGCTTGAATCGCTAGTAAGACCCCGTTTGATTCTATAACCGCTTGGTGTTTGACAGTTGTAGTTTCTAGGAGAACTTAAATACACATAGATTATATACTAGTATTATTACTCTATGTAGACTTGGACGGATAAGGTTAAAAAATACAAAATTGTAGTGACTGACATCATTTTCATAATTATTTTCACATATTTATTGATTGTTGTTAATACTACACGTATTCGGGTGATCATTTTTAACACCTCAGGTTCTGCTCTGACTAAATTATAATGCAAAATTGTGGGGCAGGTGATCTTCTGATAGTTTTATTCGGATTCGAATATGGATTCTAATTCATTCGATTCCAAAATCGAATCTATGTCCATAATTCCGTTGATTCGATATTTGGCTTCAACTAATAACGAGCATTAAGATGGTTGTAAGAATGTATAGTCAATGGCCTTTCTGTGTTTCTCAGTTAAAAAATACAGCATTCACTAGTTGTGGAGAAACTATTTCTCAAACCATTACCTATAATTTAAATTAAAAGAGAAAATTAGTCATTTTCATGGATAAAACCCAAACACCTTTGTAGGAAGTCAACAAGTTAGGAATGTTTTCTGATAAAGACTTGAAAATAAAATCATTGGACCAAGTACATGGAAAAACAAACTTGTTGTTCAGCCTGTTTTCCCAACTCAACTAAGAGAAATTTTATTTTGCTTCGTTACCAAAAAATACCACACGTTAGCAATGTGTATTATGTATACATTAAAATTTGTTCCAAAGCATTCATAACATTTTCTAGGACACAAATTATTCTATCTTTTAACTTAAAACGGGGAGGAAACGAGATACTACACTTACTAAGCAGGTAGCTTGAAAGTTACACTGAAGAGCGTCTGTCAACGTGGAGACGATTAAAAAGTAATTAAAACTTGTTGGACAAGGAAACCACCAAGAAGTACTCTACTGTCACGGATTCATGCCTGAACTACATAAGTTGTAATTAATCGACTAATTTCCTTTCAGTTTATTCGTGCAATTTACATACTGTACTAGTTTCTGCCTGTCAAAACTCCATTCATAATATAACAATATAAAAATGCATTTTTTTTTATTTAAAGGATAGTAGAAAATTATTATATACGTTTTTAGTAGGTTTTTTAAGATGATAAAAAATACCTCGTGTCTTTTGAATCTGCTGAGTGAAGGACTGTAAAATAAAATCATTGCACACGTTTGGAAATTACGCTTATTAAATTTTATTTAGGAATTTAAAATAACTTAAAAGTTAAATGGAACCTGCTAATATAGAAAATTTTAGCTTTTATTTGGTACAAACTGCATGTAAGTCGGGCCAGTTTAAATCTGGAACTTACTGTCCAAAGGGTTGACAAGTTGACTTTACCCCTACTGTTAAATCGACTTACTTACATTTAAGCTTTTCTTATGACTCCTTGTGGACCGTCCGCCCCCCTTGGAGTTCTAAGGATAATAAGTAGGTACTTTAGGAAGTAGGCATTGTCACTCAAAATCAATTTGCAGAGTTTTATTTTTATTGCTTAAATACTTTTAAAGATTATACCGTTTCCAGACTTTTTTCATTCTTTCAATACATTTGTGGCGAATGCCGAAGTCAGCAATTTAAATAATATAATAATTTATACTCACGAAATATTACGGACGTGGCACCTACCTTTTAAATTTAAGATAAAAAATATTAATTATAAAGCCCAAGACCAAATAAAATATAATACCGGTAATTATAAATATTTGAATATATTTATAAAATTGTGGAAGGAAACGTTCAACACTCGCAGACAGACAATTCACCTCAATCCTTTATCATTATATGAAACCAACAATTACAATGTACGTTTAAGGGCATTTGTTTATCTAATTTACTTTACTTACTCATTTATTTATTTTGACTCAAACACTCGCTTGTAAAATATCGGCACTGCAGTGAGACAAAGTATAAAACGGGTAGTTGGTAGGCCAGTAAATAATTGAATTTTTACTCTATGGAACATAGAGTATAAAATTCTATACGATCGAATTTAAATTCCACTTAGGCGAATTTTAGACCCCCAAAAGGCTTTTTTATTACTAATTTGATTTCAATAAAATTCTCAGGTTAGATTTTTAGTATTTTAAACTAGGTAATAAACTATAATCGAGCAATTATTTTCAAGTATTAAAAAAGCTTATTTTCCGGAATTTTTGACAGAACTTTAGTTGTTTAGGCTACATGATTTGACTAATGTAGTTGCTATGATCAGTTTATATTCAACCATCGCAGCTGAGTTGTCGCTGTGTATGCTGAAAACAACATAACCTTTTCTTGTTTATATCTGCTCGCCGTTATGTTACGTTTTTAAATAAAATTTAATTGATATTTTAACAGACCTATTTGTTAAATTAAATAGATCAACACTGATGTATACTTGTTGAAGTTATAAATTTTACCAAAAGATAGGCATGTTGATGTGGAATGAATTGCTGTCGTACGGAATTATGCGATTAACTAATTTATGGGATACAACTAATATCTGTTTGGGAGAAAGATTTAAATTGAACAACTAATTAGAATGTGTTGTGCCATTGTAGCCTATGTCTCAGGTAACAAAATATGCAATAAATGTTAAGTAAGCGTAATTCTACAATACTTAGGCCTACATTACTTGATTTTTATTAATTTGCATTCATGGATTTTAAATTGTATTGTTTTTTTTCGCTCTACAATCTATTTACCTTTAATATTGTAAGCATAATTTTTATTAAGTTACTTGCTTGTTTTGAGGTCTTAGCTAAAATCATCCTTTGTATGTATTTATTTGTAGGCTAGGCCTAGGATGTACGCCGGTTGACTTTGGACGGTTAGATGACGTTCCACTCTTCACATTCGAGGAGATGGAAACCTCCGTTCTCTCCCTAAAGAGCAACAAGGCTCCTGACACGGACGGGATTCCCAGCAAGGCTTTAAAGAAAGTATTTTCAATTAATGCTGACTTGTTGTTGAGAATGTACAACGCCTGTTTGGTAGAAGGGGTGTTTCCGGCTCCCTATGGAAAACTGCAAGACTTGTACTGATCAGCAAGGGCAAAAGTGATCCCGAGCTGTCGTCATCCCACAGGCCTTTCTACACGTTGGACACGGCTGGGAAGCTGTTCGAGAAGCTGATCTGTTCCCTCCTGAACTTTGCCGTGGAAGCTTCCGAGGACTCATGCCCCCGTCAGTATGGCTTCAGAAAGGGACGGTCAACGATTGACGCTATCACCGAAGTCCATGGAGAGCTGTGAAGAGAGCCGAGAGCCACAACCATTTCCCTCGTTGAGTAGTGCTTCTTTTTACGCTTATGTCAAGAATGCCTTTAACTCGGCGAGGTGGGTCGATATGTTGGATGCGCTTCGCAGCACCTTTCGCGTTCCTGCATATCTGTTGCGACTCATCGAGGATTATCTCCGCTCTCAAAGCCTTATTTACGACACTAGGGACAGAACGTGGACGATGGAAGTCACTTCTGGTGCCGCGCAAGATTCAATACTAGGCCAGGATCTCTGGAACGTTGCGTATGACAGCCTCCTGAGGTCGAAGATGCCTGAGAAAACCACTTTGGTTGGGTACGCCGATGATGTCGCAGCTCTCATTGTCGCACGCAACGTTGAGCTGGCCCAACTAAAGTTGAACCGAGTCATGCGTGTGGTCAACACATGGATGTCCGATCACGGTCTGTCGCTTGCTCTCCGTAAGACGGACATTGTGATCCTTACGAAGAAGAGGATAGACACCGTTGTTCTGTTCCGAGTAGGAAGGGAGGTGGTCCAATCAACTCGTGCTGCTAAGTACTTCGGGATTATGGTGGACACCAAGTTAAGCTGGAGGGATCAGATCTTCCGTACGGCGGACAAGGCCGCTAACGTAGTCACTTACCTTAGTAGGCTGATGGCCAATGTCGGGGTTCCACGATCCAGCAGAAGACGTCTGTTGATGTCCGCGGTTCAGTTCGTGCTTCTTTATGGAGCAAAGGTGTGGGCAGACGCTCTCGATAAAGAGTAGTACAGGTTGCGACTCGCCCGAGTTCAACGTAGAGCGGCGCTCGGGGCGTGTTCCGCCTACCGGACAGTGTCCGAGCCTGCAGCGGACAGAGTCCTGGTGGTCGCCGGAGTTATCCCTGTCAAGCTCTTGGCAAGAGAGATGAAGGCTATTTATCAGAGACAAGGCGAGATTGGCAAGGACACGGCAAGAACAGAAGAGCGCTCCCGAACCTTCCAGCAGTGGCAACACAGCTGGGAGCACGACACCCGAGGACGATGGACTGCGCGACGACTTATCAAGCACGTCCAACCATGGGTGGACGTATAATATTTTCGGTCGTACCTGAACCGGATGGGCAAGACCGGTTCACCGGACTGCAATTATTGCCCGGGCGTTCCCGACGATGCGGACACACATTCTTCCGCTGCCCCCGTTGGGAAGGGTCCCGCCTGAAGGCCACACAAATTTTTGGCGCATTTTCGGTGGACTCGGTCTGCCAAAAGATCTTGAAGGATGAGGGCAACTGGGATTGTTTATCACAGTTCGTCCGGGGCATCCTCCTGGAAAAGAAACCCGATCTGGACCGCGAAGTGGCCCAGATCCCTTGATCGAGTGGCTGGATAAGGAGTGAGCCCCACCGGCGTTAGCCAAATTTAGGCCTAGCCTGACGTAATGTGATAAACAATTCCAGGTTAGAATCCTAAAGAGTAGAGGAGGTTTTTAGTGGGTAAACCCGTTTTTTAGGGGAGCCCCACACTACAGGCTTGCCACCTGTGTGCGTAATGCATTTTTCTCACCTCTCCCTAAAAAAAATCTTAAAAACCTAATAACTTAAAAAGTGAGTAAAAATTCTCGTACGGGACGGACATCGGAGCGTATTCCTAGTAATACCTACCTTCCCCAAGCTGTAAATGACAATGTTTGTTACAATATCCTAGTGCTACACACTCCAGTGTTTCTTTGTAAAACTGACATGTCTGTATAATGTTATGTTTGCAAACATCATTTTTATTTATTATTATTCTGTATGTATATGTATATATTTATATATATTTGTTTTTACTGAAGCAGCGTTGTAATAAATTATTTTTAATTGTGTATGATGTCTCAAAGGCCTATAGGTTTTCGACAATACTTTCTCCCAGGGGTTTTCCCGAAAAACATCTCGCGAAAAACATTATTTACCTTGGTAAAAACATACATAATTCTTAAGTCTTAGAATTTAGAGCATAATATCACAAATCCGACTCAAAAGATTTACATTTACATATTTACAAAAGTGAGTATCCTGGAAGTTATTGTATTTTAATTGCAAAATTGATTGCCTGCCATTTTCGTCTCAGTCAAACTTTTGAAGTGCAGTTCATGACATTGATCTCTACTACGGAAGACTAATTTAATGACCATTCCGTCCTTTGTTTACATTTAAGATTGTGAAGACTTACTCCACGGGCCGTTCCCGGGCACACGAAAAATCTGTGTAATTAATCAAGATGTGAGTAGCAAAACAAATTAAATTCAAAGATTCCAAATTTAATTTAATTACGGCCCAGAGGTCAGGAGGTATTATATTACAAGCTTTTGCCCAACCATGTAGAAGTTGCGGAAAAGTTGACTAAAAATATATTTAGTTTGGCAAATTTGAGTATTTTTATTTTATTTTAAGAAATAAATGTGTTTTGTTAAAAAACATTTAATATAACTGTGTAAAAATAAATCATTGTTTAGATATACGGGTTGAAACAAATCGGGAATACTAAAATGAAGATTAACAGTGGGAAACTATAATGGCACCTTCGGGTACAAGGGATGGAATCAGACTGATAATAACATCACCAGTGAGTTATTGTTGTCCCTGCCCTTGGTGAACCATATACTATACTTGTCGACACTGGCACATAATGTTGGGAAATATCACATACACTCAAAGTGATCTTTTTAGTATAAGTTTAATCACTGACTAAACATAGCCAATGGTTTTACATACCAATCTAACAAAATGTTTCAATTTTAAAGTTGAAACAGTGCTATACAGGGTGTCTGAAAAGCCCGTCACCAAACTTCATAATATTGTTAATTGGGTCGAAATAAGCAAAAAGATTTATTTTGAGGTATGTAAAAAATGCATATATACCCAAACATCCACCAATTAGTTTTTTTACACTTAATAATTTTTATTTCGGTGACGGATTGTTCTAAGAAGTTCAAATGTGGCATAGAAATTTTAATTGTAATTTCAATTTTTTTTTTATTTAAGTTCATTGTTTTTGTAAGTAGGACTCGAAATAAATAATAAATATTTTTGAACTTAACAATAAAGTGATCAATTGTATGTGCTTGTTTGCGCCAAAACAAATATTTCTTCAAGGGAGTAAAATAAAATTGCATATTTAACAGAAAGGTATAATTATATTCTCACCAAACATCATTGAGATAGGTTTATGGTGAATCTGAATATGATATACATTAGCTGATGAAACAAATATCTCGAAATTGTACTTTGTACAATAATATTTGCTTTCAGACGCATATAGCTGAGATACTGCAGTAATACGGCAATGTAGCAAATAAAGAGGTGTTTTACGAAATGTAAGATATTACAAGCATGTTATTGCTGTTTTATAAAATTGGATGAGAAATATTCAATCTGTATGTTCCTTATAATACAGATGGTTCGGTGTATGTGTGCTCATGACTTTCGAGAAAAGAGGATGGACGAGGGACAGGGTGGGGTTACTTTTCCAAAATCTTCAATCTGTTGTAACTAGGTCATCATCAAGATCCTAAAATGTTGCATCCGATCTGAGACAAAACGCGAATAAAGTCAGTTTAAGAATATACTCAGGGAAAGCCATGAGCACAGATACACCGAGCCATCTGTATTATATGTGAGTGTAATAGGTGACGATCAAACTAGTTTTAACTAAAGTAAGTGTCATGAATATAGTCCAATAAGAGTTAATGCATTGATGCCAAATCTAACCAGAAACATATTTTTATACGATGTTACACGTGGCAAATATAACCACAAATGACAATATTGCAGGATGAGAGGGGGTGTTAAAATTGCATTCCGATTATTTTCTTTAACCTTACTGTAGCTCTATAAAAACTAAGAAATACATTTTATATTGTAAAAAGCACGTATGTAGCAAATAAGAAGTAATACATCTTATAACAATGTAAATCAAGATAAATCGTAGAAACAGTTGTATTAAGTCTACAAACGTGAGAAAAACAGTTGAACCGTGTCCCCCTTCTTTGAGTTGCCAATCGAATTAGTCGCTTCGATGCACGTCAAGGGCGGGAAACCGAGAAAACTTACCGATTGCCTCCCGCCACGTGTCGCCTCGTTGGATGGTTGTTGTGTTTGTTGTATTTGGATAACAATCTTATGAAAATACTTATTTAATAGTTAAAAATGATTAAATCACTACAGCATATACTACTGAAATAAAATTCCTAACTGATATAATTTTATATAGGAAGATAAAGATGTGAAACAAATTTCTCACCAAAAACGAATTTATAACGTAATAATTAATGAGGATTGTACAATTAACAACTTCATAGTGTTTAGTATAGTTAAAATACCCTCAGGGGCAGTGGGCTTTCCACTGTACGGGTGTTTCTTGGCGACCCCGGGGTACCTGAGCCAAGCTGTGAGACCCTCCTCACAGTTCTTCCCGAGCTAGGGCCTTTCTTCTCATCTTTCAGGTCTTAGCTCACCGTCTTTATTCTTTCCTGAGCTAACCTTGCTCACCTTCTTGTTTTCGACCCCGAATCAAGGGTGTCTTTCCACCTTCTTTCGACCGGCGCACGCTGGGGGGTCCTGGGAGTGTCCCTGTTGTGTTGCAGGGACTGATGTGTGCCTCGCACTGCCGATGGTCTCCTCCAGTGTGTCGTCAGAAGCCAGCCGCTTCGGACCTTAGTCAGGAAGTGCGGCATGGATGCAGAGATCGGACTCTGCATTGCCACGGTGCGACCCCCAGCACGTCCGGCACATTTTGTGTATCGGTGCTGGGCAAACGGAGGTTTCGGGCCCCAGAGTCCTGGGGTAGGGGTGTCTTATCTCCTACGGGGGGTAGACCTCCGAGGGTGTACCCGCTCCCGGCCAATGAAGGGCCGCCTCTTGCCGCACGATGCGCTGGTGAAACAAAAGTATGGATTTTCAAAACCAAAACACGAAATTAAAGGAGAATGAGCAGGCCGCCTTTAAGCGCAGCTCAAAACTGCAGAGGTCTCCGACCTCGAAGACTGGGACGCCGACGGGGGGAATTAAAGCCTCCCCTCCGCCGATCCCGTTCAAGGCTGCTGGTGTCGCCGGATCGTCGGCCGTAACCGGAAAGGAGAAGGATGAGGTTAAGCTGGGTATGGGGGTGACTGAGCCGGTAACACCTCTAGCCGGGATGCAAGGAATTCCTCCCAGGAAGAGCCCTCTTCGTCCGGCATTCGAGATGCAAATGCTTCGGCAGCAGCAGGACGATGCCAACGAGGAGGAAAACCTGTCCCTGGAGAAAATGAACGATCTTTTAAAGGAGATGGCCAAGGCTCTCCTTATTCAGAAGAACGTCAACAAGGCGATTAAGGACGGAATTCCGAAACTCGAGGATTTCCTTGGCGAAATCGAGGAATGCCGGAAGATCAGGCTGAAGGCAATGAAGCAGGAGCGCGACGTTGAGAAACCGAGTTATGTCTGCTTCGCCTCAAGCTCATCTGGCTGAGTCCCAGACTCAAGCCAGAAAGCGAAAGAAGAGGCAGAGCGGTTCTTCGCCGGAAAGCCCTGAGCTTGTTGAGGTGGACTCGGTGCCGAGACCGGTTTTTGTCACTGCGGCATCGCAGACATCTCCTGTCCAGGCTACTGAGTCCGCCCCGGGCGCTGCCGTGATTCCAGCGGCTACTCCTGCAGAGGTTCCTGCTCCGGCGGCTAATCCTGCCTTGGCAGCAAACTCTGCCTCAACACCTTTGGGGGGCTGGAAGACGCGCCTGTCTAAGAAAGAAAGGAGGAGGCAGAAGCAAGCGGAGGTGGCTTCGAAAAGTGCGTCGAGGGTGGAGCGGACGCAAGTCTCAAACCCGGTTGGGGAGGCCTCTGGCAAGTCTGTCAGAAAGCCTAAACAACCCAGGCCTAAGAAGCCCAGGACGGAGGCAATCTTGATCAAGCCCTTAGGGGGGCGATCTTTTGCCGATGTTCTGGGTCAGATTAGATCGCAGGCCAAACCGGAAGAGACCGACACCGTTATCAAGTCTATTCGGCGAACCCAGAACGGGGATGTCCTCCTCGAACTGGGGAAGTCGAGTGACAAGATTGGTTTTGCCGCTTCCCTCAAGACTGCACTTGGGGACAAAGGCTCAATCAAGGCCCTAGAACCGAAGTGTTCGGTCGAGATTCGGGACCTTGATGCCCTCTCCACCGAAGAGGAGGTGACCCGTGCGATCCAGGTGGCACTCCCGGAGATACCGGCTGATGGAGTGAGGGTATGGCTGACTAAGCCCAACCGAAGTCAACTCCGGATGGCTGTTGCTGAGATGGGCGAAAAGCACGCCAATAAGCTGCTTAGCCTTCAGCACCTCAGAGTCGGTTGGGTCAGTTGCAGGCTCAAACGGAGGGTGGTAGTTTCGAGATGCTTCCGCTGTCTCGGTTTCGGCCACTCCTCCCGAAACTGTAAAGGGCCCGACAGGAGTGCCAACTGCTTCCAGTGTGGAAGCCAGGGCCACAAACGTAAGGAATGTTCCTCGAGCCCCTCCTGCTTCCTCTGCAAGGATTCAGGCTCCAGTGCCCTCGGTCACTTACCCGGGTCTGGTCAGTGCGGTGCCTTCAGAACCGCACTTGAACAGGCAAAAGGCAGCGGCCGGTAATTCGCATCCTCCAGGCCAACCTTCATAGATCCTGGGGAGCTGATAACCTTCTAGATCAGCTCGCCCGAGAACTTGGTGCTGACGCGCTCCTTATCAGCGAACAGTATCAGGACAGAGACCCAAACATTTGGATCTCGGACAGCCTCGGTACTGCTGCATTTTGGGCACGTAATACACGAGATGTCTTGGTGCGGAGTCACGGGCGCGGCCGAGGATTCGTCTGGGTTCGGTGTAGGGACGTGACTATCTTCAGTTGCTACCTCACACCCAACGAGGCCGTCCAGGACTTCCGCGACAAGATAGATAGCCTAGAGGAGTGCGTTCTCGGCACCACCGGGCATGTCGTCGTTGGTGGCGATTTCAACGCCAGGGCCGTCGAGTGGGGAATGCCCTCTACCAGCTCCCGGGGGAAATACATCCTGGATTTCATCGCCAGGGCCGGTCTGGTCGTCCTCAACCAGGGCGACACACCTACTTTTCGGCGCCCCGGGCTGAGAGGCACGATCCCTGACGTCACCTTTGCGTCTGAGTCGCTCCTTCCGAGGATCTCTGGCTGGAGGGTTGTGGAGGACTACACGGGTAGCGACCACCAATACATCGTTTTTGACCTGCATGATCAGGCAAATCGTCGAGTTTCCGCATTTCGGGAAGGGCCACGCCGGTGGAACACCAACAAACTGGACGTGGTCAAGTTCACCGAAGTCATCTCTCGGGGAGCGCAGGGGAATCCTGGTGAGGCTGGGGCCGAGGCATTAGTAACATCCACGATGGAACTGATCGTCTCGGCCTGCGACCAGTCTATGCCGCGAAGGAAACCCCGACGCGACAAACAACCCGTTTACTGGTGGACTGAAGAGATTGCGGAACTCAGAAGAACATGTTTAAGAACTAGACGAGCCGCCACAAGAGCGAGAATTCCCGCAGACAGAGTTCGTAAGTCGGAGGCCTATAAAGCTGCGAGAAAATCTCTCGGCCAGGCGATCAACAGGAGCAAGGCGAATAGCTGGAGGAGACTTCGTGACGACGTTGACTCCGACCCGTCGGGCCTGGGTTACAAACTTGTAACACAGAAACTCGGCGCCCGCTCTCCACCTTCCATCATGGAGGGCGCCACCATGGGGAGGATCGTCGCTGCGTTGTTTCCTGAACATCCACAGCGACCGCCGGTTGACTTCGGACGGGTAGAGGACGTTCCACTTTTCACTTTCGAGGAGCTGGAAACCTTCGTTCTCTCCCTGAAGAGCAACAAGGCTCCTGGCCCGGATGGGATTCCCAGTGAGGCTTTAAAGAAAGTATTTTCAATCAACGCTGACTTGTTGTTGAGAATGTACAACGCCTGTTTGGTAGAAGGGGTGTTTCCGGCTCCCTGGAAAACAGCCAGGCTTGTACTGATCAGCAAGGGCAAAGGTGATCCCGAGCTGCCGTCGTCCCACAGGCCTCTCTGCATGTTGGACACGGCTGGGAAGCTGTTCGAGAAGCTGATCCGTTCCCGCCTGACTTCTGCCGTGGAAGCTGCCGGGGACTTATGCCCCCCGTCAGTACGGCTTCAGAAAGGGACGGTCAACGATCGACGCTGTCACCGAAGTTCAGAGAGCTGTGGAGAGAGCCGAGAGCCACAACCATTTCTCCCGCCGAGTAGTGCTTCTTGTTACGCTTGATGTCAAGAATGCCTTCAACTCGGCGAGGTGGGTCGATACGTTGGATGCGCTTCGCAACACCTTTCGTATTCCTGCATATCTGTTGCGGCTCATCGAGGATTATCTACGCTCTCGAAGCCTGATTTATGACACGAGGGACGGAATGCGGACGATGGAAGTCACTTCTGGTGCCGCACAAGGTTCAATACTCGGCCCGGATCTCTGGAACGTTGCCTATGACAGCCTCCTGAGGTCCGAGATGCCTGAGGAAACCACTTTGGTTGGGTACGCCGATGACGTCGCAGCTCTCATTGCTGCACGCAACGTTGAGCTGGCCCAACTAAAGTTGAACCGAGTCATGCGTGTGGTCAACTTCTGGATGTCAGATCACGGTCTCTCGCTTGCTCTCAGTAAGACGGAGATTGTGATCCTCACGAAAAAGAGGATCGACACTGTCGTCCCACTCCGAGTGGGAAGGGAGGTGGTCACATCAACTCGTGCCGCCAAATACCTTGGGGTTATGGTGGACACCAAGTTAAGCTGGAGGGATCAGATCTTCCGTACGGCGGACAAGGCCGCTAAGGTAGTCACTTACCTTAGTAGGCTGATGGCCAATGTCGGGGGTCCCCGATCCAGCAGAAGACGTCTGTTGATGTCCGCGGTCCAGTCCGTGCTCCTTTACGGGGCAGAGGTGTGGGCAGGCGCTCTAGATAAGGAGTGCTACAGGTTGCGACTCGCCCGGGTTCAGCGTCAAGCTGCGCTCAGGGTGTGTTCAGCCTACCGGACAGTGTCCGAGCCTGCCGTCCTGGTGGTCGCCGGAGTCATCCCTGTCAAGCTCTTGGCAGGGGAGAGGAAAGCGATTTATCAGAGACAAGGCGAGATCGGCAAGGACACGGCAAGAACAGAAGAGCGCTCCCGAACCTTCCAGCAGTGGCAAAACAGCTGGGAGCACGACACCCGAGGACGATGGACTGCGCGACTTATCAAGCAGGTCCAACCATGGGTGGAACGGCGGCATGGGGAGGTGGACTACTACCTGACCCAATTTTTGACAGGTCACGGCTATTTTCGGTCGTACCTGAACCGGATGGGAAAGACCGGTTCACCGGACTGCATTTATTGCCCGGGTGTTCCCGACGATGCGGAACACACATTCTTCCGCTGTCCCCGTTGGGAAGGGCCCCGCCTGGAGGCCACACAAATCTTTGGTGCATTTTCGGTGGACTCGGTCTGCCAAAAGATTTTGGAGGATGAGGGCAACTGGGATTGTTTGTCACAGTTCGTCCGGGGCATCCTCCTGGAAAAGAAAACCGATCTGGACCGCGAAGTGGCCCAGATCCCTTGATCGAGCGGCTGGATAAGGAGCGAGCCCCACGGGCGTAAGCCAAATTTAGGCCTAGCCTGACGTAATGTGATAAACAATTCCAGGTTAGATTCCTAAAGAGTAGAGGAGGTTTTTTAGTGGGTAAACCCGTTTTTAGGGGAGCCCCACACTACAGGCTGGCCACCTGTGTGCGTAATGCATTTTTCCGCCTCTCCCTCAAAAAAAAAAAAAGTATAGTTAAAATAAATTTATAGCCAATAATAAATGCCAATAATAAATAAATAATAATTTATAGCCTGTAATAAATTTAGAATAGCAGAATTAAATAGATGAAGTAAAAATCGTTGTTACATCATTATGACGAATAAAAGGCTGGTTTTTCAAAATTCTAGTATATTCTGAGACAACGGTCGGATGCCCTAAATGTAGTATGAGTTGTATTTAAGATATCAGGGCTCACTTATCAAAGTACAACACCGCTAACCAAACCTCAAATGGACGATTGAACCGGAGAAGATATGAAAAATGTTTAGGTCTTCTTTGTGGCATATCGTATGAATTAAAATAAGGTTTGACACAAAGTAACATGTGACCAAGACCATTAAAGTATTATCCTAGACTTGATTGGGCCGTTCTTACCGAAATTCTTCGATAAAACTAGTCTACTTAAAAAAACAATATGATTAGTAATGATGCATCTAGTTTTATTGCTTGATTTTCCTTCTTCTGCTGCCCCCGTTGGGAAGGGCCTCGCCTGAAGGTCACACAAACTTTTGGTGCATTTTCGGTAGACTCAATCTGCAAGGAGCTTGAACGATGAGGGCTGCTGGGATTGCTTGTCACAGTGCGTCCGGGGCATCCTCCTTAGAAAAAATAGTGATCTGGACCGCTAAGCGGCTCAGGCCCCCTGACCGTGTGGCTGGTCAAGGGGTGAGCCCAATGGCTCACTAATGGCTTAGGCCTAAATGGCTAAATGGCTTAGGCTAATTTAGGCCTAGCCTAATGTAATGTGACAAACAATTCCAGGCTAGGTTCCTAACGAGTTAGAGGAGGTTCATTAGTGGGTATACCCCTTTTTTAGAGAAGACCCGCAATATTGGCTGGCCGTAATGTGTGCGTAATGCATTTTTACTGCCAAAAAATTGCTTGATTTTAAATACTTTATTAAATTCTTAACCTTTTGGTTAAGAATATTACACGTTGTATAAATAAATCTGATTTTATTTCAAAGGTGAATGCATTAACTAGTTTAAATTATAACATGATGATCTCGTATTATGTTAAAAATTAAATGTCAATGAGTTAATGCGAGGGAACCCGCGAGCAACTCGGGTGATTGACCTATGCAGTCGTGAGGCAAGACATGGCGGAACCTTTGCGGCCGTGGTGTATTGATCAACTGCCCGTGAGATAAGAATTGTAGCGTGAAAATTGAGTTGATGCACAATGCAGCCGTGAGACAAGACGAGGCGCGAGCTAAGGGGCCGTGCTATATTGATCAGCTGTCCGTGAGGCAAGACGTGGCGCAGGCTACGCTCGTGAGGCAAGATTAGCAGCGTGAAAATTGAGGTGACGCTCGATGCCTTTGACTTGGCCAAGCTATGGGGCCGTGCTTAGTTGATCAGCTGTCCGTGAGGAATTACTTGCAGCGTGAAAATTTCATAGATGCACGATGCAGTCATGAGGCAAGACGTGGCCAAGCTATGCGGCCGTGCCGTATTGATCAGCTGTCCGTGCCATTGTCTGCCGCCTGATTGATATCCCTTATCCGGACGCCGTTCATTCATACCGGCAACATACACCAAATACATATGATTAATTGGCGATAATCTGTACATACAACAAAATCCATTAATATTATTGATATACTATTGATGATATCAGATATTTTAAAGTCACATGTATTGTAGATATATTGGTTCTTTTTTATGATTTCGATTCTGAAATAGTTGTCAATATATATTGAGTTAAGAATGCTAAAACTTGAAGAGGACAAAGAAAGTTTGTTTGTTGTTTGTTACGTTTTGTGATAAATTAAGTAACGAGCACTGAGCACTTTCTAGTTGGTTTACTTAACAATACGTACTAAATGCAAGCAATTTATACAATTGACTTTCAATACAAAATTTATTACTATACAGTATTGAAGTAATAAAACAGTCGTAATATGTAGAATACTCTAACAATTGTTAAGCATTATATAATGCCATGGAACTTGGTATGAAAATTCAAATCGTACGAGGTTTGAGGTTTGTACGTGGCTTTTAAAGTTGCAGTGGTTTTGGTGATGCTGCAAAATATAACGGATTGTGGTGTAACCACTGTCCTGGCCACCAAATCCGGCATGAAAAATGAAGCACTGGAATTCATATGAGGTATGAAAAGTAAAGTGTAAATTGGAAGAATCTAATGGAAACTAAGAATCTTTTTATTCTGAGTTTTGACTCAACAGTTATTTCGGTATTATACCATAATGACTTAGTTTTATTAGACTTTCATGCAAACTTATTTTAATAATAATAATAAAAATAAAATAAAACACCTTTAATTAGTAGCTACTGAAGAAGCTGACATAAGTTCCAGAGAAAAGTTTTAAATAATAAAATAATAATTTCTTAATAAAAACCCCCAAAAAAAACAAGTTTTAACGTATTTTAATAAATTATTTTCTTTAACTTTAAAAAGTTGAACTAACTACAAAAATGCTTTATAGAGTAGGAAACGAAAAATCTACATAATGTGGTTCAACAATGGTTTAAAGATTTTTATAATCAATTGGAACCAAATATGAAACCGCGAATACTAAAGATTTATTGCGATAGTATGAGAATCATTGAACTACATTATTTTACACCTATAAAAGACCTTTGAAAAGATACAGTCATAATTAATTAACCCTTCTATTTCCATGCAATGAAATTTCAATACTTTTGTAATTCTCGATAAGTCCATTCCGATAAGGCTAGATAATATAACTCTAATTTCGTAGGTTGTAGCCATTTTGTTGACTTGTATTATAATTTTAATATTTCCCGATTTTGTTTCATGATATAATCATAAGCAGCGCAAAGGTTCCTACAAAACTCTTAGGCTGCGAGGAAAACTTCAGCGTAAAGAGGATTATAGAGCAATTAAAAGTCTTTGGAAGCTTTTATATAGACTAGGGGCTTGCCATACTTAAATATTCTTCCATGCATCCGTTTCCTTAATATCTACGAGGTGCCTTGTAATTCATCTTTATCACTTGATTAAGCAAATTTAGTACATAAATAGTAAGCAATAAAAATAAGTCCAATCTAGTAATGTGTTGTGTATTTTGATCTACATGTGAGCAAAAAATGGTGAAATGAACGATGAGCACAAAAAAGCATGGCCTTTTTTGTTTAGTTACTGAATAAAACTAATAGATTATATTACACGGCATTAATTAATGCCTCGTTGTTTAATCCTGTCTTGAAAGTCGGTTTCGAATAACATGAATGTCAACACTCTAACGTACATGTACCGGTCTAACGAATATTAATAAAATTTGACCGAAATCAGGGCTGCCAACTTTATGACCCTATTAGTTTGCCTAACAGACGGTTAGTTGGTAGCCACTTGGGCGCCGGATAGTTTTGTTGTATAGTTTTGTTGTGATGCAACATAGTGCAGAATGATTTATAGCATTGCTTCTGGCAACTTCTCGTCAACTTTGTTGCTAACCCGTCAGCTTGATTATCGTAAAGTTGTTTACATCATACGAAAAATTACTTAAGTGTTGTTTAAACCTTTTTGACTTATGTTGTTTCTTTATTAATTCACCTTGTCATAATGAAGTATTATTTTTATAAAAAAAAAAAAAAACTAAAATCAATAAATTAATATATGAGTTTTTACGTTTACCTTTACTTTCAAACTCATTTCTCTTGCTACGTACTTTTTGGGGGCTCTAGTTTCCTGAGCTTGTAAACTGAGAGCCGCAAAAATCTCTTTTTAATTTATTTGTACACAAAAATACATCTAATTTCAGTTATACCAAAGAATTTCAGTTAAAAAACGTGTTGATAACATACCTTATTTTTTACCTTAGTACAATAGTGAATACATATTTCAAATAGAAATAAAACAGCAGTAAATTAAAAACCCAATATCACCATTTAAAAGTATAATGCAAATCGAGCACCTTTTAATACGATTTTGTACAGTTACAAAGCACTGTAATGCAACCTCACCATTACTGTTATTGTTCAGTAAGGTTTTTCTTTCTATTTTCATTTTCAAGCACATTAGGTAGAACATTCAAATGGGGGACAATTCAGTTAAGGTGCTTGGCTCCGGGCAGATTTCCCTTGTGACTCCACACATTGTACTGTCAAGTCTTAAAGGGGCTTTACAAAACCCTCAGTTTTGAACTTTTTTGTAATTTATTTATGTGTGCCTGCCTACCTTATAACAATTTAATAGTGATTTAAACATTCTATCTTTATCTTTCGATTTAACAACATCCCCTTAGAAAGTTATAAGTCTTTGGGTGTGACTTACTCAGACACACGTAATCTTGACTGGCAACGTACAAACGAGTCCTTAATGAAACAAAGTACATGAGGGCATACATAATAATTGGTTCTTGAGTACAAAATATCCCAGTAACTACCATCATGGTGGTATCATAATTTTGGTTACATTAAGTGTCAACTATATGCAACAATGCGACAATTCCTATTAACAACATAGTTATGAACTTACAACGCGTAGTTCTTAAACTTTATGATAAGGATCTCTTTGTATGATGCAAATGAGTCTACAACCATCGTTGGTTTTTCTATCCTAAGTAACCACTTATCAATTGTTATTAAATGCAGCAGGTTTAGTGTACTTATCAATTGTTATTAAAGTGGTTTAGTGTATATTACGTAAAAATATATTTTAAAACTTCCATCAAATCATTTAAAAGTAGTTAAAGTAAAGTGTAGGATCTAATGAAATAAGATATTTAAGTATCTATTCAATTTTACTTCTTATTAAGTTAAAATAAATCGTTTTGACAATTTATGTGTCAAGGCATGATTCGTACATTCAACAACTCGTGTAACTCTTTTCCAATAACCTGAAATGATAAGTAGGTACGGGTGCGCCGGACTAGCCCATTTTTATCCTAAGTCATATTAAATTCATATTTGACGGATTATATACTGTTTCTGAGGGAACTTTTCCCGTATAAATAACACTTACACCTAGAATTACATTTACCTTCTTCGGGATAACAGGATTTTATTTTTCATAGCGAACTGAAATTACATACGTTGACCTCACCAAGTAGACTTACTTATCGGTGAGGTCGCTGGAGCTTAATATAAAAACAATAATAATTAAAGTACAAAGACTCTCCTTTGGTGTGCCAGAATACTGTGGGAGGACCTAAGAAACAATCTAGAAATTAGTAAATGTGGGTATGTGAATTCTTTATTAAAAACTCAAAACAAAAAACAGACAACAATAACAACTAATATAACTTTATAAATAATAACAATAATATTGTAACAAACAATACGTATTACAGAAACATATAAAAGCTTTGCACATTTTTTTCCTTAGAGAATATTCTATTGTTTTCCCCGTCTCTTACTCTATGTCCCGTACATCCCCGTGTGTGTTTCTGAGGTTATGTGTTGTGAATATACAACACACTACAACACACTATAAATATACATAAATATTATGTATATTTATAAAGCCTATTTAATTATCAAATATTACTCATTACACAGTAACCATATAAAATCTTTTATAAAATCTAAAATATTTTTTTAAATTTTTTTCATGTGTTTCATAAATGGTACAGCAAACAACAAAACCGATGTAAACCACCAAACCACGTAGCAAGCGGCGCCACCGTCTCCTACCCCTTCCAACCAACGCTTCCGTCACACTCAACATAGAAGGCACGAACAAGCAGAGCTCAGTGGGAACTCCTCTGGTGCAAGCTCCTTAAATACTTAACATTATAGCTGACTGTATCTTGGTTTAGAATTTATTTTATTTTATCCACCTTACTCATTAAGACATAAGAGTTTAATGAGTATACTCTAATGAAAATATATTCTGTTAATGTTTTAAATAGATACAAATATCCCTTTGATATTTACGTTAAAAAGTTTTTCCTCTGAGGTATTTTTTTATTATTTTTTTTTGTAATATATATAAAAAAATAACTCATAATTGACTTAATTATTTTGTCATGGAAAAGGAATCATTGAGTAGAGGCGAAAGTATTTAAAATAAATAATTTATTTACACCGTTCCTTGGCCCATAAGTATAACAACTAAAGCTGGATTGTAACAACCATAATGATCGACAATAATTTATTGTTGAAATTTTGAAAAATGATTCATACAAATATGATAGATTTATTAATGTCGTAAACGAATCTATTCAAGTTTCATATTCAAGTTTTGCTTCATTTTCAAAGTATTATTCACTTTTATGTTTTAATTCACCGATAAGTTTTGTGAGTTCCGAGTCAGTTTGGTCTTCTCCATGGTCCAGAGAAATTAGAATTTTTTTATTAATTTGATTTTTTACAACCAAACGTGATTGAAACAGGAATTTCATGGATAAATTACTCTAATGGCGGTGACATAGTTAAGCCTCCCTTAACACCTATAGTAAGAAAATTATAAATAGTTATCTATCATTCTTGTTTGAAGAAAAGTATTGTAGCTTTAGAAAAGAAAGATTTTTTGTAATCTTTTTTAGAGATGGAGGAATGGCGAAAATATTTACATGATACAGTAAATACATAAAGTTAAACATTATTAAAATATACTACTATATCCGCTCAAGGCTCGCTTAGGTCTCTGCAGTGTTGTTTAATATAACACAATCTTCCCTGAGGCGAGTTGATATTAAGGTTCTGAGTATACCAATGCTGTCACTACTAACTCCCCACTTCAGACTTTAGACGGCACTAATTAGTAATTACATAGCTGGTAATCAGTTAAGCTGTCATAAGACCTTTAGTCTTCAGCACACAAAGCTTATGTATGAAATTGCTGTTTACATTGTGTGACTGTGATGAATGTTGGGTTTAATCTATTGGAGTTCGCTATTATATTATAGTTATATTTTTCTACTTGTGTTATTATTATTTTTACTTTAGTGTATATTTATGTTTATTAAAAATATCACGAACTTAGTTTGTGACCTTTTATTGTTTTTTATTTCTCTATGGGGAATACGTAGGTCCCTTCGCAGCAGACCTACGTACTCAGCGAATTTCCAATGGAATTTTGGTATATTTTCTATTTCCCCATAAAATTCATGGGAATGAGAGTATGTAGGTTTGCCGCTGAGAGTATATGGGTTTTGTTGGTAAATATAAGTTAAACCCTACCTAGTGATTATACATACCAAATTTTATAAGGCTATGGTGTTCTTTTTATTTTCCCCATAAACCCTATAGGGGTGAGTACGTAGGTTTGCCGCCATATGGGTTTTCTAAGGAAATAAAAGTTAAATGCTTCCTAAGGAATATACATACCAAATTTTATCAAGATATGTCAATAAATAAGCAAGATAGAAGGTTTTGTTTATTTCCCATAAGAATGCCATGAAAACATACTTTTTGGATTTTCTCCATAACCATTTAAGCTAGGTAAAAAATTCAAAATACTAGATTGTTTGTTTTTTAAGCTCTTTTAAATGGTTTAAGTTAAAATTGTGGAATTTTCTAAGGAAAAGTAAAAAAAACGAAAAACCCATTTTTAACCCTTTTGAAACCCCATAAAAACCCCGTTCCCATGGTCCGATCATTCTGGTTCGCGAACTCAACCTAGTAGATGCTGGCTTACATCTCTGTACCAAATTTCATAAAAATCGGGGGTTCCGTTCAAAAGTTATCATGTTCACGGACACATATATATATACGAACGGTGTTTTTGGCTTCTAGGGACCTCAAAACGAAAAAGTATCATGGTCCCGGGCTTAGGTCTTACCGTGACTACTACCGTAATAGCGTATTCCCTATAGGGAAATTTGCTAAAAAAACGTTTTTTGAAGTGATATGCAAAAACGTTTCAAGAATTCAGGAGGTTATTGCCCACATCAAAATAAGCAAAATATTGTACAAACATATGTCCTAAAATGCTTTGTTATCATTGTTATGTAGGCCTACAACTATTGAAGTGTGAGCATGTATAGTCCTCCATCTGTGTAGTGTTTGTGTTTGTAATTATTTATTTTTGTGTTTCGTGTAAAGTTTCTTTAAATTACGACAACCATTTGATGGGCTTTATTTTAAACTAAGAAGAATACTTTTTTAACAATATTTGACAACCACAAGATGGGCTTATGTTTTAACAAGAAGAGGCAGCTGAAGATGTACTGTAATTAGTACGAAACCGGTTCTGCATGAACCTTAAATTTGACACCACTGGCTAAACACGTAAGTGTCTATTTATTATATTAATAGGTGTCAAGGCTGTTAAAAGTATACGATATAAATTAATCGTGAACCTAGTTTTGAAGTTATTGTTTGCTCATTGTTTAAAGACAATGACAATGCACTGTCGTATCATCGGGGCGGATGTATTGTTGAGATCAAAGACAAATAGGGCTGAGGTATACATAAGATGCATCAAAGGCCGGAACGTGATCATGTTGTCAAACAGAGGTCGGATGCTCTGATGGTTCTCATCCTTATCTTTAGAATCCTTTAAATAAACAAGGAAGAAATCTTCGCAACGCTTTGAGTTTATTTTTAAGCTCCCGTGCACTTATGTTCGCTGGTATAAGATAAGGTTGTAGGCAGCGGCCGTAGCTCAGTGGTAGGGCTCTGGGTTATCACCTAGTAGGCCCCGGTTCTGTTCCCGGCTCTGGAACACAAAAATCGTTTGGTTACTCCGGTGGCTCGGAAGCATCTTTATTTAAATCGTTGACCCACCTGCATAGGAAACATTACACATATTTAATTCAAAACATGTTTTGTGCAAGGAACTTCTCCTACAGCACGTTCAATAGTTGTAGAGATTTGACACAGAGAGATCATTTATTTTAGGTTAATTTTAAATAAATAGGAAACACAAACTTTATTAAAATCATAAATATTAATAATTAAATGTCTTATGTTTAATTTTTCTTCAATATCTTAAACAATAATAAAATTTCTTGATTTCGATCAACGGATATACTAGCAGTTAACTATTTGATATTTTCATTGCAGATGACTTATTATAACTATAAAAATGACAATATTCTTAACAATGACTTGTTAACATAACTGTCATTAACAAAAACTCAATTAAAATTCTCCCTATACATACATTCATGAGATTATATGACCCTCGGCAAGGATGGCCCCAGGCGATGTATCAACATGGTGCTTGAGATCTCAAAAATCCCCCTTCACTATTACTCGAAACACTTATAGTTAAAGTTGTTTTACTTGTTCAAGTTCTGTACCCTATGAAACCCTCTAGAACGAGATGATCAACTCAGTAACACTGTTTAAAGAGCAGAGTTTAGTGGCAATCAAATTGAGTAGTATTCTCTCAGAACAGTTAGTGTTCTAGCACATCTAATGTGACAGAAATAAAGACTTCATGAAAGTTTAAACTTGCTAGATCAAAATACAAATTTTATTCAAATCCTTGGAACAAGGCTGCAGCGTGAAGACCATTGGTCGCTGATTCTAGCTGACATCTTTTTACAAGCATCACCAGCCCGAGGCTATCACTCAGTCTCCGATGGAACGAGACACACGAGCTTGTGCATTTCAAAGAAAGAATTGATAGTAAAGGACACAAAAAGAGTAAAATTTAAATGGAAAGTGACCCTTCTGAGGACTACTTAGGGGCTGAGGTTGGGAGTGCATGAATATTTATCGTTTAAATACCTCCAAATCAGTGACAGTGGTTATTGGATATCAATAAATAGCACTATGAACAGCGATAGTCTTAGGCTGCAACTAAGTGGTTATTTAATGCGAAATTTAGGTCTGATTGTTTTAGTTATATTTTGGTTAAATCGAAACTTTAGTAACGAGCATACAATTTAAAAGCATGGAGTAAGTAAATTTTCAAGTTTTAAATTTTAACCACAAACAAAAAAACAGTATACTTTAATGTAGTTAATTTATTTACACTTATAGGTAAAAGTTAATATATACGTTAGGTCCATGAATAATATAAAAATAAAGCTTCTGTTTACTGCAAAATGCAAAATTCTCACAATGGCTACATAACCAGGTAAACGCTGTACGGAGTCGGGCAAACAAAAGCGGCGTGGGAGGGGTTGGTTTTATCTTCAACTCTGGGCTATTGTGTGTAGATCTGCGCTATCCCACTGTAGGGGCTCAGCAGCACTTGCTTCATGCAGACAATACTCCCAACCACTACTGAATTATCTCAGCAAAATTATATTGTTTGTGCATCAAGTTTCAATAAGTACAGTACCTTTGCATAATACACACCCTCTTACATTACACAACAGCAATAAAATTAATAATAATTATAATTTCTTGTCCCCACCCTAAAATAAAGCGAAGCGCTCGGGAGTGAGGGAGTTTGTCGCAGGAGCGGGACTACCTGCTGATGTAGTTTGGTGGTTTAAACATTCAGGTATTTGATGTTAGGTTTAAATTAAAATCTCCACAACAAAGAAAGGAACCCTTTAAATTTTTTAAATATAAAAATTTATGAAAATATAGTGCAAAAATTTAAAAATAACATGTTGACTTATTTCAATCCTAAATAACACTAGTATTCTTTTCACAGTAAAAGTGGTAACAAACTTCAATACGTTTTTTTCTAATATAGGAGATTCGATGCCATTAATCATCTTATTATATAATTATTATAAAAGTTTAATAATGAAAAATGAAGGAGAACTGCATAGAAATAATTATAAAACAGTAAGGCACAAACAAAAACCCTTTTAGTTTTGAGTATGAAATATATTAGAAAATATTTTGGTTAACATACGGATGATATTTGTTGGAAGTTTAAATCAAATGTCATGAAATCCATTTTTTCTTTTACATTGTTTGGTTTACTACAATAAAAAATATGAATTTAAAAAGCTCATTAAAGAATTTAATGAAGATGAATTTAAAAAAGAATTTTAAAGTATTGTATAACTCATATCATAAACTACGAGAATAAGTAAAAATCAATGTATTGTGTAGAATTTTTCAATAGAGTTAGTATAAAACGATCCAGAATAAAATCATCCATTAAATGAAACACTTGAAAAAGAAAATATTAACACAGGACTTTCCCGTGCAGCTTAAGAATGATTAAAATATTGCCCTGCTAATGTCACTGTTTCCGCCGTATATTTTCTCTTCTCTCGTTCAGAGTAGACATTTATTAATAAATTTAATTCTGAGAGCTAACTTATCGCTATTGGACTACCGACTAGCTCGAGAATCTATTTGTTCATTGTACAAAGCTAAATGATTCAAAATATTTTTTATTTTTACAACGCTGCAGTCAAAACAAGTTATAAGAATCTATCAATAATTGTTTTTATAAATTGTAAACGTGTGGCTTTTTACAGTTACAATTTATTGGGTTTAAAGTAATCAAATATTTAACGAGACTTCATGACTGGGTAAAAATATAACTTATAATTAGAGTAAATTATAGCCGTCTTCAAAAAAATATAATTTAATTTTTTTTATTAAATATTATTTATTTCACAGGAAAAATAAAATCCATGTTTATTTACTCGTGATTTACTCCTAGTGAAAAATGTAATAGTTAGATTACTTGATGCTGCATTTCCTTGTATTTCCCAAAAGTTTATTATTTTTTATTTTTATTTAAACACAAATCATTAAACAGGGAATTCAGGTTGATTCAAAGTACATGGTTGAAACGTATGTAGTCATATTAAACAATTTCAAAAGGTTTTATCTATTTATTACAACATTATAGAACCACAATATTTATTTTCACGGAATTTAATATGACAGTGGATAACAATGGGCAAGTCCGGCGCGCCCGTGCCTACTTATCATCTCCCATTATTGGGAAAGAGTTACATGATGCTGTGGAATGTACGAATTATGCCGTGGGACATAAATTGCCAGACGGTTTAATTTAACTTACCAAGGATTAAAACTGATTCGATACTTAAATATCTAATGTTACATAATAATACACTTTATGTGACATACATCAAAAGGTTTAGATTGAAATTGTCACATTTATTTTTATGAAACGTAATCTTCTCCTGGCATAAGACCTAGTAACTGGATACTTAAATAATAAAAAAATCATTAAATGGATGAATATTGTTTCATAAAAAGACTGTCCTTACCATAAAGTTTTAGAATTACATACTACAAGTTAATAACTATGATTTTTAATGCAATTATTTCATCAGTATATACAGTGTGGTTGTAAAGTCCCGGAACCGTGAAATATATCTTTTACCGTTATAGATAAATAAATAAGACTTATTACATCAATAATAGCCATAAATGTCTACTCTTCAAGCTATTACCACTTTTATATCCCTTAAGAAGGACGGTTCACGAGGAGTCAGATAAAATTCATAAAAAGCAGCAAAGGTCGAGTTTGGTATTAAATTAAAGGTCTCATTTAGCAGAGTACAATGCCGCAAACTAGACTTCAAATGGATGAACGAGACGGAAATGTCAGGCAAACAAAGTTTCCATTAAAAGCATGTGGGTAATACTTAAAAATGCAATAACTTCTTAATACTCAACCTTTTAGAGTCGGGTTTGTGGCTTATTACTCCAAATGCTAAAACGTTTAAGATGATGTAAGATTTGACGAAGGCCACAGCAGATTTCCGTAAGAATTCCAAGGAGACATCCCTTAGAGTGTTTTTAAATTAAAACTTCTTTGGCCTATGTCAAATCATACATAATTTTAAACGTCTTTGCATTTGAAGTAAAAAGCCACAAACTCGACGTCAAAAGGTTAAGTATTAAGAAAGTTATTGCATGTATAAGTTTTATCCACATGATTTTAATGGAAACTTTGTTTGTCTGCCATTACCGCCTCGGTCATTCATTTGAAGTCTAGTTTGGGGCATTTTACTTTGCTAAGTGAGATACCAAACTCTGGCTTTAATTTGATACCAAACTCGACCTATGCTGCTATTTAATAATTTCATCTGACTCCTCATGGTCGTCCCCCTTAATCGATAAAAAAGTGATAATAGCTTAAAAGAGTAGAAATTTATGGCTATTATTGATATACCAAGTCTCATTACTTTATCTAAAATGTTAAATGTTTTCATTGAACAAATATTTCACCGTTCCGAGACTTTTCAACCACATTGTATAGTTTATGCTGAACATAACTACACTACGATGGTCGTCACTGCGATGGTATTATACAATAACACAGTATAATTTACATCATAAAATACTTTGTTTTATTACGTACTTGTTCGTACGTTGCCACAGTCAAGACCACGTGAGGGCTTAAGTTCACACGTGTGGGATGAAATCCAAAACACATACTATATAGAGGTTGTTTAATTCGTAGGACCAAAAATATTTTCATTTCATTCAATGTTAAGCCTCATGTTACAAGAAAAGTTCAAAACCGAGAATTCTGTGTAGCCCTTTAAAAGATTTGACAATACAGTGTGTAGAGTCACAAGGGAAATCTGCCTGGAGCCAAGCAACTTAACTGGATTGTCCCCCATTTGAATATTCTACCTAATGTGCTTGAAAATGAAAATGGAAATAGAAAGAGAAACCTTTCTGAACAATAACAGTAATAGTGAGGTTGTATCACAGTCCTTTGAAGATGTACAAAACTTAATTAATAATACTATTTTATCATGTAGTGTCTGATTTGTATATTGCTATTAAATATATGATATAGATTTTTTATTTACTGCAGTTTTATTTACTGCTCTCAGTTTCAAACTAATTAAAAATAGAAGAAAATAATATTGTATTTCGAATTATCTATGAATGAAAAAATAACTGTTAACTTACAAACTCACATATTAGTTGAAGTAAAAATTTTCATTGATAAACCTAACTTTATTATCTTTTTGGGGGTGATGTTTTTCGCGTCCGCAGCATTCCACTAAAGCTGCACGTACTCCCCGGGTGGTGCTAAACGAACAACAATTTTTGGCAGCTGAACTATTACACAAGTGATCTCTCAGCTATGCCAGCTGCCAAACCAAATCCAAACGGAAATTTCCGGGGCCGCTTTTAAACGTATTGACGCAGTATTGCTTTGCACTGCAGAACATCTTTGATTTATTTTATTGTTATTATTTAAGTTGGTATCTGGCTATGATAGCCATACCATGTATATATTATCTTTTTAAAATGAGCTCTGATAAAATTAAAACCTAAATCCATAAAACAAGAGAAATTAACTAGTGAAAGCAAATTAAGTGTATAAATCCAAACTTAAAATTTTTTATTAATTTAATATGTACCTATTGTATAAAACTTTTAACGATTATATCAAGCTGAGGGTCGGTGTACCGACAGACTTGACGAGGAGCTGGAGGCAATGCTATAAATCACTCTACCCTTGTCGTATCAAGCCTTCTATACAACGAAACTATCCGACGTCCTAGTTTGGCTACCAACTTAACTGGACGATCGGCAAACTAACAGTGTCTGAAAGTTCGCAGTCCTGATTTCGGTTAATTTTCCAAATTTATGTCATATAGTGATAAAACTGGTAATATTGATAATGCTCGTAAAAACCATGAAACTAGGAATCAATGACCGCAAATGTTAAATAATCTGATATTTTTATTCCGTAAATAAACCACTCAAGGAATTTTTAATTTTTATCCATCATCTATCATGAACAGCTTAATTAACTACGAAAAAACATGACTTTGGAAAAATAGGCAAATATTTTTGTTTAAAAATAAGTGTTCCATTAAAAATTACGGTAATTTTATATTGAGTAGTTTGAGACGAAAAGGAAATAAATGGGACAAAACGGAGATAACGCTAAAGACACATAGTACATCGCTATTTTGAATGTGCATAATTTTGAATTTTTTTACAAAAACCAACAATAAATAGACAACCCCCAAATTACAGGGTCAAAAATGCATATGCTGTGTTCAATGTATGGCCAAATTACTCCAAAATCAATAAACAAAAACAATGTGGTTCTAAAAAAAACTTACCATGTATCTTTCAATTAAACCAAACTATATCCTAAATTAATTATCCTGTGACAATAGTCCCTGCAGTAAAATAGATCTATAAAACAAATACTTTTTCATGAAACACACTTACGTACACCCAATGACACAGCACCAAAGGATGAAAAACCTCTGGTCTCGACGACTACGGAGAAGAGGAACTGGGTAAAGGTCGCGACAAAACTTGGAAGCAAACAACAGTATTAGAAAATTTTTTGTTATAAATTCCGGAATTTGAAATCTATAAACTTGTCACATTGGATGAGTCCAACGACTACAAAGCAAACTTGACTTATCTACTAACTTGATAAACTACTGACTTATCGTTATACAAATTAAAAAATACAAATCAGGTTACATGTTTTGAATTTAGTTTCATTTCAATGTAATCGCAAATTCTTCACTATAAAAGATCTTGTCATATGATAAGTCATTCTGTTAAGAATTGGCCCACGCTAGTTCGAAATTTTGAGAATTAAACGCCTTTGAACTGGAAAGCCGAAGATAAGACGCGATTGTTGTTGCCACAAGAGGTATCTTTTAGTCTCCCCAGGGTCGATATCGCCGGTAAACCCCGAGTGCCATCGTGTGTAAACTAATGAGCTCATCACGCCTGCATCTCGCTATTGTGCTGGAGAAGGGGGAATCGATGTCGTCTCCTCTCGTACACGTCGACGACTGTTGCTGCGATGTTATGGATTGTTTATGGCAAACAGTCAATACACAATACATGTCCACAGAACTAATATAATAACCATGTTATCATTTCGAAAACACAAAATTGGAATACCAAATACAATAATTACACTCAGTCATATGAGATCTGATGGCAATAAATAAATTTTACCACATATTTTTAATTGGAGATTTTATTTTAGAATTTAAGTCTTGAAACCCTGAAATTTCATGTAAATTAAATAATAGGATTTAAGAGCAGCAATACATTTGTTTTGTAATTAACTACCGCTAATATAAAAACTTGAATATTAAAGCGAGTTATTAATATTTAGAAACAAATTAGACCCTATTGAATAATATATCACGTGAAAAGTACACTAATTTCCCAACAAACAAACAAACTCGAATATTTCAACTTATTTTGACTAAAGTTTTCGTCAACACTGTCGGGGAAGGTTAAAAGCGTCCTCAATAGGCTGACCCTAACAGACTGTTGCTAATTACTTTTGTTACTTATTATTATCACTCTCCCTATTCACACATCAATACGCTATTAATGTCATAAGTAACCGTAGAAAATTGTGGTGCAACTCAGTAACCTGTAAAACTCACTACTCAATAGTAGTGATAGGCCTACTTTTTAATACACATCTCATCTTTAAAATACAACAGAGCAGCCAAGCTACAACTTTGAACAACCAGCAGGTCTGAGCACTCAGTATCATGTTGCGATTGGTAGTCATGGTTGATTGTGATGAGACCGCCCAAGGGCGCTACTGCGGTAATGCCAGGAGATGACGTCGCCGGCGCCGCAGGGCCTCAACGTCAATACTGGCTAGGTACTGGTATACTTTAAATATATTTATTTCAACTTTTTAGAAAACATGTAAAAACCTGTTCTTTTATTGAATGTGAACTTTAGTATTAGAGTAAACCTTAATAGTGGTAAACATTAAAATTTTACAGAAAAAAAACTTTGGAACTAAATACTTAAGTTGTTTAGGTGAAACCGAAATGATGTAATATTTTTTATAAGTGACTCTTATCGCCTTGCTAAAACTTTGTTTATAATCGTAACGTTTTAAATAAAATTTGTGTCGTTAATAGTTGAAACGTATTAGTAAAAAGCAATAGCCTCAAGTAATACTTTGTAAAATGGTTTAATAATTTAAAAATTTTACGTAGTTATAGTTTTTTTATTATTTTTTTTTATTTTTTTTTTTTTATCTGGGAGATATATATGCCTAGCAAGGCAATGCTTTGTATTACAGGACTATTTTTTCCAAATATCGTAATTAGTAAAAAATACAAGTAACTGGTAAAAAAAGGAAAGGAAAGAAGCTAAAAAAATTGCAAAGTAAATAACTTTGTTGTTACACTTTTGAGTAATAGCAAATTGAGCCGTGACGCTGACCACCATGCGAGCATCACGTCTCTGTGAGAAAGAAAAATAGTTAGTTGTTATAGTGATGTTGTTTTTTTTATTTTGTTCGTGCGGGTGGCTCACCTGCTGGATGTGCTCATCAGCTGTGGCATTTGAAACTGTCAAAAGTTTTTCCTTCCTTTCATAAGGACAGTCGCCACGACGAAGACCAGATCATACTTAGAAGATAGTTTTCGTATCCAAGTGAATCCAATGAAAATGTTTTATTATCTTCTTTCATTTAACAATTCAAGTATGTCTTCGTAATCTTCTTGCCACTCGACGAATGAGGTCCCTGAGAGGACGACCAACATAACACCACCACATGGAGGAGCCTGCGCCTGGGACAGGCCGATCGGGACACGCCCCGCCCCTCTGGACTCTAACAATGTGGACGTGACTCCAACATGGACTAATTGGAACCCAGCTGTGATATTTATTTATTTAATTTATTTATTGTTGTCCCCGTTGTCTTTGTTGTTAAGTTTATGTTTTGTTGTTTAGTTTTAAGAAAAATGTTTTGCATTCTTGGAAAATAATTTTGGGCATAGGGCCCCCTTGCACTGCCTTAACAAAGAGGTCAATGTTTCTTGAATAATAATAATAATAATGTGGCTTCTCAACAATGTGTTTAAGGAGGAATTTTCTCAAATGTCAATTGAATGGACTGTCATTGTTACAAAAATAAATTTTCGGTTTTCCTTGGCCTGGAAAGACTAGTCTCATTGGAGTGACCCCATCCACGCTATTGTCGTTTGTTTGTCTTCTCTTGTAGGTTGTGAGCCCCTCCTCGCCCCCGTCCTCATGGGACACGCTTCCAGGTCCTGGTTGTAGTGAGGCTGGGTGCGGAGGCGAGGCGACGGTTCAAAATGCATCCTGAATATTGGTGTCATAAACTACTCATTTAGTCGATGAACGAGCTTGTAGGTAGCATTGAGTTTTACGTATTTTGTTTTTGATAAGCAATGACTTGGTACAGAAGTATCAATGTCATAAACAATAAGATTAGAGTAAATCGCAAGAGATTGCCACTTTTATGGTTTGTTCGACGTACGTTTTAACTAAAGGTGGTGTTGCTACGAAGTATAATACAATATAAAATAAGTTATGATTATTTAAAATTATCATAAGCCCCAATAAACTTGATCGATTCACTCGTAAAGCCTATATGTAGTTATTGATTCAATTGACATACTTACAATAATAATGAGAAATGTTTTTGTTATTTTTAGACACACAAATTGCGCAGATTAGTTCAAAGTTTAAGCTCGTAGATCAATCACCAGGCTGCTCAATAAATTGTCAGCATAATAATCCCGATGTTATATGACAATGGTGACACCTGCATGTCCCAGTGGGGTTTATAATGCTGTTAATAATCCGGATGTAACAGTATTAACAATATTTCACATTGAACTTTAATGAAATATAACCTGTCTCAGATAATATTATTATAACTCAATATGTGCTTAATATATCATCAAAATGTATAATAAATTTGATTAAATTGTTTTCTTCTTTTTTATTTTTATGTTGTTAAACGATATTGAGTGTGTATTATAGGCTAACTCATCATGACCATTTGAAAGGTAAACATTTGTTGTTGAAGTTTAACTAAAAAAAAAATCCAAAACTATTGACTAATTGACTAATTGTTTATGTATATTAATTAAATAAAAACAACCATGGTTTCTACTTACAATTTTCCTTGTGCGAGTTTTTCCCAACACAAAAAAAACAAACTAATAAATAAAAGTTGAGCATTTACGGAAAGTAATTGCAAAATATAGAATGAATAACTGCTTTATTTATTAAAGTATTAATTTCCAAATTTCAATTAAATCTACTAAGAAACAGAATACGCAATTCAATTCATTAAATTAAGTGAAATAGTTCATAGATGATGATAATCATCAAGTGACATTCAGAAACGTTATCATCCGATATACAGGGTGACCATAAAGTCTTGGGACGACTTATACCTTTAAACGACAAACGATATCACAACTACATTTGGTATACCGTTACTGGAAATTGTAAGCTACTTTTCTGTGTACATGGTGGTCGGATATCACCTTTGGGGGACGGCCCGTCAGGGGTCAGAAGAAAATCTTTAATGACAGCCTATGTTGAGTTGTACATCATTTTAAAGGTCTACTTCAACTGAAAACAATGCCGCAAACCGGACTTCAAAAGGTTGATCCAGTCGGAAGAAATCGCGTTTCAAAGTTTAAAAAATGTTTAATACCATTATCACTGTAGCAAATAGAAGTTAAGGGTAATACTTACAGAAAGTCTTTTAAAGTAGGTGATCAAAATGTCCACCATCGGTCGTCTGGCAATATGCTAACCGGTTATAAAAGGCGGCTACTGCATTTTGTATGTATTCTCGTGGAATAGCTTGAGCTTCATGTGATATCCTATGTCTCAGTTCGTTCAGATCTGTAGGCTGAGTTCGATACACTTTGTCCTTGATGTAGCCCCATAGGAAGTAGTCAAGCGGAGTTAGGTCAGGGGAACGAGCCGGCCACTCAATCGCACCTCGTCTTTCAATCCACCGGTGTGGGAATACTGCATCTAAGTATTGAATTACCTGAACACCATAGTGTGGCGGTGCTCCGTCTTGTTGGAAAAAACATGATTGGAAGTCATCGCCCAGAGTAGCTTGTAAAGCAGGAACAATCTCATTTTGGAGCATATCCTGATACTTATTGGCATTTAAATTTCCATCGATGAAAAATGGTCCTATAATCGAATTACGTACGATACCTGCCCATACGTTTACTTTTTTGGGGGTGTTGTGTGTAACACTCACTCATCCAGTGTGGGTTAACATTATCCCAATACCGGCAGTTATGCCTGTTAACATGGCCATTCAACATAAAAGTCGACTCATCTGAGAATACAATGTCGTCCAAAAGTATTTGTCTTTGGTCAATTCTATTCATCATAATTTCACTGAATTCCATCCGGCGATCAAAATCATCTTCGGTTAGTTCCTGCAACAGGGTAACCCGGTATGCCTTGAAACCAGACTTCTGTAATACTTTGCGAACTGATTCACGACCTATTCCATGAGATTGTGCTGCTGATCTAACTGATTGTTTTGGGTTTTCAACGAAAGACTGAAGAATGTCTAATGAGCCGTCTTCGTCTGTCACAGTACTTGGTCGTCCAGATCTGGCGCGATCCTTAACAGAACCAGTGTCTACAAAGCGAGCAACTGTGTACTGTGCTGTGGATTTAAAAATAGGAGCTCTATCAGGAAAAGTAGCATTGAATAATTGTGTGACTTCTGCAAACGGTCTTACATTATCACCCCAGCCGCGCATCATTAAGAGTGTAATTCTTTCCCGCTCACTAAGCGACATCTTTTAAAACTTATAAATCTTAAGTAACAGGATATGGCTGCAAAAACTACTGTAGCTTGAGTGGTACTGATAAGTGAACTGTTAGACAGATAAAAGTCATTAAGGGGGAAGTCCAGTAGATGGGTATTGAAGTATATGCATTGAAAGATATTTCACATGATTATTATAAGTCAAATTAATTGTCAGCTGGTTTATTTATTATTATGGCTTTTGTTTACCTTTTGTGAAAGAGAATTGTTTTTATGATTTTGTGAGTAAAGTTACTTTGTATTTAAATGTTTCTCTTCTTATTAAAAGTTTTATCCTTCAAATATCCATTATTCTCTGCTAAAATTATATTGATCTCAATAGGTTATGGAACGCATCACAGCTTCCACTGAGCAAATATAAATAAAAGAGTTTAATATCTTACATTTGAGTTTTAGGTACATTGCTGAAGTTTTTCAAAATGGATCTAAAAGTAAAAATTGGATATTTGGAAGGGAAGAGAAATTGGGCAACCTGGAAATACAAAGTCTTAATCCTACTGAGGAGTTTTCCTGGAGGAGAAGATGTTGTAAAGGGTAAACTCACAAAACCAGAGGCTCTAGGTAACGATGCAGATGATGATCAGGTAAAACAGTACCAATCTAAGTTAGAAGTTTTCAGTAAGGCTGATACAAATGCCTTATTAGTTTTGACAGCTAATATGACTGAGGAAACTTTAACTAAAGTCATGAGATTTCATTCTGCTAGGGAAGTTTGGTTGGAACTTCATAGATTGTTTGAAGGGGTAACTGAGGACAAAACCTTTTCATTATGTATGGAGTTTTTCCATTACAAACATGATTCTAAAGATGACATGTCCAACCATCTTTCAAAATTGAAAAATATTTGGAATAATCTAAATGTAGAACTAAATGAAGGTAGTAATGTTGACAAACTTCCAGAAATTTTATTAATATGTAAGATTTTGGAAACTTTGCCTCCTGAATATTTTTCTTTCAAGTCTAGTTGGCAACTGATGGCCAAGTCTGAGAGAACGGTTGATCATTTAACAAGTCAACTGTGTGCACATGAGAAAGCTCTGTGTACAACTTCCACGGATAGTAGTGGAATTGGGGAACAGGAGACTTTAAGTTTAACAAAGGGTAAATCAAATGTTAAACAAGTTAAACAAAAATCTAAGTTTGTTTGTCATTATTGCAAAAAGGAAGGGCACATAATTAAGAATTGTATTAAGTGGAAAAAGGATGGTAAACCTCTTAAACCAAAACCTGGATATGATTCTAGTAAAATGCAATTGTGCACTTCGAGTGTATTTTCTGCTGAATGTGACGATCAACATTGGTTTGTAGATAACGGTGCTACAAATCACGTATGCAATAATGAGAGTCTTTTTAAATTTGTAAAACCTTTTGACGTTCCTCATAGTGTTACTACCGCAAATGGTCAAACGGTTAATGCACTGGGATATGGCAATGTTGACGTAAGGATTTACGAAAATGGTAGCTATAGGGATGTTACGTTTACAAATGTATGGTTGGTGCCAAGCATGAGTAAGAATCTTTTCTCTGTGTTGTCAGCTCATGATAAACAACCTAACAGTAAGTTCATTTCAACTGCAGATAAGTGTAGGTTTGAAGTCAATGGTAAAGTTGTTCTTTCGGGACAGAGAGAACGGAACAATGGACTTTACAAGTTAAATGTTGTAAGTATTCCTAACCAGTCACCAATCATAAATGCGATCACTAATCCTAGTAAGACTCTACAAATATATCATGAGCGCATGGCTCACCAAGATAAACGTCATGTTAGGCAAGTAATTGAACGTGAATTAGGGATTAAAGTTCCTCTAAATTCAGAACTTTGTGAGGGATGTATTTATGGAAAAGCCCACAAACAAAAGTTTGGTACAAGACAAAGAGCAACAACTCCCGGAGAGGTAATTCATGCGGATGTATGCGGTCCATTTCAAAAATCTTTCGGCGGAAACTCTTATTATGTCTTATTTAAAGATGATTATACACGGTTCAGATTTATCTACAACATTAAAGAAAAATCTGAGGTGTATGACAAGCTTCAAGCTGTTATTAAGGAGTGTGAACGTGCTGGTCACAAAATAAAATCTTTTCAGTCTGATAATGGAGGGGAATTTAATAACGGTCGAGTAAAAAAGTTGTTGGACGATCATGGTATACAGCAAATCCTAACCCCACCTTACTCTAGTGAACTTAATGGTTTTATAGAGAAAGATAATCGCACCGTAGTGGAAGCAGCTAGGTCTATTCTGCATGCTCATGGAAACTTGCCACAAGGTTTATGGGCAGAGATGACAAGCACTGCAGTATATATTCTCAATAGAACGGGTAAGTCGGGAGATCCGGAGAAGTCACCATTTGAAATGTGGTTCAACAAGAAACCAAATCTCAAGTATCTTCGTATCATAGGAAGTGAATGCTTCGTACATGTGCCGAAACAAAAAAGAAAAAAGATGGATAAGAAGGCAATTAAAGGTACATTAGTAGGATACGACAAATTTGGATACAGAGTTTGGATTGGAGGATCAAAATTATTGAGATCAAGGGATGTAATCATCAATGAGAGACCTCTTAGCTCCAACACCACAACTATATGTCTACCACCTAAAGAAGAACTTGAGGACGCATCAGAAAATGAAGAAAAAGAGAAGACATCGGAAGATCACACAGAAGAAGAAAAAGTAAAGGAACAAGAAGACAACTCGACAAAAATGAAGCTTAGGGATAGGGAGAGTATTCTTCGTCCTGAGAGATATAATGAATTTGTCACTCTTTTGATGACAGAGTCATCATTGAATACCCCTGCGACTTATGAAGAGGCCATTGAGTCCGAAGATTCAAAACATTGGAAAGAAGCTATGGAGACTGAACTAAAAGAACTTGAAGAAAATGAAACTTGGGAAATTCAAGAACTTCCTGAAAATAAGAAAGCCTTGCCTTGTCAACGGATTTACAAAGATCGAACAGTAGAGGGATATAAGGCGAAACGGATGGTGAAAGGTTTTTCACATAAAAAAAAGTTTCAATGAACGGTTCAATCCAGAGGTAAAGAACCCTGAGTTACACAAAAGGATGAAACACATACGAATACGACACTTTTTTGTGCGAGAGTTTTCTCAAGAAGGACAGATTAATATTCAACCAATTGCGACAGAACATCAACTGGCTGACATGTTGACAAAGGCGCTACATAAACCAAAGTTGACAGATCATCTGAATAAAATTGGACTGTTGAAGTGAAACATCTATTCAATGAGGGAGAGTATTGAAGTATATGCATTGAAAGATATTTCACATGATTATTATAAGTCAAATTAATTGTCAGCTGGTTTATTTATTACTAGGAATACGCTCCGATGTCCGTCCCGTACAAGAATTTTTTACTCACTTTTTGAGTTATTAGGTGACGCTTTGTTTTTGAGGGAGAGGTGAGAAAAATTCATTACGCACACAGGTGGCAAGCCTGTAGTGTGGGGCTCCCCTAAAAACGGGTTTACCCACTAAAAAACCTCGCCTCTACTCTTTAGGATTCTAACCTGGAGTTGTTTATTACATTACGTCAGGCTAGGCCTAAATTTGGCTTATGCCCGTGGGGCTCACTCCTTATCCAGCCACTCGATCAAGGGATCTGGGCCACTTCGCCGTCCAGATCATGTTTCTTTTCCAGGAGGATGCCCCGGACGAACTGTGATAAACAATCCCAGTTGCCCTCATCCTCCAAGATCTTTTGGCAGACCGAAATCCACCAAAAATGCACCAAAAAATTTGTGTGGCCTTCAGGCGGGGCCCTTCCCAACGGGGGCAGCGGAAGAATGTGTGTTCCGCATCGTCGGGAACGCCCGAGCAATAAATGCAGTCTGGTGAACCGGTCTTGCCCATCCGGTTCAGGTACGACCGAGATAGCCGTGAATTGTCAAGAATTGGCCGCCGTTCCACCCATGGTTGGACGTGCTTGATAAGTCACGCAGTCCATCGTCCTCGGGTGTCGTGCTCCCAGCTGTGTTCCCTCTGCTGGAAGGTTCTGGAGCGCTCTTCTGTTCTTGCCGTGTTCTTTTAATCTAGCCTTGTCTCTGATAAATTGCCTTCCTCTCTCCTGCCAAGAGCTTGACAGGGATAACTCCGGCGACCACCAGGACGGCAGGCTCGGACACTGTCCGGTAGGCAGAACACATCCCGAGCGCCGCTCGACGTTGAACCCGGGCGAGTCGCAACCTGTACTACTCTTTATCGAGAGCGTCTGCCTACACCTCTGCTCCATAAAAAAGCACGGACTGAACCGCGGACATCAACAGACGTCTTCTGTCGAATCGTGGAACCCCGACATTGGCCATCAGCCTACTAAGGTACGTGACTACCTTAGCGGCCTTGTCCGCCGTACGGAATATCTGATCCCTCCAGCTTAACTTGGTGTCCACCATAATCCCGAAGTACTTAGCAGCACGAGTTGATTGGACCACCTCCCTTCCCACTTAAACGGAACGACGGTGACCATCCTCTTCTTCGTAAGGATCACAATCTCCGTCTTACGGAGAGCAAGCGAGATACCGTGATCGGACATCCATGTGTTGACCACACGCATGACTCGGTTCAACTTTAGTTGGGTTAGCTCAACGTTGCGTGCAACAATGAGAGCTGCGACATCATCGGCGTACCCAACCAAAGTGGTTTCCTCAGGCATCTCCGACCTCAGGAGGCTGTCATAGGCAACGTTCCAGAGATCCTGGCCGAGTATTGAATCTTGAAGTGACTTCCATCGTCCACGTTCCGTCCCTTGTGTCGTAAATCAGGCTTCGGGAGCGGAAATAATCCGCAACAAGATGAGTCGCAACAGATATGCAGGAACGCGAAAGGTGTTGCGAAGCGCATCCAGCATATCGACCCACCTCGCCGAGTTAAAGGCATTCTTGACATAAGCGTAACAAGAAGCACTACTCAGCGAGAGAAATGGTTGTGGCTCTCGGCTCTCTTCACAGCTCTCTGGACTTCGGTGATAGCGTCAATCGTTGACCGTCCCTTTCTGAAGCCGTACTGACGGAGGCATAAGTACCAGGCAGCTTCCACGGCAGACGTCAGGCGGGAACGGATCAGCTTCTTGGACAGCTTCCCAGCCGTGTCCAACATGCAAAAAGGCCTGTGGGACGACGGCAGCTCGGGATCACCTTTGCCCTTGCTGATGAGTACAAGTCTGGTGGTTTTCCAGGGAGCCGGAAACACCCCTTCTACCAAACAGGCGTTGTACATATTCTCAACAAGTCAGCATTAATTGAAAATACTTTCTTTAAAGCCTCGCTGGGAATCCGTCCGGGTCAGGAGCCTTGTTGCTCTTTAGGGAGAGAACGGAGGTTTCCATCTCCTCGAATGTGAAGAGTGGAACGTCATCTAACCGTCCGAAGTCAACCGGCGTACATCCTAGGCCTAGCCTACAAATAAATACATACAAACTATGATTTTAGCTAAGACCTCAAAATAAGCAAGTAACTTAATAATAATTATGCTTATAAATTAAAGAAAAATAGATTGTAGAGCGAAAAAACAATGCAATTTAAAATCCATGATTGCAAATTAATAAAAATCAAGTTATGTAAGTATTGTAGAATTACGCTTACTTAACACTTAATGCATATTTTCTTACCTGAGACATAGGCTACAATGGCACAACACTTTCTAATTATTACTTGTTCCATTTAAATCTTTTTACAGATATTAGATGTATCCCATAAATTAGTTACTCGCATAATTCCGTTCTATAGCAATTCATTCCACAACATGCCTATCTTTTTGCACAATTTATAACTTCGACAAGTATACATCGGTGTTGATCTATTTAATTTAACAGATATTTCTGTCAAAATATCAATTAAATTTTATTTAAAAACGTAACATAACGGCGAGCAGATGTAAACAAATCAAGAGGTTATATTGTTTTCAGCATACACATCGACAACTCAGCTGCAATGGGGGAAAATAAACTGATCATAGCAACTACATTAGTCAAATCATGTAGCCTAAACAACTAAAGTTCTGTCAAAAATTCCGGAAAATAAGCTTTTTTAATACTTGAAAATAATTGCTCGATTATAGTTTATTACCTAGTTTAAAATACTTAAAATCTAACCTGAGAATTTCATTGAAATCAAATTAGGAATAAAAAAGCCTTTTGGCTAGAGAATTTGCCTAAGAGAAATTTAAAGTCGGTCTAAAAGAATTTTATACTCTATGTTCCATAGAGGTAAAAAATTCAATTATGTTTTTTGTTTAAATTTTGAAAAGAGAATTGTTTTTATGATTTTGTGAGTAAAGTTACTTTGTATTTAAATGTTTCTCTTCTTATTAAAAGTTTTATCCTTCAAATATCCATTATTCTCTGCTAAAATTATATTGATCTCAATAATGGGAAACCCTGACCTAGAGGCACCGCTTTCACTTTTCATTGTACTTCTTAATACAGCAGGTTTTCCTGATTACACTTAGCACATTGTCAGACGGCCGAAAGGAAAGAGTAAGATTATTTCTTACGTAATAATGGTATTTTTCATTTTTAAACTTTAAAACGCGATTTCTTCCGACTGGATCAACCTTTTGAAGTCCGGTTTGCGGCATTGTTTTCAGTTGAAGTAGACCTTTAAAATGATGTACAACTCAACATAGGCTGTCATTAAAGATTTTCTTCTGACCCCTGACGGGCCGTCCCCCAAAGGTGATATCCGACCACCATGTACACAGAAAAGTAGCTTACAATTTCCAGTAACGGTATACCAAATGTGGTTGTGATATCGTTTGTCGTTTAAAAGTTATAAAGTCGTCCTAAGACTTTATGGTCACCCTGTATGTCCTCTTTCTTTTTTCCTACCACCAAGTGTGTGCAAAATTTGAAATCTGGACTTTATTTGAAATCTGGACTTGAAATCTGCCAGCAGGTTAATTAGAGAGTGCTTCCTAAATCGACCGCTCTATTCCCTGAAAGAACCGGAGGGCGAGCCGTTTTTTCATGTTAATACCTCCAAATTCACTCTACCATACCTAGTTTTAAGTAAATGTAAATTTATGTTTATGTTTGTGTAGTAACAGTGTTGTTTTCATTTTACACTGACGAAATCTATCCGATCACTGTCGGGCAATTATGCAGATTCAAGTATTTCAAGTAAGTAGGTCTAAGTATTTCGTAAATTCCTTACTTAATTTCCAGAATATAGTATAATCGTACAAAAATTATTCAATAGAAAGTGTAATCTTGCAACTTACTTAAATATCTTCTGGACACCATCTCAACGTAAAGCAGGCCTCTAAAGCCTCATGAACCGTTTGTCCTGTTTATAGCGCCATAACACTCGCCACAGTAACGACGCTGTGAGTCCGACATGAATGTTGCCTCTGTTATAAACACGTTTTACTGTGCAGGCGCTAACCCTTTCTGCCCTCGGATAACACTATTGTCTTGTTAAACTCTATGTTGAATGTTAAAGAAATATTTTCACTACAAGTAAAATAAATCCTAAAGGATTGGTCGCCATTAAAAAATATTCTCCACCGGGGAGAGTTAATAATTTAAAATATTTTCATATTTGAAGTTATTTTATCATAACATGTAAATTGGAACACTAAAATTTGTCATATACTATTTACTTGCACGTATTTGCACTATGCAACATGTACTGAATGGTATTGTTCATTCTGCAAGTATATTTATATGACCAAAAATTAAATGCAGTACTTTCACTCCCCCAAATCATATGAAATGTCAAGATTACTTCTCAGGATTTCCTTTACAGGACATTAAGTCTGTCTTGGGACCTCAAAAACAGAGTGAACAAAACATTTTAGTGGACTTGTTCAAAAACCAAAGGAAAAATTCTAAAAACCCCATTTTGACCCTTATATCTCCATAACTCTGTTCCCATGGTCCAGTCATGCTGGTTCTGGAACTTGTGTTCATACCAGTTGTAACTGCTTTTTGAGAACGATTAATTTGTTTCCTTAAGAAATATCTTTTATTTTGCTTAAATTGTGTCGTGAATCGGAGAAACTGGACCCAGCCGAGAATTGTGTTGATGATCCGGAGTTAGAACTGGACAACGATTCAAGTGAGCAATGACCGGGTGCGAGACCTACACAAACAGTCTTGTGAGTTATCAGCCGTAACAAAAAGTGCTTATTCCAATGAAGCTCCTACTCCTACTCGTCCTAAATCCTCTTTTCTAATACGAGTTGAGTATATTTGTATGTATATATGTATATATTTTTGCACAAGGATCTCAAAAACTGCTCTAACGAATTTTTTTTCATACTTTGAAAATAACCTGGTTTGAGATAAAAATAATATAAATACAAGTTTCTATGCCAAGAAAAATCGTATTTCTTTATAATCTTCCATTAAAATTATGAAATTTTCAACATTGTTCTTATGGAGTTAAAAATCAAAACAAAGATCAGTCTTCAGTGTTTAAACTTAGTGATATTTGTCTCTCACTACTTTGATACATTGTTATTGTTATTTTCTTTCATTGATTTAATTTAGGTCTAACAAATGTGGCGTCAACTACACACGACAATGTATACAAAACCAAATAAGTAGAGACATTAAATGTTAAAATATTTTTGTTTTACCCTCGAAAACCAGAGGAAAATAAAGAGTTGATGGTTGGATTACTTCTCCTTACTGTCACGGGAAGCGCTCTTTCTACCTCTTAAATGTCAAAATGATATTTATTTACATACAATCATAACAATAACAAACTACTGTAAAATTATTCTAGCCATCTGTTTCTATTCAACCAATCGGCATAATCCTCTCCATCTTGGCGGTACAATCTTTGTTTCTTCTCAATTCCCCATAAGGGTGTCTCTACTTATTCGGTTCTGTATACATTGCACACGATGTAATATATTTGCCTTATTTGAAATATAATTATTCTTGATTCTTATCTTCCAAGGAACTCAAAACAAAGAAGTGTAACTGTCCCTGGCATAGGTATTAACGTTACTTTTGTTTCACCTCAAAAATATCAATAAAATGTTGGATTAAAAACAAACAAAAAATAATCACAGGAAGTTACTAATATTACAAATTGTGGTAAAGTGAATATTTACATAGTGCTCCGGTCTAAACCTGGCCCGCCAACCAAATGCAAGGGGTTTTTTTAGAATCATTTTATCTTCTGCAAAAATGTAGCCTAGAGTTAAAAATGAGGTGTCATAATTCATTAAAGAAGAATAACGGTATGATTTTCCTCTGTTACACTTTTGTAATTATTTCATCAAAACTAAGAGATAACGTCAATTAATAATCGAGAAAAACAGATGGTTTTAGACTGTTATAACTGAAATTTAAAATTTAATTTTAAAATTCTAAAAACACACAAGACGAGATCCGTCTTTCTACCCCACGTTATTAAATAGATTTTTTCTACTTAAATATGTTTTACTTAAATGTAACTTGGCAGTCGTGGATTTTAAAATGCACGAACGGTGCTGTTCTTGACGAATATATACTACCACTAATGAAAAATTAAATTACAACATAAGTAATGATCTTTAAAAATGGCGTCACTAAAAATGTTTTGTTTGGTTAAAAATATGAAACTGCAGTATAATTGACTGTTTTAATTATAGTGTAATGCTCTATGCAAATTTAGAAATTCTGACTCAATTTGCAAGGAGTTTATTTGTAACCTCTAATAAAACTTAGTAAAAGTAGTTCATTTACACAATCATTTATAGAGCTTAAGTTGTGGTACAATTAATTATTGTTACTGTATCATTACTGAATTTTGAACATTGCTCAATACAAATACCTTTAAAGTACAAGGAAGACATTGTAGAGGCAATCTCCAAGCAAAGATGAACTTTGCGACTTTATTTCCCCCGAGCATTCACTCAATGGTAAGAGCCTTATCACGCTTATTTTGGAGTAAAGAAATATTCCCAAGATTCTCAGATTAGTAAAAGTTTTTCATATAATCACAAAAATCTCGTTCTTGATCTGACAAATAGAAAGACCTGAATAGTTTTATTATAACGTGGACCTTAAAATGTTAAATGTTGTAGACTGTTGTTTAAATGCAATAAGATCAATGTTATGATTAATGTTTTTATTACAAAAATAAATATAGTTTTTCTTGTGTAATACAAAATAAACATGTTGTATTTCCATTCTACTTTAATAAAAGTACCAGTGAGTGTGGTTTTGTGGTATAATTTGTTTTAAACAATATTTGTACAGCTAGTTAACTCATTTAACTTATTGCCCAGTCTTATGAAAATAAAATAATTTTAAAATATAATTTTTATTGATAACAAAGGGTATAATTTCGTGATTTTTTATAGCATTTAAATAAAAAATTTTACTCTGATTGTAATCTAAAAAAAAATGCTACCGTGCTGTTCAATGTATTTAAAATGTTATTCCACAATAGTGAAAAAATTATTTACATAAAAAATCAAGCAAGCACGTTTGGCTGACAAATTCCTTGAGTTGTCACTGGTTGTGATTTGGGTGTTTACGACTCGCAAAAAACCACACGATAGACGTGAAATGTTGTATTTACGCAGCTTGATTTTAATCAATGACAAATGTGTACGATTTTGGGTGCCTTTGAGTATTTTATAGTAAAGTTCAACATTTTTAAAGAACACTTGTATGTCTAAAAGATTCATGAAAATCTGCGTTACACTTTAACCACTCATTTGTCTGCATACAAAAATAATAGGTCAAGAGATGGGAAAATAGGTGAAATAAATAGTTTTTCCTGGTGGAGTTAAGAGTATAATGATTACTCCCAGTGAGGTAGGGACTACCTCTACAGCACAACACAATGAATAGTGTGGAGTTGATGGCGTAAGTATTATAAATATATATAGTTGATTAAGATAATTGCAAGTGCATGGGACGCCTGCTCCTTGTAGTTTACAAATCCTAGTGTACATGGTAATACAATTAGAAATCTAACATTTACAGGGGAATGATGTCCATTTTGGTTTATTTTAATTATGATTGATATAAGACAAAAAACTTATAAATAAATGGAATTGCAAATTATAGTGCAGTAAATATTGTTGATATATTACGTTAACAAACATAATTCACCTATCACTTATTTAAATTCCCTGTTTTAAACAATATTATATATTCATTTGGTCACCTCAAAAACGACAAGCTTTATCCACATAATCCGAGATATCTTTTTAATCATGACGTAAAGGCAAGTCACGTACTTTACAATAACCTTTTAAAACTAGAATTTTCAAATTAAACTCATTTTGACAGAAACAATCGACACTTATCATTTGCATTAGCCACGGAAGGGTGTTTGTAGGACAAAAGAGTACAGCAGTGTTATCCGAGGGCAGTAAGGGTTAGCGCAACCCATGCCTGGACAGTAAAACGTGTTTACAACGGTGGCGACATTCATGTCGGACTCAAAAGCGAGTGTTATGGTGCTGTAAACAGGACAAATGGCTCATGAGACTTTAGATGCCTGCTCTAGAGCCTTCTACTAGATTTATTCTAATGTATGTGATGTGAATTGGGTTGCCCGGGAGCTAAAATCTATTAATGACTTGCGACAAAGCTGTGTTTTGAAATGCATGCGAGTTTGAATCGAATCAAATGAAGAAGAATGTATCGGGTTGATGTAGATAATTTGGATGATTTCTCACTGCATACTTACCCGATTTTCCATGCCCAGACCTTGCATACCCCAGGAATTAAAACCAGCTGAGGTAATTATAAAATAACCCAAAATCCCTAATAAAAATTTAATATAATCCTTAATGAATAAAATAAAATTTCAGATTGAAGAAATATTGGATAGAAACAGATTGTAATAGTTGCCTGGTGGAACTGAGAGATGAGAACTGACTCAAGATAAGTTGTGTTTCAGACTTTTTTTATGTGAGCTGCAGACAAGCCGCATCAGACTTTTTCAGCTAGTAGCAATAATAATTTGAATATAATCTGGTTTCGTGAATAAATTGAAAATGAAAGATATACATTTATGGAACACTTGGTATTTGAATAACGGGTTGGACAGCCGAAAGCTTCAACAGTACCTAAGCTTTGCTACAGCACCACTTAAGGTTGGGTTTAAACTAGATTGTTTATTTATTTAATATCATGTATCCTAAGTGATGTAAAAGGATGAACTGTTAACATGGCATTAAATACTAAAAATTTTACAAATTTCTCTAGATAGGATTTTCTAAATGGTTGGGGATGATCTATCACAGCGAACTTAACTTACTCGCTTCTCTGTGGTTCTGATGGAGGGTTCTCAATGAAATTAGCAAAAATACTCTCAATTCCAATTTTCCTTATATTAAGCTAAACATATAAAAAGGAAAGCCCTCATTCACTGACTCACTCATTCATCACAAATTCTCCAACTTCCCGACTAGCTAGAGTGCTGAAATTTGGTATACTCATTCATTAGGCTTAAAATAGAAAAATGTCTGACTATTTTCATATTAATATTCACAAAGGGCTACGCCCTAGATGTTCTCAAAGTTACCACGTTATTCTTATGGAAGTAACATTTTTGTATTCTAACATATGATTACTTAAAGGATCATTAAATTTATAAACGGCTGTTCTCAATTATTGAGGGAAGATAGATAATACAAAAACTATACGATATTATAGACTTGCGGCGAGTGAACGTAGCGAGAACGAGCTAAACCGGACGGTGAGATAACGCAGCGAAAGAGCTCATCTGAAGGGCGAAAAATTTCTCAAGTTAGCATTGCGAAACATGCCGGGTAAGCTAGTAGTACATAAAATAATAAAAATTAAAATGTGTGTGATATTTTTGCTTAAGCCTGGTGTAAGTTTATACATCATTAACGTATTATGATATTTTACTGATCTATAAACATCAAGTCACTTTGTACATTGCGTTTCAAACAATTTACCAAAAGAAACATTGAGTACTTTTAAATACATATAGTATACCTATATTTTATTTTTTATACTTATATTTTTTACCTACTTATGGGCCAATAAAAACACGTACATTTGTTTACAAATAATTAAATAAAAGGTATGTGACAAATAGTTTTTGGTTTCTATACGTCATTTGTCAGCCATGAAAAAAATTAAAATAGAAAACTGGATTTAGTTTTTGGTTTCCCTTGGATAAGAAATAACGATAGTGTGGAAATAAATGTATATTAATGATGTTTGGTGATATTATTTTTTATTTGTTCATCATTTATTATACATATATAAATCACGATGTATCAGCCTACTTGATAGGTATTTTTCGTACTAACTTTGCTAATTCACGTAAATGTAAAAGCCTACATGGCTTGAACGGCAGTCATCAACCAGAAGTGTGGTCGCCTCTTACGTCAACAGCTACTTACAGCAGCTCGGGCAATAAAGGAAGAAGCCGAAAAGGTTTAAGTGGTACTCTTATATGTCCAGAGCCTTCAATCGTTTTGTTTTTGCAACAAGCCACACAGAATCTATAGACAAATCCATGTTGGTAATTTCATATTGCATTGTTGTCAGCAAATACAAGGAAAAGCTAACGTCATATCGTTTACTCGTTTAATCAATTTATGTAAAAATATAAAAGTTTTGTAGCATAAATATTGTAAAAGAATGTATAATCACTTGTTGTCATTAGAGGAACAATATTTCCGTAAATTCACATTTCGTGACAAATCATATTTCAGGCGTAATTTCAAGGCTCATCATGATAACGAAAATGTTGTTGTTACGCTATTATGTTGCGCCAGCTGGCCAGGCAGGTGTCGCCATCGGGATTGTTTTGTTGGCGATTTATTGGGTTGTCAGTGTAATAAATTATGTAGTTCTGTATATACTCAGAACATTAGAGTTAGATTGCATGTTAAACTAAATTGTTACTGTCTTAAAATGTTTGAATTGTTTCGATTTCGGGTTGCTGCGTATTCACAAGGATTTATAAAACTCACTAATTTCAAAGCCTGCATATTTAAAGGAAAGGCCATTTTTAGGAATAAAGTGCAGAATTTGACCTGCAAACAATTTACATCTTCCGATATCAAACTTGACTGTAAAAAGGCTATAGAGTACATCATACCAAAACAGTCAAGTGTTTTCCATTTCATACCTTTAGTTATTGCACATTTTGCCCTGTTTTTTATTAATATTTTTTTACTTACATTATTATTATTGCTGTCAAATGCTATCTATATAAATGTATGAATCTTTGTATCTCTGAATTTTTGTGTCTTTGTATGTCTTGAATGGGAGCGAAAACTACTAAACCAATTGATCTGAAATTTTGTGGAAAATATATATCTAGGAGAAAGATACACATATTCCCGTTTTTCATGTGCTTTAGGGCTCTCCCCAGACCTTTGCAAGTTCCAATGTTATTCTTATGGATAATATATTTTTTGTAGATCTGTACATAAAAAGATGTATTACAAGTCGAAATTTAAACATGCATACAACAGAATTCAGTACATGCATTAATAGTTGATAACAGTTAAGTAATAGTTGCATTAATAGTTGCATAGTAATAGTTGCATTAATAGTTGATAACGTTTTTTAAGTATCTTTAATTAAATTTATTTGAAAAACAGCGGTTAAAATGTATTCCTCACGGGATTGGGTTAGTTTTTGGTAAGTAATTATATCCAGTTAAAAGTTCAAATACTATACGAAGAATGGCGTTTTAAACTGAGGTGTATGTGTGGTCAAACTGAACAGTAGAAACTACATATATTTTTAAAAATTCTATCGTTGTAAGTTTATTATACAAGATTGTACAAAACCAAATCAAGAACACTTGAGTTTTTTTTTGTTTTTTTTTGTGTTTATAATTTTAATTTAAACATGATATTAATGTAGGTGGTCTCTAAAAATATTTTAATATAACTTTCAATTTAATACAAGTGTGAATCTGAATTGCAACAAAATGTATTTGGAGAATGGAAGTTTCTTACATGACCAGCTTTTGAACCACAAACATGCTAACACTGATTTGAGCTCTCCCTCACAAGAGAAAAGCTGAGATTCATTAAATACTAAAAAGTAAACATATTGAAAATTTTGTATAAATATTTCAAGTACAACAGATAATAAGAAAATGATATTGTAAATTTGCTGAGTATACAATTTTTAGTAATTGGTTATTTTATTAATTTATTCATATCCACTACATATACAATTTTAGCATTTCCCACTCTGCTGCTACGGAGGTGTTCGTAGCCTTATATTCCGAAAACAGAATGAAAAATAATTTTTGTATGTACATTTTCCTCATATTTTTTTTAACAAATTATTTACGTAATATATTTAACGCCTCAAGTAAGATTAAATCATAAAAATTTGAAAACGCATTAGTAATATTTTTGTTTGCTATAATTTTTTGCCATGATAATGTATTTCGAGTTCGCAGCAACGCATGACAGGTCAGCTCATAACAATATAAATACTTTGTTGATTTACATTGAGATGAACTCTTGCTCGATAAATATTTTACTTGATTATTCATAATTTTACCTAAAAGTAACTAACTCATACACTTACAATCATCCATAATAAAAGCAAATAATATTGACCGACCAAATGAGCCTAATTTTCCAGTTACATATGTAAAACTATTGGTTTAGGATAAATTTCGTATTTTGTTGTAGGTACAACATAGACGGCAAAATAGTTAGTTTTTAATGAGAAATTAGTTTGTAATAAAAAATCATTCCAAGATGTAATACACAGCTGAGAGGTAGAACGTGGTTATATCCACGATTCAAGTTATAAGCTAGTGAGACAGTGCTTCCAATGCGCTATTTGAAATGTATTTGAAGTGTGCTGGTGGTGACTTCAACGATGAGGAAAATAGTTTAAAAAATATTTTAAGTGCGTATTTTGCTAAATAATTTGTTGTTATGATAAATAATCATCACTAGATGACTAGGTTACATACCTTGATGCCATTGTCAATCCACATAGTTTCTTATAGATTAATAGTTTCGGGACTGCTGTCCCACTTTCAAATCAGTAGAAACGTCGTAAAAACTTTTTAAATACAGTCATAATTTATATTTAATACACATAATACTACACACGCTTAAACATTTAAAAATTAATTTAAGGTTAGCCGGCCAAGACATAGGTTACCGAACACATTGACAGAATGACGGAAGCGACACGACGCGACGTCGCTGAAATAAATTAATCATCACTATCCTATAAATAAAAGTTATTTCTTAACAAAAACATTTTTAGCTTAATTGAACTAACGCTATAAAATGAGGCGTAGACCTTAAATCACTGTCAGTGTGGTTAGATTTAGGCTATATCCAGCTTATTAACTCGACATATTGACGCCCGAGGCGGGACTTGCTGTTGGGGTGATTTCATTTCCAAGCGATTACCGCAACTAACCTCACTGAGTATAGACTGGGGCTATTGGGCTTGACTGTTAATATCCTGAAAATCATCAAGTACAGTAGTGGGTGAACAAGATTGCTAGCATCTTGACAATAATCAACTACGGTAGTGGGTGACCAAGTTTGCTTTGCTAATATCCTGACAATCATCAAGTGCTGTATTGGGTGACCAAGTTTGCTAATATCAAGACAATCATCAAGTGCTGTATTGGGTGACCAAGTTTGCTAATATCAAGACAATCATCAAGTGCTGTATTGGGTGACCAAGTTTGCTAATATCAAGACAATCATCAAGTGCTGTATTGGGTGACCAAGTTTGCTAATATCAAGACAATCATCAAGTGCTGTATTGGGTGACCAAGTTTGCTAATATCAAGACAATCATCAAGTGCTGTATTGGGTGACCAAGTTTGCTAATATCAAGACAATCATCAAGTGCTGTATTGGGTGACCAAGTTTGCTAATATCAAGACAGTCATCAAATGCTGTATTGGGTGACCAAGTTTGCTAATAACCTGATATTTATCAAGTACTGTAGTGTGTGACCAAGTTTGCTAATAACCCGACAATCATCATGAACTGCAGAGGGTGAACGAGTTAGCTGATATACTGACAATCGTTACGTACTGAAGTGGGTGGCTGTGTTTGCTCACTGACTATTTACTCCCTTCGTGTAGTAACAAAATACGGGGCAAAATCGTTGAAAAGAAGTTTAGCGAAACCGCCAATTGTGGTTCTCGTACACTTCAATTGGTATACTGTTGTTGTAAACTCGTTCTAATAAATGATCCAGGTGTCACACAATCGTATGATTCTTAAATTTGTTTATTTTACACCGAAATCAGTGAGTGCCATTTGGACAGCTGATAAAAAATTTAAGCGTTATTAAAATGTTCTCCTTCTATTTACTTTTATAGTTAATTTTGTTATGTGGTTAATTATAACTAGGGATCGGCCACTGGTAGAAATCCGACCAAATATTCAGTTGATATTGAGTCAATTTTAGTTTTAAAATGTTTTATAACTGAAACATCTGTTCTTATCGATTTGTTAGCATTTGTTTTCAATGAAACTGTTTGCGTACAGCTGTTTAGTGATAGATAAATTACCCTTCTCTCATAAGATTAATATTTAGACCAAGGAATCTAAAATAAATAAAAATTCTCTTTATTTACTTTAGATTCCCTGATTGAGACTTTGGAAGGCTGTGGGGCGTAGCCTTTTAGGCCTATCTATATCTATAAAAGAGGAAGTATGTATATATATTTATATGTAGGTTGCCTATAGACTCCGAAACCGCTCAACAGATTGCAACGAAACTTTCAGGCATTATTAAGCATTATTCAAGGATGGTTTGTGTGAAGTTTAGTGCAAATCTGTCCAAAGGGGTCTGACCCAGAGGGCATACAATGGTGCAGTGTCAGGTTTTAGAAATTTAGTGTTTACAAAATGAACTGCTGTAATTAAAAATTTTTAAAGTTTCATTCAAGCAGATGCTTATAATCATAGAAGTAACCAGGTGTGAGGTATAATGTTGATGTTTGGGTTGTCTTTATGGCTCCGCCCTACGGAAGCTCACAATTACACTAAAAGCCTACAGGTGGTGAAATTTGACATGGATGATTCTCTTTGTCCATAGGTCCATAGGTTTTGCAAATATAGTTTTTTAAGCTCTTTAGGGCTCCACCCCACTGGACTTCAAAATTACTTTAGGGCCACCGGGGTTGAAATTTGATGGACAATTCTCTTAACCCATATGTACACACTAAGAAACGATTTTGCAAATATAGTTTTTAAGCACTTTAGGGCTCCGCCTCACTGGACATTGAAATTACTTTAGGACCTCCAGAGCTGAAATTTGACATGGACGATTCTCTTTGTCCATAGGTGCACTATAGGTCCATAGGTTTTGCAAATATAGTTTATAAGCTCTTTAGGGCTCCACCCCACTGGACTTCAAAATTACTTTAGGGCCACCGGGATTGAAATTTGATGGACGATGCTCTTTACCCATAGGTACTCACTAAGAAAACGATTTTGCAAATATAGTTTTTTAAGCACTTTAGGGCTCCACCTCATGGACATTGAAATTACTTTAGGACCTCCGAAGCTGAAATTTGACATGGACGATTCTCTTTGCTCATAGGTACTCATTAGGAAACGGTTTTGCAAATATAGTTTTTTAAGCTCTTTAGGGCTCCACCCCACTGGACTTCAAAATTACTTTAGGGCCACCGGGGTTGAAACTTGATGGACGATGCTCTTTACCCATAGGTACTCACTAAGAAAAAATTTTTCAAATATAGTTTTTGAAGCTTTTTAGGGCTCTGTCCCATTGGACTTCAAAATCACTTTAGGGCCACCGGGGTTGAAATTTGACAGACGATTCTCTTTACTCGTAGGTGCTTACTAAGAAACAGTTTTACAAATATAGTTTTTTAAGATCTTTAGAGCTCCGCCCCACTGGACTTTAAAATCACTTTAGGGCCACCGGGGTTGAAATTATATGGATGATCCTTTTTGTTCATAGGTGCTCACTAAGAAACGGTTTTGCACATATCGTTTTTAAGCACTTTAGGGCTCCGCCCCACTGGACTTTAAAATTACTTTAGGGCCACCGGGGTTGAAATTTGATGTACGATTCTTTTTGTTCATAGCTACTCACTAGGAAACGGTTTTGCAAATATAATTTTTAAGTTCTTTAGGGCTCCGCCCCAATGGACTTTAAATTACTTTAGGCTCACCATAGTTGAAATTTCACTTGGACATGCCTCTTTGCTCATAGGTACTCACCAAGAATGGTTTTGCAAATATATTTGTTAGTAGGGCTGTGCTCCACTGGACTTTAAAAATTAATTTAGGGCCTCCGGGGTTGAAATTTGACATGGACGTGCCTCTTTGCTCATAGGTGCTCTTGCATTTGCAATTACGATCAATAAGAAGGGCAAACTTTGACTATTCTGGGTTTAAATTTGCAAAATGCCTGTTTATCCTTTTACCTTACAGTAATATTAATATAGTTAATTTCTATGCCATTGACTTTTTTTGTTATATTAAAAAACTTAAAACTTATCTTTTTTTGTTATATTAAAATAGCTTTATTTATGTAAACAACTTAATTTGAGCGCAGCAACGCGCGCCGGGCAACTGCTAGTGTGAATTATAATGAATTCTGTTCATTTAAAAGACACTGCGTTTCTAACGGTTTTCTCCTACGATGCACAAGAGCTGAGAAAAAAAGAGGAAAAGATTCATGCTTGCCTATTAATATACAGGGTGGTTGAAAAGTAACTTGCACCCCCCCCCCCCCTTAACCTTTTAACTATTTGAGATATTTAAAATCGGTTTGCGGCAACCTTCTTTGATATGAGGGGCTACAATAATGATGGTTAGTTTTAAAAATTTACCCTTAGGGGTAGAGGGGGTAGGGGGTAGTTCAAAATTTTCAAATGGGAAGTATGGTCGACTTTGATATAATTTTTCGGTCTTGATAAACGAAACAGTTGACATTAAGAATAAAAACCGGAAAACTAATAACAAAATGTTGCCTCAAATTATTCAAATCTAATTAACCGGATTAAATTAATAATCACTTCATTTAAAGAAGTCAATTAATAATTGTAAATTAATGTACCTATTATTTGATCAAATGTTCAAATTGCTCTCCTTGTACCTACATACAGTAGTACAATCTCTGTTCAAACGTGTTTCTTACATTTTGGAAAGTTTGATTGTTTATTTTGTTTACTAACAAAATACAATGCTGTTTAAGAAGCGGGTTATTAAAAGTAATTATTAGTTTCTAGCCATTTTTTTAATTTTATTATTGGTCCGATTTTTATTTTCTTTATGTCAATTGTTTTTTTTTTTCAACAAGACCTATTAAATGATATAAAAAAAACGACCATACTTCCCATTTGAAAATTTTGAGCTACCTCTTACACCACTACCCCTAAGGGTAAAAAATTTAAAACTAACCATCAACGAAGGTTGCGGCAAACCGATTTCAAATATCTCAAATGTATAGATGACCACTAATATAAAAAAAAAATTAATGTCCTTCGACAAAATAAGAGTTTTATTGTTAAAAAAATTAAAAACATTTAATGGGCCTAAACGCAAATATTATAAATAAAAAATAATTTTAGCTGATATATTCAAGGCAGCGAATTTACTATATCAATGTTTACATTGATTATTCCTGAAATGTTTGAAAAGTTCGATATTTCACCACTAAAATAAATATAAGTACATTAAAACAGTCGTTGACGTGTACGAGAGGAGACGACATCGATTCCCCCTTCTCCAGCACAATAGCGAGATGCCGGCGTGATGTGCTCATTAGTTTACACACGATGGCACTCGGGGTTTACCGGCGATATCGACCCTGGGGAGACTAAAAGATACCTCTTGTGGGAACAACAATGACTTACTAAAATTACTAAAAACAATAAAAGAAAGGAATATGTTTAACTCTCTCATTAAGCAACGTTGTTCTTGTTGTATTGATATACTGTAAGAGAGAAGGGTTTGGTGTCCACCCAGTATATTGGTGTCAGAAGATAAGTACAGAAATTAATGTCTAAAGTTTTTTAAATACTTTTTATGTCTTGTTTTGGTCTAGTCCTCCATTATCTCAGACATATTGGACTGTAACTGCCCCTGATGGTACAATTATAGTACAAGGTCCCTAAATTTCCGATTAAGTTTTTTCGTATACTCAATCCGTTATAGTTGGTAGAATGTAATGCATTTCAGGTTATAGTGTCCTACGTGGTATACGGTTTCCCTTCATCAGGGATTGTAATATATTAATTGTTTATTAAAATCTTTGCTAAATATTTACTCTACATTAGTTTTTCTATTTAATTTAGTACAATATGTAAAAAGTCAATCTATCCTTAAAAAAATGGAAATGACAATAATTATAAAGAAATGTGTTAAACGCACCTCAGTTTTTTACGTATGATCTCTTATTCATGATGGTATTACACATTTTTCTTAATCCTAGCCATAAAAATAAATTAAGAATTAAATGCACATATTTCACGAAGTCGGGTTTATTTTGTTTCTGTACGATAAAGCAATAAGTTGTGTAAATAAATACAACTAAATCCACATTCTTTCCAAGAATTTAATTTAAGATTCTTCATCTATTAAAATATTCCAACATAGTAAAAATAACTTTGCTTAGTAATGTCAGACTAATTTTTAACATTAATATTGAAATTCACAAAGTGTTTTATGGGTTTCCTAAACAAATGAATATAAAATAACCAACTTCAGTTTTTTTAAGAATAAGTTGTATACAATTTAAATAATCTTATTTTAAAATCTAAATCTTGCAAAATCGATGCAATCGCACTATATAACCTGTTCACTTCATACTAGAGCTCGCCCTCTGGTCGAAATTCAACCAAAATTTCACTTTGTTTGGAATAAAAATTGTTAAAAAATATTTCACCCCTAAAAAATAAGTGCTTCCTAATTTTCCAGCATTTGTTATTACAACAGCTGTCTAATGATTCAATCCGTAAACCTTCCTCCATAAGATTGGAACATTGGAACTTTGAAAGCATGTAGGGCGTAGCCCTAGGGGTGGGTGTGTACTATAATGGTATTCTGCTCATCTAAAGAAACTAACTTTCTAACGGTATGCGGATTTCTCCTACGATTCACACGAGCTCAGAAAAAGGAAAAAGAAACATGCTTGCCTATTAGATTTACGATACCGAAAACTAACTATTTGTTTATTTACTTATTAAATTATGAAAGGTAATTAGTTCAGGAAAAAATAATTTCGTTGAGGTAATTCGATAGAGGCGGGAGTATTGTCTGCATGACGCAAGGACTGCTGAGCACCGACAGTAGGATAACACAGATCTACACACAATAGCCCACAGTCGTGAAGATAAAACCAACCCCGACCACCACCTTTGTATGCAGCTTTTCTTTCCTCAACTCAGCGACAAGATTTTGCTTGGTTTTCACAATGTCGGATAGTCAGCATTGCGAACAATAACTTTATATATTTAAGTAATATGTTTCCATCCTTTTTTCGCAAAAATTAATTGTACTCTTAACAAATGAGTATTTTTTTCTGAAATAGTAAAACCTACTTTTAGTTTATCCCCAATATTTTCATCGATTCATTTAATCTTTAAAACTCTTCCACTCAATGCGTCAAAATACAATTTACTTTGTAAACCACAACACATTACAATACCAACGTTCACAAATCATTACTAATGATAATAACTTAATCTGTGCCACAACTTACAGGATGTCGCCTCTGGGCGACGGTACACAAAAACTTAATTATAAGCATAGGTTGAAATGTACATCAAATAAAAGGATTTAGGAGAGTCTGATGCCGAAAATTGCAATTCAAATGGTTGGCGTCAAAACCTTAAAAATGCAATATATTCGACCTTTTGAGGGCGCGGGTTTTGTGACATATTGCTCTAAACTTGAAAATGTTTAAAGATACTTATGATGTGAAAAGAGCTAATAAAGGGCTCTTAGACTTCCTTCGGGAACGACCTCAGTAGTGGGAAAAAGCCACTCCTGGCACAGATCAGCTGCTCGCCGAGCAGCTGCCGGGGCAGCTGCCTGGGGCAGCTGGTGGCTAGATGCTGGGGTGCAGATGGCGAGAGCATATGCCCTCAATTTGAAGTAGAATTGGGCATGAATTAAAAGTTAGTTTAAAACTGAAATTCAACTGTGTTAACTAAACTCTAACAGTTGAACAAAAATTAAGAGTTAGTTTAAAACTGAAATTCAACAGTTATAACTGGGGCTTGGAAAGTATGTCAAGGCCATCCAGAGTAAGTTTTAAAAAAGCCTACCCAACTAACACCAGAAATAGTTCAAAGTTGAACTAGTTGGTGATAGCGGGATAGGTTGAAGTAACTTTTGAATTTTATTAGTGAACATACAATCAATGTGCAACAGCAGAGTTTAAACAAGTTGAACTTTTGTGATGAACTATAGAGTTGTAAATGCAAACACCGACGACGATGAGAAGGTAAATGCAGAGTCCCCAGATGATGTATTTGAAAAGCTTGAACAAATGTAACATTTCGAGTTGGTTTTCCCGTTCCATTTCCAATCGTTTAATTTCCAATTTCAATTTATCCTCTTCCATTCTAGTTACGAAGGGAACTTCATCCATCATATCCATCATGATTGTGTTAGTGTTTGAAATTTTAAAACAAGTGATGTTGATAGTTCAGAAGTCGAAGACGGAATGAGAAGTGAAAGCGAGAAATGTTAGTTAAATAAAGAAGTAGTGGGGGGAAAGATGAATTACAAAGAAGTGGTGGGGGAAAGACGTTGCTCTTCATTATTACCATCAGTAGTGTCAGGTGGTGCAGGAGTTAGATTTAGTAAACTGTCTTCGTCCGAACTTTCAACCTTATCACAAATAGGACAATTGTATGTTATTTCCAAATTCATTTTGATGGTTGTAAAATTATCTACAAGTTCTTGTAAAATATTAAAAATGTCTTGTAACTCTTCTTTAGAGTTTATTTCAAAACTAGAATTCATTCGGGCCAATGGAGAGTTGTTCATAGTTGGAGAGTCGGTGATGGAATGAGGATCGGCGCATAGGGAGGGGGCTTATATAACGGCGACCTTGAGCTTATGATCAAATAAAGCGGTAAGTTCTTCTTCTTCATCTTTTAATTCAATTATTCTAACTGAATTAGTTGTTTCGTCTTCCTCACTCTGTGATGATGACGATGAAGAAAATAACTCACCAGGATTTAAATATTGAACCACAATTCTGAACCATCTCATAGGATATTTGTCCATGATAGAAAGTAAGTTTTGAAACAATTCTTCCATCTCCTCCCTCTCAGTTATTATATGTTCAAACTTGATAAATTTTGCTTCCATGTTGTTAGTTAGAGTGTTGAATTAGAAGTGTTAGAATTTTATGTACTATGAAAAGTGGTAGGGGTAATTTCAAGGTCATCCAAATGGAGTTTTAAAAAATTATACCTTACAAGTGTAAGGATTATTGAAATTTAGGAAGTTTGTTTCTGTTTGTTTTCTTCAGACTTTTTTTCTCTCTCTGCCTTAGCCATAGCAACAAGTTCTTCTGTTGATAGTGGATGTACTTCAGGAAATTTTAAAATTAATTTAGCTTGATATCCTTCTTTAGTTAATATATCTAAATCTTGAGTCATTTGTTCAACGGTGTTGTAATCTTTTCCATAGATTTTCCCATCAAGTTCAATCATCATTCTGTATAACATTTTGTAGAATAGGTCTTGTTGTGGCGAGAGCTGAGAAGCGAATGATTATTTATCCAACTGTCACATCCTTTTTATGAACTTCACATTGACCACGTGATTCCTTAGTTGTAATTTTATTTGTCAAAAGTTATTCAACATTGGTAATACTTCTGGAACTTGACGTTATGTTGACCAGCTGGCGATGAAGAAGTTGTAGGTTGTGTAGAAAAAAATATTTCATCATCGCAATATTTTGTTTTAGTGAACATCCTTGTATTAGTAGCACTAACATCAACAGTTAAGTGATAACCACCGGTAAGTAAAACTCGCATTTCGTTAATTAAATCTTCAAGTTGTTCAAAAGTAGTTATGGTGTTGGTATCGTAAGATGCACACTTAACCTTTAGGGACATGTTGAAGTTTTGTATTTAGTGATAGAGAGTGAGATGTGTACGGTACGAAAGGTAGTCGTAGACTGATGAATTTTACAAGTTGATTTTCACTTTTATTATCACACTAAATTGGGTCAAGGTCATCCCATGGAATTTTTAAAAAAGCAACATATTGTAATGTACAAAGACATTACAATATGTTGCTTTTTTTAGGTTTATATCATATTTATTGAGAAACAATTACAAAGAAATATTTATAATCTTATGTACAAACTAATCAGTAGTAGGTGTTACATGAATTGTAAGTTCAGTAGAGTTGTTTCCACTTGGTCCATGTGATACCAAATAGAGTGCGCCGGGTTGAATTATACGATGATCTTCGTTTTGAAGTAGTTGTACGAAGCGCTTTGGTAGGAAGATCTGAAATTTTGCTTCATCACCAATTGTATAAGGTGCCTCGCTCAATGTGCAATTTATAGCATCGCCTACTGAAGTTTCCATCTTCTTTATTGTATGAATGATGTAGTGTTTTTCTTCTTTCAGCTCGGAACATTTCTTCGTTGGTAGGATTGTTGATTTTGAATGAGCGTTGAATTGTTCAACTAAATTTTGAAGTAAGTTGTTTGATGCCATCTTAATGTTTTTGGTGTTGCTAATCTTTTTGTTAATAAGAATGTCCGTCGGAGATGTTGTCTCTTCGGAGGTTCGAGTAATACTCATGCTGCGTCATGGTAGCGCTCTCACTTTTATAATCGACACTACCCCCTCCACTGACACTACCCCCACTACTGACACTACCCCCACCACTTTGTTGAAGGAAATTATTTAAGCGGTAGGCATTTTTTAAAGCGCACTGTGACCTTCGATGTTTAAAACTTTTGATGAAATACAAAGTTCGTTGAAGTAGCATTGGAAATCTTTATCAATTATTGCATTAATCACTTCGTTGCTTGTAAATGATTGTATCCAATTTGCTTTTTCCAATCCCCTTGTGTAGATAATTTTAAACTCTTTGCAATAATGATTCATAATGTGCGGCATCATGTTATAATTAATAAAACCTTCATCCCATCTTAAGTTGTGAAAATGTTTGTTCAACCATTTGTTTGTAACTTTCGCTTTAGTTGTTAGTCTATTAAATGGTACTGGAGGTTTGAACAAATAATGATAAACTACTGATGTGTTCATGTCCAAGATTACTAATTCTTTAATAATAAAATTACCATCATTTCCTCGGAAAGCTTGAAATTCAATTATACCTCTTTTAACTTCCATTATGTGTGGCGCATTAGAAAACGAAACCCGTTTATTCATGATGAAGTCTTACTAACAACTGACTTAAAAATTGAATGAGCCGATGTTTATAACAGACAGGATTGTTCTTCTTCTTTCACTTCTTGTGCCACTTCATCGATATTAAAATTGGTGTGATAGTTGTTTAATTGTCTCCACATTTCAACTTCTTGAGGTATTCTATTAAAGATTGAAGTATCCACAGGACCGTATAAAATTGGAACAAAAGGTTGTTTGTCCAATGTATCAATTAGATAGTCTTTAATTATTGCACTTGAAAATATTAGTTGTTTTAAATATCTGGTGACGGGACCGGTAGTACAACTTAAAGTGTAAAATTCTTCTTTAGTGAAATATAATTTAACATTGTGTGTAGTTAAATCTCTGAAGCGAACAATTTGTCCTCCACGATGTTTTACAATATCAACTTCAATATTTGATTCCAATAAACTTAATCTTGTTCTTCTTCCAAATGTGTTGTTACTTAAATAGCACTCCAAAAGATGTAAATGTTTCATGAGAGATTCCCAAGTAGTTTCACTGAAAGTAACCATTTTGTTTCCATGATTTAAAATAACAATTGGTGAATAATCCATTGATTTTAAAATTCCAACTGATATACTTTTTGTCATGCATGAAGAAATTGGGTAGATAATCCGAAGAAATACTTCTGTTAAAATATTTGTTGTAATGTTAACTTCAACCTTCTTCCTTTTTACTTCTTTTTCAGCTTCTTCTTTTTCTTCTCTCTTCTTATGTTTGTTAAACTTTAGGAACTCATCCATTTCTTGTTCAACTTGTTTTTCTATATCTGAACTATTATCATCCATTAGAGGTGTATTTTCTTCTCCGTTAGTAGAATTCATCTTGCGAACGATGTTTCCCATACGACGGTTGGAGATAGAATGAAGTTTCCACTAATTATTTTCTTGCTTTTATATTTTTCGTAAAATCCTTGAAATTTATACAATTACATAATTGTTTGTTTTCAACTTGTATTTTACAAACGAAATTCTAACCTCAAAAGTTAAGGTAGATAATTCTAACCTCAAAAATCTGCAGTTATTGTACTAATTCTTCTTAAAGTACATTCTTCACAATTCCGGTCAGCGGTGTGTAAGTAACTATTTTATCATGTAGAATTAGACAATATGCCGAAGTTCCATCCGCTACTGGTTCTTCAAATTCCATTTCAATTTTTATATCCACACTTGATGATTTTACCGATTCATTTTGTTTTGAACAATCGATTACAATTATTGGAGCCTTGGAATAATACTGGTCAGGTGATAATAGTGGTGTATTAGTCTTTCCATAATATGACGATTGAAATCTTGCATACATATCGTATAAAATGGAAAAACGTTTTTTGCTGAACATGACATTCAAATTGTCATAGGGAAAGAATTGAGAGTTTAGGAAAACTTTACAATTCTTTATTTTACAGTGATCAAATTGACCAGCATTTGCAGTGATAACATCTTTTCGCTTAGTTTGAAAACCGAGTATTATGTACCTTGCTCGTTCCAAGTAAGTTGATGTCTTGACGGTCCATGTTTGTCGTTCTGTCTGAGGTAGTGTAGGGTATTCATGAAATTCCCAACTTCGGAATGGCATCACAATATCACGGTCAGATTTTAACTTTCTCAATAATAGGATTCTATGTTCATCGGCCAATCTTACATGAGGTACTCTCCACACAACTTTATCCAACTGCAGTTGCCATTCCAGTTTATCTTCCGTAGTTGCAGGGTCTGCAAGTATCAAGTCCTTGTTAGTTGAAGATCTGAGTAATACCAACTCTTGTTTGACATTTATTATTACCCGTTTGTAATCTTCAGCGAATCCCAAAAGCAATCGTAAAGGTACATGAAAATCAAAGTGGCCGTTGGAAGCTGGTGTTATAGTGTCTTTATCGGGGGCAACCCATCCGGCGGTGACTATTGAATTCTTCTCATGCGGTGTTAATGATGTTAATCCTTTCAATGTCGTTGTTAAACCAACCTTTTTTGTTGAATCAACCGTCACCCCTGATATTTCATATCTTATTTCATCAAAAAGATATGCCATTGGGTTATTTATAAAAGGAACTGTTGAAGCAGTTTTTCCATCCAATTTTAATACCCGTCCTTCGATGTACAAGTAACTTTCACATGGTAACGTGTAAATATCTTGTTGTTGAATGGGAATCCTTATTTCATCGTTATTGTTTAATTTTGATGAAGTGTAAGGGTTGTGCGTGTGATATTCCTTCTCCCATAGTGTTTCGTCGAATGTCGGTCCTTGAGATATATCCAGGATATCCATCGTTGTTAAGTTTTAATCCAATCTTCTGTAGAAAACGAATGTTGTCCGATGTTAACTCTTCCAATGTCGAGGAGCTACTGAGCTCCCGACTCTTCCGTTGCGGTTTAAATGATAATCCCATGTCGACTTTTATGTTGCTGCTCTGATGTGTATCCGTATAGTAATTGTTTCTCCTCTAAAGTCAACACTAATACCGTCTTGATCCAATATGTTCAGTACGATGTCTGAGATGAAACTGGTGTTTAACGGTAGGTATATCAAGTTTTGTGGCTTCTCAACAATTTTAAAACCGGGAGCCACTGTTGGATAAAATGTATGTAAAATATGTTGATTAACTCCATCTCTATACGATCCGTGTATAATGTTACATGTGACATCGATACTATTTACTTTCAATATTGTTACAGTTGTATCACCTGAATGAGTAGTTCCAGGAGTTAAGATTTTCTTTTTTGCATCTGTAAATCCAAGTAAACTGCCAATGGAGTTTTCCAATCCAACATCGATATAATATTTGGAAGTTATTTCTGCTTTTAAAGTATTATTGTTTCCTTTGACGGTGATATTGTCTTCTCCGAGTTGTTTCTGTAATAATTGGTTTATATCATCAATTTCATAAGCTCCAGTAGGAAATGTAATTATTTTCAATTCTGAGTATTTCCCTGCAGCATCCTTAGTTTCATAATAATGTAGTAAATTGTTCTTCCCTTCTGTAACATTGGGAATTGAGTTGTAGGTAGTCAAATCAAGTAATGCCGCTTCCCATAATCGTTCCTTGGATAGAAGCAATGCTGGGAACAGCGTACTTTTCAATGTGGATGAATTTCCACTCAGTGACACTGTATACGATGACATCTTAAAGCTGACTGACACTTTTCGCTAGAAACTCCAAACATAAATGCCCACATATTTCAGTATTGTTAGGTTGTTCTCTTTTGTAATTGTAAAAAATGTTTTTGGAGTTTCGAAAATAATGTTGAAGTTCTTTCGGCGGTGGTAGATTGCCAAAACTGTCAAAGTAGTAAATTGTTTGTCCGAGCTTTTTATAGCATACCCAATGAGTGCCTGGACCATAGGTGGAATCCAAATTTACTATTCCAGTTTCATTTTTCCATATTTTAGTTGGTAATGCATCTTTCATAAAAACTCCTCGAAAGAATGGTATTTTCAAACATTTTACATAATCATTTAACTGATGATTTGTTAAGGCTTTATTTGGAATTATCAATTGATTCTTCTTATTTAGTACACACGGTATGGTTTTAGGTATAAACCTGCTCCGTTTTTTACCATTTGCTAAACAGAAGTCTTCTTTACACTTGCCTTACGAGTTCTACGACGTCCTTTTTTAATATTTCCACCTCTTTTAGGAGCGCTTCTCTTTGCAGGTCTTCCTCTGCGGCGTTTTCCACCACCTAACTTTGCTTTCGTCTTCATGGCTGTAGTTACTGCCCAAGCCGATGCTTTTTCTGCAATACTTGCGTCACTTGATTTTACTCTTTGCCAAGCTTTTTCCGCTAGAATTTTATCCGCTATTGATCTATTTGTTGAATCTTTATACTTTGAATATGCTATATCGTGTTCTTTGCAAGCTTGATCTAATTTATTAATTCCAGGATCTCCTCTTGCTAAACGTTTTGCCAACTTAGTTCCGGGTCCACAATATTGATAACCTCCGGGCAGATGAAATTCGTATGGTAAAGCGTCTATCGCTCGATTTACAACAGCACCAACTGGAATCCGTCTGAGCAGGGATAATGCAGCTGATGTTAAACCACGTCCTCTCTTGCCGCTGTCTTGACGACGACTGAGCGATACGGTCTTCATTATGCTGTTTTATGTAACCAACGTCTTCACTCTATGAAATACTTTATGATAATGAATCCTTTTTTGTATATTCCATACTTAAATATTCATAAGTTTTACTAGTATCTATCAATGATTTCATCTTTAATCCATTGGTTTCTCCGAGAATCTTCGATTTTATTGTGTTTCATCGATGTTTTAATCAAATGATTATGCATATCAATAACTACATTACCTACAAGATTCATTACATACTCAATATTAGTAGCATCTTTGTCATGTGTAGGATTATCAAGATTTGTGATACGTTTACCATTACATGTATACACAGATGGATCGTTATTAGAGGTTGCTATAACTTGATTAATAGTAGCAACATCATTCGGAGCTATTCCTGCTGATATGTTAGATATTCTTTAACTTTTTCCATCATATACGTTATTTATTTTATCTAAAACTATAGTTTGTTTTACAACAACACAATCATGATCATCTTTACCAGATTTAACTAGGGTTAAACGTCTACCTTTACACATAAAATTAACACCATTAGCTGATAGTTGTGGTACTTGTGTTAAAATAACAGCATCATGTTCTTCCGTGCCTAAACTTATATTTGACAATCTTTTACTTTTTCCATCTCACTTGTCATTTTGTAGTTGTAGTAAGGTAAACTTTTCACTTCCTTGCATAAATTCATCACCTGTCTTTGACACTACCTGATTTTGTTTAACAAAAGCGGATGTTCCTTTCTTCAAGCTTTCATTCATTTGTTTCACGGTAGCAGCATCCGATGGAGTTGAACCATCTTTCAGATTGGACAACACTTTTCCATGACAATCAATAACAGCACCATTATATAAAATACAATTATCTTTAATATATTTTATATTAACACCATCACTTTCTTCTTTAGGATATCCAATATCGTTTATAGTATATTTATAAAAAGAAAATCCATCCTTTTTCTTTTCTGGTATTACAGAGTGCAAATAACGCTTATTGATTGTATCTGTATCATCGGTTGGATCTGCCACATTAGTTATTTTATAATTTAAAGCATTGTACATTTTTCCACTTTTAGTCTTTTGCAACAGTAAAGCGTAATCTATCGCAGATAGCAAATAGCCTTTATTAACAACATCTCCATTGTTGACTGGTTTTGCAACATTAATAACCCTGTGAGATTTTGCATCATACAGTTGGTTGTTGTCGAGTTTTAAACTTGTAGATGTTTCTTCCTTTACTGTTTTTAAATTTGTTGCATCTCCATCTTCTTCTGGATCTTTAACAAACTTTAAACGTTTATTATTTATGTTATAGTCACCTTCGGGTGTTTGCGGTAATCCACTTCTTTTCCTGTTTTCTCCAACTTGCACTCCTAACGCGGAGTATCGTCCGAACTTGTCGACGCTCATGTTAGAACTGACACATTATACGCCTGCAACTCTTATATATCCGCGGACAATTATACGATTATGCCGCGATTCCTGAGTTCGTCAATCAGAGCTACCCATTCATTATTTAAACCTGTATGACCGGCTTCCATGGCTTCATGCAATAGTCTCATTCTATCAACCAATTTATTGATGTCGTTGTAGTAAATCACATTCGTATTGTATAGATTTTTCATCAATCCTTTACCAGATGTTGAAGTATCTCCTTTACTCTTTTTACCATGTTGTTCAAGAAGTGATAAATCCATAAGTGATAAAGATTTTCTTTTCAGTGGTCGTCTCACCGCTGGTGCAGTACGTAATGTTGGCAATTTTCGTGGAGGAAACAATTTTTTTATAACGATGTTATATTTTGTTGCACGTGAACGATTAATCATTGCATCCTTTAAGTAGTTTCTTTTATGAGCGTTAGTATTTTGTAGAATCTCCTTAAAAACACTTAAATCTTTGGATGAATATCTTAGTGGTATGTTTTTAAAAATTAATTCATATAATCCTTTTGTTCCTTTATATCTATGCTCACCAATAATGATGTAATCGTCTTGTGTTATTTCAAGCTTTGAATCGCCGATCTTCAATTCATTCCCATCAATTCTTGCTCCGTATACGTGTGATCTACTCAAATTCGGGTTTGATTTCATGTCATGTAGCATTTTCATTATATATTTTCTTCCAAGAGGTCCATGTTGTAATATATCGCTACTCAATTGAGTTAAATTTGGAATAGATTGTTCAGCTTCAGGTATTGGCTGTTCTTCTTCCTTTTCAACAATTGGTTCTTCTTCTTCTTTTGTTTCTTCTTGCTCACTAGCACTTGTATATGAATCATCATCTTCTTCTTTTTTTAATGCTTGTACCTCTTGTTTAGAAACTGGTAGTAAAACATCTCCTTCATAACGAGGTTTACCAATAGTTTCTGATATGTGTTTTAAAGGTTCCGTAATAGGTTTAAATGTAGTCTCTAGAAATTCTTCTCTTTCACTTAAACCCATCCTCAATGCACGATTCTTCATCCTAATAGAATCACTGAGTGATTTTATTTCTTTCAATAGTTTTCCTTGATTCACCATGTTTACACTGTGAAGTTCAACGTGTAACTAGATGTAGCATCGGTAGTTCAACGCATAAATACAAACTTATCAAACCCTATACGATATCTACCATTTTTAATATCTTCTTCCTTCATAATAACGAGAAAGCTATATTTCTCATTCCATGCTTTGCCACACATTTCTTTAAATTTCTCAAATGGCATATCCGCATTTACATGATCATTGTATATATGCTTTAAATTTGTTTCATCTTGCTTAAAGATAATCAACATATTTGCATTATCTCTTATAAGTTGTTTTGGAATTTTACTGTATGTTTGACCAATATAAATGCTATCGATATTATGATGTCTCCCCATAGCGAAATAATTCCTTATAGTGTCGTGATTTTCACAAGAAACATCGTCAAATATAAAAATAGAAAATGGTTTTGCTTCATTTGGTTGCATAATTGTTTCACTGGCATTAAACTTGTAAAAATTCACTTCAGGTACACTTGCAAGTACTTTATCCAATAATTGATATTTTGGTTGTTGCAATGATTTTGAAAAAATGTATATATTGTTAAAACGCAATCCTTTAGGATTAGTTATAAGGTTAAAAACAACATTAGTTTTTCCACAATTTGAAGGACCAGTTATTAGACATCTTATCGTATTTGGTAGTAATTCACCATGTTTTCCATGATTTAACTTATCATTGTCAACTGTCAATTCATCAATGTTATTGATATTAAATCGATCTTTTTGTTGTACAATCTCCATCTTGTATAAAGGTTAAACACACAATGAGCTATTAAACAACTATACTAAGTCTTTTGAAGGAATCCAAGAGTCTTCACTTTTATCAAACCCTAACCACCGGACTTTAACCATATCCTTTTTCCTTTTTAAAATCTTCTCGACAAGATATACATCACCGACTGTTGATTTCAACAATTCGTGTCCGTAGAATCCACCTTGAAGTAATTCACCCTTGTTATCCTTTAATAAATAGGTTTCAGGTATAGTTGGTTGCACTTTATAAATTGTAAATACTTCATTAGTCCAATTTGGTAGATATCTTTTACTAAATACACCTTTGTATTTGCTTATACGAACTTTATCGTTGACCTTGAACTTCTTTGGTTGCAATTTTTCCAATTTCGGCGTTGTATTATTTTTAATGCGTTGTAATACAATTTTGGCATTAGCACTATTTACCTGGATAGGTTTCATTCCAATGGTACGATGATATTTGTTGTTATACTCTTTTATAAGTTGTGGTAATATGTCATACCACACGTATGATCCTCGTTTTGAAAATTTTTTATACATCGCACCTTTTAATGTTCTATTGAATCTTTCAATTATTGAAGCTTTAACTTCAGAATTTGTAGAATAATGATTTATTTGATATTTCTTCATCAAAGCTCCAAAGTCTTTATTAAAATATTCTTTTCCATCATCGGTCTGTAGATGTTTAATTTTAAATTTATTTCTTTGTATTGTGGTTTCCATAGCTTTTGTAACACTTTTACCAGTCTTATCCTTCAATGGTAAAGCGTCAGCTATTTTAGTAAAGCAGTCTATAATTGTTAAAATATATTTAAATCCTTTGTTTAATTTACTGTGCGGTATCATTTCAATGAGATCAGCTTGATAAAGATCATTCATTCCTTTAATGATTGTACTTCTTCTTGGAAATCTTCTTCTTGCTGGTTTATGTAGTTCATTTACAATCTTGTCCTTCACACTTTCCATCCTCAGATGTTGCTTGTACACCGCTTGTAAAAATACTGATCCATAGAATAGTTTAATCTCATTTATATAGTTTGAATATAGGTCAAGGCCATTTCATATTAGTGTAAAAAAGAGGGAACATGGCATTGGGCTTGCCATGTCCCCTCTTCTTTACGGAAAGGAAAAAAAGGAAGAAGGAGAGGACGAAGAATAGGTTTACTGGTCGATAGGGTTCAGGGAGTAGTGGCCGAATGGTAAAGTATTAATTTTATCTTCTAAAATATGGCGCTTGTCATCTTTGTAGCTTAATGCCCACTTTGTTTGTTTGACACTAAAAAGTTGATGATTATAACTTCTAATAGTGTTGAACGTTGCAGTTGTTTCAACATTTTCAAACAAACATCTTTTATAATGTTCAAACTGTACGTTCTTCTTAAGAAAAGAAGTTTTTATTCCTTTGGCCTTCTTCGTGACTTGATGTTCGTTCCTCTCGTTTATGTACAGTTGAAACGAATACAGTTTGGACATTAATGCTACAATTTCCATCATCGGCACACCATTTGTTTCATCTTTAAATTTTCCTAATACTTTCTTGTTTCTGTCATAGTCGTAATTTGGATGATCCTTAGGATAATCGGAAAAGTCGAAATCATCTTTATATATAAAGGTGCGTAGATCTTCATACATGTCATTTGTTTTAATCCAGTAAATTAGTGCATCCGTATCCATATATGCAATACCAATGTTCTCTCTTCCATAATAGTTAACCATCTTCTTATAATGAAACTCGTACATATGTGTTTTTGAAATATCCAAGATTGACATTCCAAGATACAAAGGACGATCCATTTCAACTGACTTCTTGTTCATGGAAATAACGACTAGATTTTCATTAATAATTACAGATGAACCAAAGTTTGGTTGTTGCACCAATTTCTGTAATTTTACTGGATCAGTTACCAATTTGATATCCTTATGTTTCCTTTTGTTTTCCAAAGTCTTGCCAAATATTGCGTTGTTCATTAGTTTAAAAAAATCTTTTTGAAAACTTGATGTAGCGGCAGCTCTTCTTCTTGTGTTGTTGTCGATGTACGGTTTTAACCAACAAGATTGAGAAAATTGTAGTACTCGATTAATTTTTGTAATTCTCAATCCTAAGTCTAAAGCCTGTTGTATCATCCAGTAGTGTCCGACATACCGAGACTTGTCGGTTAAAGTCATCAATAATTTTGGCCATCTTCCAGTAGGGGAGATTTCAGTCTTTGGAAGAAGTGGTAAATCATAATGATGATCGTGAAGATGTTCAGGATATTCAAAATCGACGTCAAAAATGTAACCAGTTTCACCATGCTTCGGTATATCCATTATGTTTCCAATCGATTCTGGGTCTATCCATTTGAAATTATCATATGGAAGGGGATTCGACATTGCCCATCCGTATAAGTTATTTGCATCGAAATAACCCAGGAATGTTGTTGGTTTTGATGCATCATAATCGGGCAGATACTTGTTATTCGCCTTAACATGTCTGGTTACACTTTGCGTCAATCCCCCTCGAACTCCTGATTCTAACATCAAAACCATATCTATATCAGTAAGAAGTTGTAATTTACAATTTGTTTCTTTCAACATGGCTTGCCATGCTAGTCCAGGTGAAGTGTATGAATGAAGAGGGTCCAATCCATATGCTGCAAAACACGTATTTCTAAATTCTTCCATTATATCACATAGTAAAGTTACATCTAATTTAACATAAAAATCTGAATATTCTCCCAATGTTCTAAATCCTAATTCGTTCCATACTCTACATGCATGATCATAGTCCTCTTGAGATATATCCATGTCGTAAAGTTTACTTTTGAATTCTTCTTTTGCTGGAAGTGATGTTTCATTAAATTTTTCTAAACTGTCTATGTAATCATATGGGAAAACACCTTTCCGAAGTACCAGATCCAGTTTGTCGCTATTTACAATCTTCTTTGTTTCGACAAAATCTTGTTTCCTTAAATTTTCAGAAAGTTTGGACAAACTCGACGGCATAAATCGGTAGGAATCCAAGAATCTTAGTTTGACGTTTCCAACTGTTTTGGAAAAACTTATGAATTTTTCTGAAGTTTCAGCCAACACATCTATTGAACCGTTGTCTCTTCCTAATTCAGGTATTATAAAATGAGCATCATACCCCCTGAGGTTATGCAGAACCACAGGAATAAATAGTGGTAAACGATAGCTCAAGTTGCATTTATTACAAGCAGCACCCCTATAATAACCTGTGAGGTGGTCATGATCTTTAACTTTATAATTCTCAATAGTAAAATCATTTTTGCACAAGAAACAGCGAGTTGCATTTTCATGTTGAATTTCTTCTTCTTCGTCCATCGGTTTCATTGGTACAATATTTGTATATAATCTTTGCATATTTCCAGCTATTGAATATAAGTGATCAAGAAATATTTTTTCCGCATTTTCACCACGATATACTAAAGGTTCTGAAGTTAATCCATATCTGTTTAAATGTTCTTCTGATAATGTTGATTTGACCATTAAACAAAAACTGTTTGGTTTGTGCATTTGATACTTGACACTTTTTCGAGCTTCACAATTTTCATCTTCAACAGGAACAAGTGTTGATTCAAAGTCTGCATACACAACTAGAGGGATACGGTATTGATGATGAACCTTTTCAAATGTAACAAATGCTTTGCTTTCCGAAGGTAAATTAATCTTTGCTTCATAATTATTGTTACATAACCTTTTGTGCTCTTGTAGCCATTCTCTTCCATGTACTCCATCTCGTTTAAAATTAAAACATCTCTTACAAATTAACTTTCTGTGTCGATCTTTAGAAAGCTGCTTGTTAACAAGAGAGTCGAATTTTTTTATGTACACATAGTGAGACACATCACCTCTTGTTAGTAATAGTAGATCTGTATGATCTGGTAGCTCTTCTTTTGCCACACGTAAAGGATACACTTTGTTTGAACTATCTAATGCAAAAACATTAATAGACGTGCCAGGATTTTTCTTCTCAAATCTTGATATATCTTTTACAGAAACAGGGTATGTTATTCCTTGAAAATTGTACCTGTGTCTTTCATTTTCATATTCTTGGTTGGGTCTATGTGCATTTCGTAATACAAATTTTGATGTCATCGCATAGCGAAAACATTCGTTATCTTCATTCTTGACATTAATACAAGATTTTGTATCTTCAATTCTTTTTGGCAGAGGAATGTAACTAGATCCCATTAGTCCATATCCATGTTTGTGAACCCTTATATCTAATCCTTCAATACTTGTAAGACTCCATCCAGATCCTCTTCCTTCGTGTTCCTGAATTTTGGTTAATATTTCTTCTATACAGTTCTCAACTATTGAATCAATGTCTGAACTTTCCATGATAGTTTGGTTTTTTGTTATGAATCCTCTTGGTGATAATTCTTCTTGTACATTTATAAACATAGCTTCTAGTAGTAAACCAAATTTAAGAAAGTTCAATCTTTTCAATTCCTCTTTTAAAGTTTTACTTACAATTGGTTTTGCTTCTGTAATAAATTCTTCTAGCTTCAAGTTTTCATTTTGAATTTTATGATGCATTACTACTTTACCAGGTAATGCAAATACTTGTAGATTTGGTAAAGTAGTTGAAGATGTTGCTGTTATTTCATATTGTTCTTCTTGTTCTTCTTGTTTTTCTTCTGCGTTGTTGTGAATTAGTTCTTTATGACAGTCTAATAGAATTTCATCGTGAAACGATTCTGAACATTTATCACAATGATACATGTTGAGATGTTTACTCTTCGAAATTTCGCCGAGAAATGAAATGGGCTCTCCCGTTCCTCCTTTTATAACGATTCCCCCACCACTATTTTATTTTCTTCTTCACTATCCTAGGAAAATAAACGTTTTGAACAAAATATTAACCTTGTGCAAAATTGATTGTCCCTTCATATTTTTTTAATACTAGTTGGATTTTCAATATTTTCCTTGTTTAACTATTCTTTCTTTATATAACATTATTAACACTTTCTACTTTGAGCGTTTTGCTGCTATCATCTTTTTATTCCATATTAACAATCTGCATAAATACAAGTTCATTTGTCGCGCCAACTCACTATAAATCCAGCTTTCGTACAGTACACATCTCTACAACTCAATTACAACATGTATTTCAATATGAATTTTCCTTATACAAATACTATTTCAATTACTTCACAGCAAAACAAAATTTTAACCTCAAAAACTTAGTAGGGAGAATTACATTAATTTGATACTTATTTCTACCGTTACACTTGCTCCATTCTTAAAAAAGATATAAATAATATGGTGCTGGATACTGTTCTTTTTCACGTCCAGCATGTTCCTTAATAAAGTCAAAAGCCAATCTTTTTGAGTATTCATTATGATACACTTCTCTTACATAAACAAGATTTTTTTCTTCCAGAAATTTTACTTGAACTAATGATACTTTGCTTACATCATCCTTGTCTATTAGGGGTAGCTTGTAGGTGAAAGTATTTGCAGGTAGTTTTTGCGTTCTATCAAGTAAAGAACAAAACTTTTTATACAATTTCTGCTCAGTATCTGTAATACTATTAATACTGAGCAGATTATAGTACGAAGGATCATAAGGTATACGACGAAACATTTTCAGTCACCAGTCTTCCTAAGAATGAGCTCCTACGCAAATAACTAACATATTTATGAACATTCCCCCACCAACTTTCAACTAGTGGTGGGGATAATTTTCCCCCCGCCACTTCTTCAGAAATAATAACTTCAATTTCAATAACAAAAAGTACATTTGATTCAAAATCCCAAAAAACAGGATATGAAACAGCTTCTTCTAAATCTTCGGATTCGTTTTGTGTTTCAACAACTTCCATCATTGCAGGTTCTTCATCAATTTCTGTTACTTCCATTGCTTCTTCTACAGGATCTTGGATTGTGTTAGTTATTTCAACTTCAACTTCTTCTTGCACTAACATAACATTTTGTTGTTTTACAATTTTAATTAATTGCACAAAAGAAGTATCTCTAGGAGACATTCTTAAACATATATGTAGCTCCTACAAATGCAAACTTATTAATGACAAATTCACAACTTATAAGACCTGTTTAAATAAAATACAAAGTAGTAAGCATCTTGACAGTACAAGGTGCAAGTACAGACTAGAAACCTGGAGGTTCATAGCCCGCCTTTTATAAGTTTTAAAAAATGGGGAGGGGGAAGGAATAAGGATTGGGAAGCGATAGGGTGTAGGGTGGGGGAAGGAATTTTATCCCTGAGGAGAAAGTCTTGAGAATCTTAAGTGTTAAATCTCTTCTCTTTACACAAATTCTCACAAACTCTAATTTTATATTTTAAGCCGTTACATTTTGCCAAAATGTGTTGGTGGTCAACAACACTTAGAAAAAAATATTTCAAACCTTTCTTAAGCCTCTCTCCTCTGACGGATATTATTTTAGGATCGTCTTCAACGGTGGGGATTTCTGTCAGTTGTGGTTCAGAAATATGTTTCACGATATGTACACGGCAAAAACTTTCATTTTTAACACATTTCCTCCACAAGCTGATCCTTTCTTAATTCCCCTAGTGAGCACTTCAGGGCAAGTAGTGGGACGGCTAAATGCCCTACGACGCTCTTCTTGTAATAATTGAAATTGCTCTGAAGGAGCAGGCTTAGGAGCAGGTTTGGGAGTAGGCTTAGTGGATTTAGTTTTATGATAGGTGTGGTCTTCAGGCATAGTAAGTGGTGGGGTAGGAGGCAATGGTGACAGTGGAATGACAGGTGTACTAAGACGATGAAGCAAAGTTTCAAATGAAGGGGTATTAGGACGGGGAGCTGGCTTCTGTGGAGGCGGCATGATGGTTGATGGCGGTGTGGAGTCGTTTGAAAGCGAAGTAGAAGGCGAAGGCGGTGAAAAAATGCTTCGAAGTTTAGAAGTCTTGGTAGGTGGAAGAATAGTGCCAGAAGTTGAAGGTTGGGATCCAAGTTGCTTCTTGTACCAGTCAGGAGGATTTTTCAGACGAAGAGTTTTCTTAGGTGCAGTAACAGCCGTAGTAGAAGTTGAAGTAGAAGTAGAAGTTGAAGTAGAAGTTGTAGTTGGCAGAGATGACATGGTTGTGGCTCCAAGTTCGCAGCGTAACGTCTGGAATCAGAATGAAATGTTAGCCGCAGTCGGTGCGTCTTTTATAACAATATGCAAATGAGAGGGGTAGCAGCTGGCCGAGACTAATTATTGACCTGGGAGGTGGGAGAAAAGGGGAAAGAGAAGGTATTTATTTCAAATAATTCGCATAACTTTTGACTAAAATAAGATAACCACATTCTTCTTTTACCAAAATGTTTGTCTTACATAGACCTTTTCAATGATGTATCGCTTGTCCAAATCCGTCAATCCGTTATCAAGTTATAGCCATTTTAATTTTTCAGGTCATGACCGGTCATTCACCCGGAGTAGTGGGGGAAGGAGTGGGGGTAGGAGTGGGGGAAAGGGGGGGGAATCGACTCCATTTTTTCGGGGGGGGAAGGGGGGGAATCGACTCCATTTTTTCGGGGGGGGAGGGGGGGGGGTCATTGACCCTTCCAAAAGTGCTTCCAAAAGTGGGTCAAGGTCATTCAAGATTTATAATGATCCAAGGTGATGGGAACAGTAATACTGTTCCCACCACCCTGTTTGCCTAGCGATTCCCACTCCCAACCCACTAGTTACGTTCTGCAAGGGAGGTCCCTGGACCGTCCGGGTCTACCGTAACGGTCCTGTTCGGGTCTACCGTAACCATTAATTTAAAGGGAAACTGGAACAGCTAATGCAGAAACGCAACACTAACCCCACCCAAACTAAACCCACCCATCATATACCTAAACAAAATGCAAAAAAAAGTCCGCTGCCTACAATTTGCGGATGTCCCACCCATTTTAAGTGAAGTTCAACTGAACTTCTGAATTTACAGTTAATCTACCCCCTAACATCTAGCTGAAAAGCAAAACAACAACAACAACATGAATTATTATAGCAACACTTAAAACTAAAAACGCATTATTATTAAAAACCAAATAATTCAACACAACCAAATACCTTCATTATTCTTAAAATTAATACACCTTAATGCTAAAAACCTCTTAAAAATTAATACACCTTAATGCTAAACCAAACTTAAAACTAACATCGCAATGCGCAATTTATTTCTTAAATTAAATACAACTAAACACACACACACACACACATACCACATTGCATTAAAAAACGCAACGTAGTATAAGAAGTTCAAATATATATAGGCCTACTATATATTTGAAACCTCTTGCTGAATCGCCAACAACCTTTCGCTACGAAAATTTGTTGGCGACTGACGCAAAGATCGGGCTCCTCTCCCTCCTCCGGTTCTCCAGTGGTGGGGGAAGTTGTTTCACTCAAGTACAGTGTTCAATCCAGTCCAGTTGACACCAGTGTAAAAGTAAACCAGAAGAGTGGGGAGCGGCGCATGCGCAGCGACTCAAAACCAAGGTTTGAGGTTAGAATTATCCAAGTGAGGTTAGAATTATCCATGGTAGCTGCCATGTTTAGTTCGGTGACCGGGTGACCGGTCATTGGCCTGAGGGAGTGGGGCTAGGAGTGGGGGAAGGGGTGGGGGAAGGGGGGGGCTCCATTTTTTTGGCGGGGGGGGGTCATTGACCTTTCCGGTAGGTCATTGACCCGAAGGAGTGGGGACAGACACAGAACCCTACTTCTCTTACTACTCAGGTGAAAGTCGGTCAACCAGTCATTTTCTCGCCATCTGCCTGGGCCAGATGGCGGGTTATTGCCACTATAAAAGTGGATGGTTTATCGCGCCACGAACATTCATTGCCTTGTATCCGCTCAGTCATCATCTCTCATTAGTTTTACGTTATGACTACTTCGTTAACTAGGTTTGAGGTTAGAATTATCCATGGAATAGGCTTCATTACTTTTAACATTCATATCGTAGGTTAATTCTAACCTACAAAATTACTACTCCGGCATTCTGTTTCAATTTCTTTTACACTTCATTTTATATCTCAGTCTTCTTTTAACTACTGAATGTAACACATCGGTTATGATGGCTGCACAATGTTTAAAATTAAAGCTTTTGCGAACACAACACATATTACGAAGTACTTCTAAACCTTCAATTTCAAAGTGTAGAACTAATTTAAATAGAGTTAGGAAGAAGTACAGTTTTAACCCATTATACTCTTCGACAACTTCACAGGTTAATGTTGATGATAATGTTATTTATGACATTTTGCGTTCTATGTTACACTTCAACAACTTTGAACTTGTTACACCTATCGACTGTGTTCAACAAGTTTTTTTATTTTACCCCCACTATTCCCTATATAAGTGCACTGACGATAATTCCTACTTCATTCTTTTCTATTCTTTTGAGCTAACAACATCTCCACTCTAATTTACACTACAGTAACAATGGAGACCAACCAAGAAAATATTCAAGTTCAAGAAATATCATCAACAACTCATCCAAGGGAAAATCCTCTTAGAAATTCAACTTCACCAACTCCTCAGAACCCTGTACAAGTTCCAGATGTATCTTCTACGGCAATAAATGATGTAGAAGCTATTCTTCGGTCCCTTGTCGGTTTCGACTGATCTGTATGACGATCACCAATAAACTGAACTCTTAATAGTTCAGTCTTTTTTAAAACCCCCTCCATATAACCTTGAAACAATTATCCCCTCTCCTTTATAAACTCCTACTTCAAACATTAACACCATCTGCTCACCCCTTCTCCACCCCATCATTTGATATAGCCTCTCCCCACCGGATGCTATATGGCATGGCATATGGCGGCAGCATCTGATTTGCCATCTGGCCGATGGCAGCTGGCGTGGCAGCTGCTGGCAAATGGCACGACTTCCGTTTTGAAAGTAACCAAACCCCACTACTCACGTTTCCTCAAAAAACGTTGTTAAAATTGTTCTGATTGCTTCAGGACACAACGTTAAGCCAAAGTTAATAATTCTGAAGTTAAGAATTAAGGTGTAGCCTGAAAATAGAAGCAATAGGTAGCTTTTCAGCAAGTCCGAAGAATTGTTGCAGAATTCTCTCATAGTGTTGTGGATTCTCTTACAGCATGTACTGCAGATTTTTAAATATACCGGACACCCTTCTAGAGGTTCCACCAAGTCTGAAACACTAAGTAGGATTTCCGTAAAGCTTCCCTTTAAGCTTCACCCCAGCAGGTTCAATCAGTAGCCCCACACCTAAACTCCGATTCAAAACTATAATTTTATCTACTCAGCTCAAGTTGGCTGTTTCCTCTAAACATTAGTAGCACTTTATCTCAAACTTTAAAAGCACTTCAGGCTTTTAGGACACCTAATCTTTGTTTGTCCCTGGATTATTAATACTATATTGAAAAAATGTTGTAAACGAGAGAAAATTTGAAGTTCTGCTTTCGTTTTGAGGAATCAGCCAAAAGAGAACTCGTTTCCATAGAGAACACTCACAAAATTATTGATTGTTGAGTAATATTTTTTTACAGCTTTTCCACCAATAGAAATAAATTTTTAATAAATTAAATTATAGTATTTTTTGCTTTGCACTTGGTGATCAGGATTAAGTGGAAATAAGCCATTCTTCTGTGTTTCTTTATAGTTCATTCTGCTGATATTTATTCTTGTAGCACATTTGTGTCTCCTGTGCAACTTAAGCTCAATAATTGTAATAGAGTACAGTATCTATATATATAATTCTGTAAGCGATATTTCTTGAGCAAAACTGTGAGCGTCATACAAATCGCAGAAAGATAGGAGGGGTCTCAAATTAAAGGTCTCGGTCCCATGCACGAGGGAAAACTATCGGCGTGTCGATAATGTTAACAGGAAATGAGAAATCACGTAAAACGTCCTCCATAAGAATAGATGGGGATTTAAAAAACGTCTGCTTTGTATACATTAAAACATGTGTTATGGTTTAATTTCAAAATGAGACACAGATGATAACATTGAGTGAAGATAACATAATAATTCACACCAAGAGAAGCAATCCATGTAATAATTAATTCTGTAAGCGAAATTTTTTGGACAAAATTGTGCGTTTTGTAAATCGCAGGAAGATGGTAGGAGTTTCAAATTAAAGGTTTCTGTCCCATAAAGCGTATCCATAAAGTTACAAGAAAATGAGAAATATAGTGAAACATGCTCCTTAAAAATAGCATGGGGATTCGAAATATGTCTTCTTTGTGTACATTGAAACATATGTTTTGGTTTTATTTTAAAACGAGAGACAGTTGATAAAATTTAGTAAAGAACTATTCATAGCCAAATGACAAAAATTAACCCTAGAGTGGTAATACTATAATAAGACGTTTTGTTGCTTTGAGTTATTACAAATTCTACCAGGAGAGTTAACCTTACATACTATTACAAATTGACTGCTTTTTTTCTGTTGTTACTATAATTTAAATTGTAAAAAAAAAAAAACTGAGCCTGTATGCAAATTTTAAAATGCTTTCTGATCGTTGATAGAGATGCAATGGGCGAGGAAATGTGGTTTGAGAAACACCTACATTATTTCCATTGTTTTGGTTTTTAAGACGAAAAGTGTCAACTGATCATATTGAATGACGTTGACACATTCATTGCTACTTAAAGTGTATCAGTCAGTGAAGTTTTGGTATTCTGTTAGATGAATTTTCCGAGAAACCTTTTAGTCATTGTTAAAACCTTGTTAAATATGAAAATTGTATAAAAATACCACTGTGAAATAAAAGACATGAGGTTTGCTGAAAGATAAACAATGAAACTTTATTTTGTGAGAATGATAATATTTACAAACAAAAATAAATCATATGTTGATTTTTAAAGGACAGTAAAAAGAACAAATAGAAAATGTTCAGCTGTTACCATACTCCCCCGGAAAAAATGATTAGGATGGTACTTTTAACAACTTATTTACAGGTCTTTTTACAATTCCATTTTGGGTTTTTATTTCGACAACTCTAATTATGCAGTCAGGTCCGGGAAATGTTTTAGTGATTCGTCCCATAGGATACTTCATTGGTGGCATGTTATCTTCCTTTATTAGAACTACATCTCCTTCATTAATAATGTTATTTTCTAACTTCCACTTGTGCCTTTGTTGTAGTGTGTGCAAGTACTCTTTATGCCACCTTTCCCAAAAAGAACTTTTCATTTTTTGTACAAGTTGCCACCTCTTGTTGTAGTTGGTAGGTCCGCTGTCTGCTTTTTCTGGAAGAGAAACTAAACTATCACCGGTGAGAAAATGTGCTGAAGTTAAAATATTAGTATCATGTTGATCGTTAGATACTTTGCACAAAGGTCGTGAATTGAGTATTGCTTCGACTTGTATGATTAAAGTATTAAGTTCTTCAAACGTTAATATTTGATTTCCAATTACCCGTTTTAAATGAAATTTAGCAGACTTTACAGCCGATTCCCAAAGTCCTCCCATGTTAGGTGCATGAGGAGGGATAAAATGGCAATTAATAGCTTTAGCCGATGAAAATTCACTGATTTCATTTTGGTTTTCCTTTACAAATCTTTTTATGGTGTTGTCTGCTCCAACAAAACTGGTTCCATTATCGGAATAAATATGTTCAGGGATGCCTCTTCTGCTAATAAAACGATTCAAAGCTGCTAAGAATGTGTCAGTTGTCATGTCAGAAATTAATTCTAAATGAACAGCTTTGACTGCCATACAAATGAAAACAACTAAATAACTTTTCCTAAGAATCCTGCTTCTCGAATTAACTTGTTTTGTTAAGAAGGGTCCTGCAAAGTCACAACCAGTAGAATGAAAACATCGAATGAATGTTACTCTTGATTCAGGCAAATTACCCATGATAGGTTGAGGAGACGTGTTACTGAATCGACAACATCGTGAACATGTTCGAATGACATTACGAACTAGATTTCTTACATTACCAATCAACCAATATTTTTGTCTCAAAGTGTTCATAATGAACTGTATCCCAGCATGAAAATAAATATTGTGCAAATGTACAACGAGAGACCGAACAAACTGATGTTTAATGGGTAAAATGATTTGATGCTTTGTTTCATATGGTTGATTGGAGCGTTGTATACGTCCACCCACTCTAAGAATTCCTTTGTTGTCTAGAAATGGATTGAGACTTGCAAGTTTACTGTTATGCTTCACACAGTTCTTCTTTTGCAAACTTCTTATTTCTTCGTCAAAATTTGTAAACTGAATTTGTTTGATTATGCACATTAGAGCATCTTCTAACTCACTTGGTGTAAGGGATCCGCTTTGATTCAGTTGTTTGAGATTGTTTATGAAACGTTGACAGTATGCAGTTACTTTGATAGCCTTGGTGAATGAACTAAATTTAAGATACCACTCATTATTGTTGTCTTGTGTAAGTAATGAACATTTTACAGAACGTTTTTCGGGTACAATTGAAACTTCTTCATGAACATGTGAATTGATTTCTAAGTCTTTGTCTAAGAGCCATGAGGGCCCAAACCACCACTGGTCCTGGTTGATGAGACTTTCCCCCAAAACACCTCTAGATGCTAAATCCGCAGGGTTGTCTTCTGAGCAAACATGACTCCAATCTGATATGTTCGTAAGAGACTGAATTTGAGAACCTCTGCTACTGACAAAAGTCTTCCATGTGTTAGGAGGCTTAGAAATCCATGCTAGTACAATTGTTGAATCCGTAAATAAGTATGTGTTTGAAATAGGTAAAAGTCGCCCAACCTTACTGACTAGTTGAGCTAGTAATAGGGATCCACATAACTCCAACCTGGGAATTGTAACTTTCTTAAGGGGACTAACTCTTGATTTAGCACAAATCAACTGAACTTGCACATGAAATGTTGACTTGCTTCTCAAGTATAACACTGCAGCGTAAGCTTTCTCTGAAGCGTCACAAAAGCCAAATAAATCATAAGTAAAGTCTGAGCCAAATGAAATCAACGGTCTAGGTATTTGGAGATTTTTGAGGTGACATAAACTGTTGCGATATTGGATAAACTCATCGGACAAATTGTCGGAAACTGACTCATCCCAATTCTTATTGCATAACCATGTTTGTTGCATGATAAGCTTAGCTTTTGTCATAACTGGGCATAATAGCCCCAACGGATCGAATAGACGTGCAATTTCAGATAAAATACTACGTTTTGTGATTTGGTTTGGTAAATCAGATAAGTTTATTGAATACTGATACACATCCCGATTTGGATCCCACAAAATCCCTAACAGCTTTATTAGAGAGTCTTCTGACTGAAAATGAAATATTGACTGGCTGGGTGTTACTTCATCTAGGATTTCTTTCGCATTTGATGACCACTTTCGTAAAGTAAAACCTGCCTGATTCATTGTTTCGTTTAATTGATTTTTTATTGATAAAGCATGATCTACATTATCAGATCCGCTAACTAGATCATCAACGTAAAAATCTTCTTTCAATATCCTAGCTATTTCAGGAGAATGATCTTTGACGTCATCTGAGAGTTGATGTAAACATCGAATGGATTGAAAAGGAGCACATGATGTTCCATATGTAACCGTGGACAGATCATAAGATTGTATATGCTCTTTTGGAGATGTTCTCCAAAGTATTCTTTGATAAGATTGGTCTTGATTAGCAACTAAAATTTGCCTGTAAAACTTTTCAATATCTGCAGTGAAAACAACTTTATGTAACCGAAATCGTATTAGTAACGTCATGATATCTGTTTGAAGCTTTGGACCTACGTAAAGATGATCATTTAACGAGGTACCTGATGTAGTTTTGCATGAAGCGTCAAAGACCACCCTGACCTTTGTTGTTGAACTTGTTTCTCTATAAACAGCATGGTGGGGAAGATAATAAGCTTGTTTATTGGACATGTTGATAGATGAACTTTCTGCAGGGGTAGGATGCATATGACCTAAATCAATATATTCCTTCATGAATGCTTGATAACTTTCACGTTTTTCTGGTGTTAGTGTTGACTCTAACCGTTTAAATCTGCTCAAAGCTGTTGAAAATGAGTCACCTAATTCAGAAATTGATGGTTTAAAAGGAAGACGAACGCAGAATCTTCCAGATTCGTTTCGAGAATGTGTGGTTTGAAAATGATTTTCACAGATTTCGTTCTCTTGAAAGTTGGAAGTAGGCTCATGATTGACCTCCTCAATTTTCCAAAACTGCTCTAATGAAGTGCTTATGTCATTGTCATTGATTGCTAACCTGAATGAATGGATATCACTTGATGGTGAATCTGACACTATGCCTGATAATAAATAACCTAGTTTAGAGTTAATAGCTGATGGAGTGTTTTGTGGACCTCTAACTATACCGTCAAGTAACAATTCTGTGTAAATGTCGGCTCCAAGAATGATATCTATTGGACCTGATTTATAAAAATATGGATCAGCAAGTTCGAGGTTCTGAATATGAAACCAATGATCAATGGATGTATTAAGTGATGAGACATTAGTTAGCTTGTTCATGATGTATGCTTTGACTTGAATGTTTTCATCGTGTTTAGTTTGAATGATGAGTGAAGTTAATCCTCGTGTATAACCTGCGTGGCTGTTACCTACTCCATGAACTGAAACATTGAATGGCTGTCGAGACAAACCCAATCTTTGAAAGCACTTTTGTGAAATGAAGCTTCCTTCACTGCCGGGATCTATGAGAGCACGACATGATTGATACTCATCATGAGAGTCTTTTACCTTTATCATGGCTGTGGACAGCAACACTCTCGTTGGAGAACCTATACCTGCAGATAATAGTTTTGTACCTGTCTTGATATTATTACCTTTGGTTGGTTGCTCCTTTTCTTCAGTGCTGCTGGAATCGTTATTAATCAAGTCAAGTTTAGGAGTTTTTTCCTCCTTGAAAATATGTAACAAAGTGTTGTGAGATTTTGAACAGATCTTACATTTAGATGCCTTACAAGTGTCTACCATATGTGTCCCTGACAAACAGTTAAAACATCTATGAAGTTGCTTTACTTTCTGCATTTTCTCATATGGTTTGAGACTCAAAAAATCTTTACATTTGAATAAGGCATGGTTTTGTGAACACAATGGACACAAAGTATCACTTTTGCACATTTCAGTTGAATTTGCCCTAACAAGCTTGAATGCACCTGATTTAGGATTCATACCTGATGCATGAGATTTAGGTTTTTGATCTTGACAAGTTTCTAACGCTTGAATGTACTGCTTAATAAACTGCTCTAGATGTGCAAAAGTGGGTACTTCTTTAGTGGTATTACTTAACTCCCATTTAGTTCTCAACTTTTGATCAAATTTTGATGAGAGTAAATAAACCAAAATCACATCCCATTCATTGGTTTTGTATCCAATATTCTTTAGTGCTCTATCATTTACATTAGTAATATCTAGTAGTGATTTCAAATCTGACAATGAACTTACATTTGGTAAGGAAAATAAGGCTTTGAGGTGAGTGTTAACAATTATTTTCTCATTTGAATACCTATCCTTTAAAAGTTCAAATGCAACTAAATAGTTCGAGTCTGTGAGAGGCAAAGTTGAAAGAAGATTTAAAGGTTCCCCCTTTAAACTTGACTTGAGGTAATAGAACTTCTGAATATCCGACAATTTCTGATTTTCATGAATCGTTGACTTAAATAAATCGTAAAAAGAAACCCAATTTTCAAATTTTCCATCAAAAACTTGTAAGTGTAACTTTGGAAGGTTTAAGAAACCCGAATCTTGTGAGTGTCCATTTAAGCAACTATTACTTGAGTCATTTGATGCGGGGGGTGGAATATAGTTTTGTGTTTTCAAAACCCTTTCAAAAGATGATTTTAAGGAGTAGTAAGTAGCTATCCTCAAAGTCATCAAAACTGTTGTCAGTGTCATCTAGAGTCAACATAATTATTTGGTGATGAATGTCAACAAATTCATTATATAGTTGCTCTAACTTGTCATTTCTTACTTTAACGTCAGATATGTCACCTGTATTAACATCAAAATTAGTAATGAATGTTTTCATTCTTGTAATAGAGCCTTTAATTGAAGCTCTCTTGTTTTGTAATAACCTAAGTTCTGTCATGTTTTGGAATACAAAATGTTTTGTTGAGAAATACAAAAATGTCAGACAAACTTACTCAAACTTAAGTGGACTGTAGATAAAATAAATCCATTGCTCGAAGGACCATGTTAAAACCTTGTTAAATATGAAAATTGTATAAAAATACCACTGTGAAATAAAAGACATGAGGTTTGCTGAAAGATAAACAATGAAACTTTATTTTGTGAGAATGATAATATTTACAAACAAAAATAAATCATATGTTGATTTTTAAAGAACAGTAAAAAGAACAAATAGAAAATGTTCAGCTGTTACCAGTCATTTCATAGATTGTAGGATTATAGAAGACGAGTTAAAATCAAAGACGTTTGTCCTACATACTATAGGAAAATGCAGCAGGTAAAAAACTTTACAACAAAATGGGAATAAGAATGATTATTTTCTGAAAGGTTCTCCTTAAAGATTCTCCATGTAGTGATTAAAAAAAATCTGCTTTGTTTACACAAAATTAAGAGTTTTGATTAGGAGGGATGAATATTCACAGAAAGTGAAGATGCACTTTGAGGTGCTGTGTTTAAATTTTGTGACTAAAACATAAAAAATAAAAAACTGACAGGAGCTAAAAAATTATTTTTTTTTCATTGCAGCTTTTCTCTGTTATATTAAAAAGCCGTCACAGCTCAATTAAGGGAATACGAATTCTTTCAAAACTTATTTTCCAGAGATTGATATGAGTTTAACAACGGACAAAATAGAGCATTTACAAACGGGTGACCTAATAGTACAGGACTGATAAGAGTACTTGGGGGCGAATGGTCTGTTCAAACGGTATTGTTAAAATATTATATACCTCAAATTAAAATTAAATTTTCTGGAAATCTTCGTTGTGGAAGAAATGGAAATACGCTATGGTTCATGCTATTTTAATTTTATGATTAGGGGCTTTTGCCCCTATGAGCCACTAGTTGTATTTTATTTTTTTTTTATTTATATTTTTTTCAAACAGTTGACAGTTTATATTTTTATCAATATGGAGAGCTCTGACCTCCTGGCTGTAAATTTTAAAAATTATTTTAGCAAACTCAAATGACGTTTTTTATTATTTTTTACGTAACATGTTAAAAAAGGAAACAGGTAAATATGAAGGGATGTGTATATCACCAATTTACTACTGTATAGCTTATGACACCAGATCATGGACTGATCACTCTGTCTGTGGCTCTTCTCGTGTGAGATGGTCGGCCAGGAAACCATGAAATGCCATCTCCACTGCTCCTCTTACTTGTGTGGGTCGTTAGCCTACAGTTTAACTTCGGCCTAGCCGTGATGCACCCTTCTGAACTCAAGATTGTATGTACCGTCAGTACAGGGCACCAAGTTGCACGGTAATTCCTGTGACCAGCGAAATAATAGAACTTAAAAAGAGAGCATTTTCACCGATACTTCCAAAACCGTAAAAAAAGCTTAGGTACGTATCCCGTATCAGGATCTGGCAGCAGAAATGTTTATTTGGCGTTCTCCAAATAAACTGCATTAAAGATATAGGACAGATCTTAAATTTTTTAACATCGAATCATTATATAAACTTAAATCCTGACGATAACCGTTAAGTTACTAAAAAAATACTTACTTTGATTATCAGATACATATACAGTTCAAATATCATTTATTTATCTTTCTTAATTAATTAATTCAATAAGGGGTTCGTTTGTTACACCCCTTATCCTCTCGACATACTTAACAGACTTTTAAGATTGAGGTGTGAATTTGAAGGTTAAAATTAAACGCGTGTGCATGAGAATGGTGATTAAAAAGGTCATTTTGTTCCGGGCTTCGACCCACTTCTATCCTTTTATTTATTCCTAGAGGGCGCTTTTAAAATGTTGAGTAACTTTTAATAGGTAAGATTTTAAAATGTGAATTGTAAATCGACAGCTTATTACCTTCAGATGAAATTTTAAGTTAGGTTGTAAACAAAAATAGATCGTAAAATGTAACCAACATAATTATTTTGAAAAGTCATATAGTTCCTTCGAATTGTAGGCCTACTGTAGGTGCTCACTAGCAAAAAGAAACTACAAAATTCACAATATGCGAATGGGCTACCTAGATACTCTGATTCAACTTCAGGAACAAGACATAAACATATAATTATTTGAATAGATTTTATATTCCTGTACAATATATTTTACTTTTAATGGCAGGTAAAAGTAAGGACGAAAAAGTAATTTAAAATTAATTTTCAGTAGCCAAGACATTGAGCACATAGCTCAAACAGGTGATGTACTTTATTTCTCCCGAAACAAACGTTTTACGTTACTTTGCTACTGGAAGCGACTCGACCTGAATTTGACTGCTAGCTTGAGGATCTAGAAGAATTCTTTCAAATAAAAATAAATTAACTATACAAAATGCACTTTTATTATAAATACATACTATTGAAATAGTGTAATACTAAATTTCTGATTGAGTTTTTTAAAGCTTGAATTCCTGACTCGATTTGCATGTGGTCCGGGGGTTAGCTTCCAGCCGCTGGCTCGATTTGGATGTTTTTGGAATGCGGTGCAGGTAGACCGGCTCGATTTGCCAGAAAATGCTTCACTGCTTATCTGAATGTCCAGAGATCAGCGTTCTTCAAGTGGATACAGATAATGTATTTAGTTAGTTCGCCGAGTGAGTTCACCCAAACGTTTGGCTCCAGCATTTGCCTGAACATTCGGGGAATGGATTCGGCGATAGTATGAATACTGCTTGGCGCTGCACTCGAGCGAGCCCCATGTGGTAAAGGTCCTTAGTAAGAGAAACTGTTCATACTTTGGAGCCGTATGGGAGCACGGACTGGACTTTGAACATCATCGGTCTTCTTCTACTTGACCGGGAACCTCCAACATTAACCATAAGCCTGCTAAGGAGAGCTGCGCTCCAAACATCCCAACCATCCATGTAGATGGTCTGATCCTTCGGCTGACATTCGTATCCACCATAACTCTTAGATGTTTGGCAGTTCAGAAGGTCCAGTTTATTAGCGTCATTTAATTTAACATCTGTGTTACTAAGCTTCTTTGTCAGGACTACATGACTGATTGATTCAGCTTCAACTGAGCAAATTATGCGTTTCGTGCAACGTACCCAACTAAAACTGTCTCTCCCGATATCTAAAACCTAAGAGACTGTCATAGGTGACATTCCAAAGGTCTGGGTCAAGTATCGAGCCCTGCGTGGCACCAGATGTATCGTCCGTTGCCATTCTATGGTATCATTGAACAATGAAAGATCTCTCCCTCAGGTAATCTCCGAGATATTTGCCAGCAGTGACTGACGCCATTTATTTGTATGGGGGAGATCGTGCATCTCTTCTTGGGTCACTAGGTTCCCTGGTTAAAGAAAACTACCCTGACTGGCAGAAAAGTCTAAGGTGTACCATCCGCAGAAGTTGGTAGAGGACATTCCCTACGCGGCAGTTCTAGCATTGAAATCACCACCGACGACGTTGTTGTCAAACACAGTGCCCTCCAAGTAGTCAGTCTTCTCACGGTATTCTCTTCGTCATAAGTGATAAAATCCACATAAATATAAGTTATACATTTAACTAAGCTAAATAACGTATTTAAACATATAACTAACATAAAATAATCACAGAACATATTAGATTAGATTTTTAATTACTTTTCCTGATAATGTACTTAACGTAAAATTTAATACTTTGTAACAAACAATATGTACAGTTAATACATAAAACAATTGGTTTGGATGGATAATTATAAAATGATTACTGTAATTATTAATAGTACAACACTATGTTCCTTAAATGATATCCGCTTTTTTAATATACATATATACACTACAGGAAATCCTATAAATGACCTGTCCTTTAAGAAAATTTAAACAAACCAAAAATACTGTTAGTAAATATTTGTTTTAAATATTGACATAGTCCACAAGTAGTGTAGTAAAATTAAGCCAAAATATGGCTGGAAAATGAAATAATTTTTGGACAGCTAATTTTTGCTGAAATGTGTTCTATGCCATCCCCTGACCTCCCTCAGAAAAGTCCCCTGAAATCCCCAGTGGGCAACATGCCTAAAAATGATGGGATGGCCCACGTGGAGTCAGAAATAAATCTTTCTTCGACCAATGGGTTTATGTACAACAAATTAAAGCTCTTAAGTAGTAGAATTTAATGCCGCAAACCCCATCTCAAAAGGTTGCCTGAGTCGAAAACGGCAGCCTTTCAAACTTTGAATAAAAATCACATTTTAACGTAAACGCTTAAAAATGTAATAATTTTCGAAATACTTGACCTTTCGAGGTACGGTTTGCGGCAAACGGTTGCTTGTACAATTACCTAAGCAAATAGGGATAGTTTGACATATGCCTATCATATTACCCTTGAACCACCCTCTACATGGACGTCCCAAAGAGGGAGTTTTGAAAAATTTTTCTTAGTCCATAGCCATGCTATACATCATTTTAAAGGTCTTATTGAGGAGAGTACATAGCCGAAAACCAGACCTCAAAAGGTCAAATATGTCGGAAGTTATTGTATTTCAAAGTTTTGATAATATTATTGTATTCTAAACTTTGAACGCCTGCCATTTCACTCCCGACAGTTATATTGAGTTCGGGTTTATGGCATTGTATTCTACATTTGAAGACCTTTAATTTGATGTATATAAACCTTCTGGAATGTATTTATATTTAGTATGCTTAATATCTAATTTTAATGTAACTCCTTATAGGCCAACCCCTCATTTTTAAGCGTGATCCCCATATGGGATTTCTGGGGACTTTTCGGAGGAAGGTCAGGGGACGCCATAGAACACATTTCAAAAGAAATTGGCTTTCCAAAAATTATTTCATTTTTCCCGACTAATTTTACTACACTAAAGTGACTGCATCACCGTAGTCAATCACACTATTAAATCGTTTTAAAGCAATTTCAACTTTAATTCCAAGCAGCCCCTTCAAGCTAAAAGCCCTCAACCCTAATTTTAATATTCACCCCCCAAAATGACAAGATCGGACGAGAGGCGCGATTACACGGGAGAACAAGTGAGCAATGTAGTGGCGGGGGCAAGAGAGCGGACAAAGACGATTAATAAGAGTGACGCTAGGGGTCGGTGTGGGTGGGGGTGGGGGTGGCCGGGGCAGCGGCGCGCCGCTCAGACAGTGCCGGGCTGCGTGAGGTGCGGGGTGAGAGTGCTGCGTGCTGCGGTGTGCCGCCGAGTGTCGCGTGCGTGACGTCGCCGGTCTGTCACATGGTCTCCGGTGCAGGTGAGTCACACACACACACACACAATATCCATGCCGCGGGGCTAGTTTGATAACTAACGGTAACAATCGTTATTGTGTGATTATACCTATCTGTTAAGGACAAGTATGATATCGTATTTGACATAACGAGATACTTTTATTGTTTTTTTAAAGGTTATATTTCATAGGAAGAGGTCGTAAATATTTGTTTTAGTGGAAAACATATCTTAATCACTCTATTTTAATTTAATTTTGTTTGATTTTAGTACGAATGAAATTGTTTACGGTTAATAAAAAGACCCCATGTGTCAAACCTTACAGATGAAAACGGTGTGAGGTTTTTGTATGAGATAAAACTATTTGCTTGGTATGTTTTTTTCTCTTTATTTGTTGATATTCTAACTCTTTGTGAAATAAGGTAAAATTTGATTAAAATTCAACATAGGCGTTTGGTTTAATGCCATTAATGATTCAAGATTTATTAGCCATAAAATATATACAAAATTATAATAGGAATTGTAGAAATAATGTTAAAATAGAGTATGGTAGATTAACTTCGGGCTGTAAAGTTTATTTTCACTTCTGAATATAAGTTTAAGCTGGAACTTAGGCTTATGTTAAATGTTATTTGGATTTCGCTCCAGTTATGTTATTTGGACCAATGACGTTGATATTTAGTAATGTAATTATTTTAATTAGTGCCTTATTTCAAATAAGTGCATAAACATTTAAATGTAACCTTATATTTTGACTGTTGTGAAAAGAGATTATTATGGATATTATTACGAAACTAATTGTTGGAAATGTGGGTTTATATGTTACGGTTAGTATGTATGAGTGTTTAAATGCATAAAATACCTATATTTATTGTATAGGTCACCGCGCTCGTAGTAAAAATCTGAGAATTTTATAATGAGTTGTGATAAACTTTTTTAAACTCGATTAAATCAGAGAGCGATTTGTTTTAAACAAAGAGGTTCCATTATAGGATCTTAAATTAATTTTAAACTAAACTTCCTACACAAGCAAAAACTTAGATCGAAAAAATATTAATATTATTCTGTGTAATTAGATGAAGAGGGAATCAACTTTAAATTATTAAGTAAGCTTTCCTCAACCTTGTTTAAAACACATATTTGCTCTTCGTTGTTCAGTTTGTTTAACATTGTTTTACAAATGTTAAAGATATTTGAATGAATTATAATTGTATTTTTATGTTAATTGTTATTAAATTCTAGTTATAATTTCACGTACATTACATGAAAAATAAATTTTATCACGTTCATAAAACCTTTTCAGCTTTCTATTTCTTGCAAAAGGAGATAGATTTTGTATATTATTCCATTCATTATAATTTAATGACTAATCCTACCGGCACATCCGTGGTTTTTCGTTCATTCTCTACCACAACTTATCATTGTTTCCATTATTCACTATACTGTTTCAAGCTGAAGTAACTGATTCACTCATTTGGCTCATACACTCATACTTACCTTAAGTATAATATATATTAATCTTTATCAATGGAATTAGCTTTTCTCTGGAATTGTCCTTTGATGGCCGATACCCGCTGGCCTATGCGTATGTTGACGCTTATGGTAGCCCTACGCACAATATGCGGCCAGTTCAGTACCCGGTTTGGTATAATGCAGAAAATCAGAGGTAGGACTGATTATTTCTTATCTAGAGAAAGGAATATACTTCAATATAGTTTTGTAAATATTAAAATTTAGAGTAAAATTAGATGTAGAAGCCAACAAAACATATAACCTATTGAAATCTTTAGTTTAGTACGTTAAGTTGTTTACAACTTTCATATTTATCAAACAAATATTCCTAGAGTTTGAAGGTAGACTTAGTGAGTAATAGAATTGCTAGCAAAATAAGTAGTGGTTGTGAATTAACCAAAAATTATGAACGAAGGATGTCATGTGTTGTATTGTATAGTTTTAACAATGGTCGTGTAATCTTTTAACAATAACGACCTTGTAGTGTATCGATCACTTAGCTATTATAAAGGAAATCAATCCTAAGTACTTGATGACTTTGTGTGTATTCACCTCAGTAAAGAAAATAGTTGCAAGTTAAATTGCTTACAAAATTTTTAATGAAGACATAATTGTTGAAGGATTGTTAACTATTCCAATCTTACTAATTCCAAATTAAAAACTTCAAATAATCCAAAAAATTGTATTATTAATTATAAATTTATTGGATTATTTGAAGTTTTTAATTTGAAATTATTGATATTGAATTCCAATAAGCAGAGCTTTGTAAAATAAATATTCCAATCTTATTTATGTTGATAAAACCTATGTTAAAACAATGCTAGGTTTTACAAATTCACATTTATTCTAAATATATTTTTATATAAAATATGTGCGGTATATATTTTTAACTAAGCCGATTTTAATTAAACTTTTTAATACATTAAATTGTAATAAAATGTATAATTTTTACATAATTAATTTTTATTTTATTTTTCATAAAATCATGTCAAGCTAAGTTAAGAAAAAAAAATGGAGAAAATGTTCTTTAAAAAGTATTAAACAACTAGTGACTTGCAATTTGGTTAAAGGTAGGGTTTAATTAGCTTAAATTAATTTTGTTGTGCTTAAAAATTTCTGATTTTATTATTTGTACACTATTTATTGAATAACCTCTAAGAGGAAGAAATATATATTTTGTATTTTATTGTTAAAAATTACCATTTAAATCTTTGTAAAGCATTATGTCTTGAAACAATTAGTTTAAAGCCTGATTCTTAATTTGCAACCCAAAAGATAATATTTTGATACTTGGTAAATGAAATATTTCATGAATATTATCCATAGTTTTACGGTGCATATTCAGTATGGCAAAAATTTCCCATGTATCATCTATCCTGTGATAAATTCAATCGAACATTAAACTTTTGTATTTTTGTTGTGACTAAAGTATCTTATACCGTATAATAAAAGAGTGCATTTAAGGGTCTAGAGAGAAAACTACTGAACGGATCGTAGACGTTTTAAAGTTAATAGATTTATTATGACCCTTAAATGATAGGAAATATATTGTATGTCTCGGCAAATGCCTTATAACGCCGCAAAATTAAAATTAAACCTTATTTAAACCTATCTAAGACATTATCTGTGGATTTGTTTACTCCTTCAGCTGATACAAATCCTACACTGAAATTTGACACCACTGCTGATTTACAAAGTAGTTTTAGTAAACAAGGTAGACAACTTGAATTCAATGGTCATTGACAGATGGCAAATAAAAGCAAAGACACCAAGATTGCAATTATTTTGAAAGTAGTAAAATAAATATACAGTATAGCCTATGTGTAACAGCTGATGAACTAATTCAGTTTTGGTTACTATAAATAGAGAACACCTAATTTAGATTATTGAATTTACTATATTGAAACTTACGACTTTAAAATTGTTTACACATGTTTTGATTTCGTTACCATCCACTAATAAAATGTTAGTAAAACAAATAAACAAAAACATAATGTTTTGAATGTAAAATACTATATTTTAATCAATTTATTTCATTTCCAATAAAAATAAATGAACTTATGAAATGTTGTCACTGAACATATCAACGACGAGCTATAAAAATTGAGGAATAATCGTTTAATTTTAATGTTAGCTTAACTTAACAGTGACGCTACGAATAAGTTTGTTGGATTCTTTAAAAACTAAATGGGTGGAGGAATTTTATTTATATTTTTTTAGTTCTAAAAAAATTTATAACTGGGTACATAGTTATATATATATATATATATATATATATATATTTAAATACAAAGCGTTTTGGCGTCATTTTGCATTGTTTCACAACATTTCGGCGTCAAACGGTGACGCCAAAAAGTGACGCCAATAAGCAAGGTTTACAGCAGTTGACAGCAGTTTGGCCTCTGACGCCGATAAACCAACGACGCCAAAATTCAGTATAATGTGTGACGCCGATAAGTGATGCCAAAATGCCGTGTAATAATTAATCAACACGAACTGTGGGTGTGACTAAAAATGAACGTCGGGAGTAACTGATTTAAAAATTGGGTGAGTAACTACTACGGAGTTGGTATAGGGAATGGTATCTTGAGGTCAGTTGGGGTCGCTAAAAAGAGTGATATCCGGAGTTCGGCTATGGTTGCAATGCAGAGAGGTATCTGAAGGTGGGTAAGGATCATCACAGGAAGTTGTATCTAGAGGTGGGTTGGAGTCACTATAGGGAACGGTATCTGGAGGTGGTTTGGGGTCGCCTTAAGGAATGGTACTTGAGGGTCAGTTGGGGTCACTAGATGGAGTGGTATCTGAAGGAGGGCTGGAGTCTTTATAAGATGTGGAATCTTGAGGTGGGTAGAGGTCGCTATAGGGAGCTGTATCAGGAGAAGGTTTAAATTGATTATAGAAGTAGTATCTGGAGGTGTTTTGAGGTCGAGAAAGGAAGAGGTATCTGCAGGTAGGATGGGGTCACTATAGGAAGTGGTATCCGGAGGAGATTTTTAGTCGCTATTGATAGTTGGATCTGGAGCTTAGTTCAGGTTGACAACAACAACAAAATTGGGAAGGTGTTATAATCGCTGTTTTCATTTTCATTAGTAAATTATCTAGGTGACGCCAAATTGCTGCTAACTCAATGTTAAGTTACGCAGCATTGCAGAGTCATGAGTGTAATGTGATGATTTGCAAGGATTTATAAAGTAAGATACTTCAATAAAAATACATTTGCGACCTATGACAACAATAACAATATTGGGAAGGTGTTACAATTACTCTTTTCATTTTTATTTGTAAATTATCTAAGTGACGCCAAATTGCTGCTAACTTAATGTTAAGTTACGCAGCATTACAGAGTCATGAGTTTAATGTGATGATTTGCAAGGATTTATAAAGTAAGATACTTCAATAAAAATACATTTGCGACCTATGACAACAATAACAATATTGGGAAGGTGTTATAATTACTCTTTTCATTTTTATTTGTAAATTATCTAAGTGACGCCAAATTGCTGCTAACCCAATGTTAAGTTACGCAGCATTACAGAGTCATGAGTTTAATGTGATGATTTGCAAGGATTTATAAAGTAAGATACTTCAATAAAAATACATTTGCGACCTATGACAACAATAACAATATTGGGAAGGTTTTATAATTACTCTTTTCATTTTTATTTGTAAATTATCTAAGTGACGCCAAATTGCTGCTAACTCAATGTTAAGTTACGCAGCATTACAGAGTCATGAGTTTAATGTGATGATTTGCAAGGATTTATAAAGTAAGATACTTCAATAAAAATACGTTTGCGACCTATGGCAACAATAACAATATTGGGAAGGTGTTATAATTACTCTTTTCATTTTTATTTGTAAATTATCTAAGTGACGCCAAATTTCTGCGAACTCAATGTAAAGTTACGCAGCATTATGGAGTCATGAGTTTAATGAGATGATTTACAAGGTTTATATCGTTAGATGCTTCAATTAAAATACCTTTGCGACCATTGACAACGTCAACAATATTGGGAAGGTGTTATTATCACTGTGTTCATTTTTATTATAAATTATATAGATGACGCCAAATTGCTGCGAACCGAATGTAAAATTACGCAGCATTATGGAGTCATAAGTTTAATGAGATGATTTACAAGGATTTATAACGTTAGATACTTCAATCAAAATACCTTTGCGACCTTTGACGACAACAACAACAGTATTAAGAAGGTGTTATAATCACTGTTTTCACATTTATTAATAAATTATGTAGGTGACGCCGAACTGCTGCAAACTCATTGTAGAGTTATGCAGCATTATGGAGTCATGAGTTTTATGTGATGATTTACAGTAATGATAACGTTAGATACTTCAACTTAAATACCTTTACGCCCTTAAAACAACCACAAAAAATGAGGATACCTTACAATAAATGTTTTCATATTTATTACTAAAATTTCTTGGCGACGCCGAACTGCTACGAATTCAATGATAAGTTACACAGCATTATGGAATCATAAGTCAATGTGATGATTTGCAAGGATTTATAACGTTAGATACTTCAATTAAAGTACCTTTGCGACCATTGACAACGTCAACAATATTGGGAAGGTGTTATTATCACTGTGTTCATTTTTATTAGTAAATTATCTAGATGACGCCAAATAGCTGCGAACTCAATGTAAAGTTACGCAGCATTATGGAGTCATGAGTTTAATGAGAAGATTTACAATGATTTATATCGCTACATACTTCAATTAAAATAACTTTGCGACCATTGACAACAACAAAAATATTGGGAAAGTGTCATTATCACTGTGGTCATTTTTATTAATAAATTATCTAGGTGACGCTGAACTGCTGCAAACTCATTGTATTGTTACGCAGCATTATGGAGTCATGAGTTTTATGTAATGATTTACAATAATGATATCGTTAGATACTTAAATGCCTTTACGCCCTTAAAACAAAAAAAAAAAAAAAATGAAAACACATTACAATAAATGTTTTTATGTTTATCAGTAAATTTTCTTGATGACGCCGAACTGCTACGAATTCAATGATAAGTTACGCAGCATTATGGAGTCATGATGATTTACAATAGTAATTTGATGACTTACAAGGATGACAACGGTAGATACTCCAATTTAAATACCTTTGCGACCTTTGAGAACAACAACAATATTGGAAAGGTGTTATAATCACTCCTTCATTTTTATTAGTAAATTATCTATGTGACGCTAAATTGCTGCGAACTCAATGTAAATTTACGCAGCATTATGGAGTCATGAGTTTTATTTGATGATATATAGAAGAACAATAACGTTAGATACTTCAAACTTAAATACCTTTATGGCCTTAGACAAAAAAAGAACACCTTACAATAAATGTTTTGATATGTATCAGTATATTTTCTTGTTATGCCGAACTGCTGTGAACTCAATGTAAAATAACGTAGTATAATGGAGTTAAAAGTTTAATGTGTTAGTTTACAAATATGATAGCGTTAGATAATTCAATTTCAATACTAGTCTGGAATTTGATAACCTCCAAAAGTTAGAACATGTTTCAATAACTTTTTTAATGTTAATTAGTAAATTTTCTATGAGACGCCGAACTGCTGTGAACCCAATTTAAAGTTACGCAGCATAATAGAGTCAAGAGTTTAATGTAATGGCTTAGAAGCAATGAAAAGGCTAGATAATACAATTTTAATACCACTAAGCCCATTGACAACGAGACCTGTTAAAATATCGGTTTTCATGTTTATTAAGACATTTTCTAGGTATCGCCCAACTGCTGTGATCTCAACGTTTAGTTACGCAGCTTTATGGAGTCATGAGTTTAATGTGATGGTTGACAAAGATTATAACTTTAGATACTTCAATTTAAGTACCTTTTAATCCCTTTGGCAACCACTCAACCACTAAAACAAAGGACACCTTAACTGTGTTCATAATAATATCTGTGTTCATGTTTATTAGTATATTTTCGAGGATACACCGAACTGCTGTGAACTCAATGTAAAGTTACGCAGCATAAAGGAGTCAAGAGTTTAATGTGAAGGATGAAAATGTTAGATAATTTAATTTCACTACCAGGGTGGCCTTTGACTACCTAGAAAAAACGGGAACATGCTACAATAACTGTACTAATAACTAATTTTCCAAGTGACTCCAATCTGCTGTTATAATATCGTAAAGATACGCAGTATGTTAGTCATATTATTGTGACGATTTGCAAGGATGATACCGTTAGATACACCGTTAGATTCCCGCTCTAAAATTATTGGAAAAGGAGAAAATCATAAATGCTTTTGGAATGGAGATGTGAGAAGTAAAGGTTTCAAAGAATAATACCGAATATAATAATACTGAATCATTATTTATAAAAAGCATACCAAATACAAAAAATAAATATACGTACATATAGTAATGATTAAATATTACCGGAAAACACGCACAGTACCGGATTCTGCCTAATACCGGACAGGGTGTGTTTTAGGTAAAATTTACTAGATAGCAGCGCCAAACACTACAGTTGTAAAATTACTATGTTCGGCAAACCCACAGTACAAACTGCAGCCATTTCACGCCACTCGAGTAGGAGTAGTGAGTGAGGAATATACTTTAGTCTTGTTGACGGAATCTCGACATAAGGTTTAAGATTCAAAATGAATTTTTACTTGGTGATTAGACCATGTTAAACAATAATTTAGAGAACCCAATCAACATAGGCAATGCATAAAAGTAATAAGCATTTAATTATTACAAATATTTTGTGGAGTAACATTTACAATATGTAACCACTACGGTTCCCAATATCAGAGAGTTATGGAATTGCCCAGTACCGGTCACTATATTATTTCACTCTAGCACAGTAAAACTTTTTTTCTTTCAAGGCATATTGTTTGTTGATAATAAGGGTATTCACAGCGTTTCTTCCCATTGATATCAACCACCTAGCATTTTACAAGGGTTGGCCAAACCTTAATTGTTTTAAATTGTGACTTACTCTGTCTCACTTGTTACTAATTAGGTCAAAAATAAAATCAAGCAAAGAATGGTAGGAAACAAAAAATTGAAATTAAATACGAATATATCATCTAAACGGAAACTACCAATGAAGAGTACGGGCTTCCTTAGACGAAAGAACTTAATTTTTTACAACTGTAGAAATTGCTGAAATTGTAGAAATTGTGAATATAATTATTTTTGGGGCAATATTACCGTATCCAAGAATAAACATGTAAAAATCTGAATATAGATATACACTAATTAAATAAACATTTCGTTTAATAACTGCTTTTGATGTGTCCAGTACCGTACTGGGAAAGTGTATTTCTACTACTAAAAATTTGAACAACTTATATTTTTTAATTAGTCTTACTTAAAAATGTAATATCGTTAACAATAACTCATCTATGAACAATTATCATGTTCACAGATTTCTTACTTGTGTTAAAAAATGTTTTGCTTGGAAACCCGTAGTTGTTCGGTACTTGACATGTCTCCCCATACGCAATTAAAATAATACTGAAGTACCGGGAAGCCAAGTTTCGCTCTATAAAAATGTTGTAAAATGTTAGAAAATATTTAAAGTGGCATTGAAGTTAATTGTGCGAGGGTGAGAGCACGCCAGTCTTCTCTTTCCTATAGGTCGTTGTTTTTTTCCCTGATCCTGCTCGAGAATAATGGTGGGGAGACATATTTAAACTGTAAAAAATCATTGTGATGAATGTTTTTGAGTAGCAGTTTTCTTTAACGAACATTTTTAATCTGTATCCATAAAACGAAAGTTTTGTGTTGTCTTGAATAAGCGCAAGGACTATACTGGACCCATTGACCTGAAATTTCGTAAAACTATACTTTGTTTATCTAGGAGAATGATTAAGATATGCCTATTCCTGTTATTCATAAGATTCTGGACTTTGTGCTAGTGGCCTTGCAGATGTATTGTACCTCGAAATGTAAACGTGTACAAAATAGATTCATCAAACGTGAAACTGGCAACTTTTAAATACGTTGTGTTTAAATTTCTTTCATCTTTCATCTATATATTTCTTTGACTGGGACGGTGGCGTCGTCCTGTTATCCAGCCATTTGGAGGTCACGAATTGTGGATAATTATAAGCGATGGCTTGTGTATGCGATGTTCCCTGGTGGGGATTAACGTCCGCACTAGTGAACATTAGTTCATCCATAAAGTCCTTTCTCATAATTAGACCAATTCGTATATGGGAGGTTAAAATTGTGGTTCGGATCCCATGTTAAACTGTAGGTCCTAGATACCATTGACTGTTGGGCTATGAATTAACAGTCCTGTATAAGGAGAATATCGGCCTTGGCCAGTAAGACTACAAGATCGATCCACAGTCATCCTACACTCATCTCTCATTCATATTCTGGTTAAAATACCCACTATGTGAGGTCCCTGTCTCAAATTAGTGATCTAGTGATCTTCTTATTTTATAAGGGTTTCGTCTGTTGTTAGGCTACATCCCAATTTCTCTCGACCAACTTAATCAATTTTTAAGATTGAGGTGTGATTTTAAAGCTTATGATCTAGTGCGTGGGCGAATGGTGATCAAAAGGGTCATTTCATTTCGGCCTTCGCCCCTCTAGTCTTTGATTTATTTCTAGAGGGCGCTTTAAAATGTTGACCACAATTTATTATAAGATTTTAAATACGAATTATAATTGAACAGCTGATTGATTACTTTCTGGTAAATTTTTAAGTCAGATTTTAAACATAAATAAATTGTTTTTAATGAATAATAAAAATAATTATTGTGAAACAGTCACATACGAAAATGTTCTCCTTGTTAGTTTAATGTTCGACATCACCTGTTTTCGACCCTTACTTCAACCAACGATACACCGGTTTTCTTGGCCTAAGCCGTCAAAATCTTGGAGATGTCGAGGTGCGCCGATGGTCAGGGCATTCCACAGCGGATTACCTTCTACCCTCGGAGGGGCAGGGTCGAGGTGCGCCGATCCGCCTATGGACAGTCCGTTGGCCTCTTCCCCATGTTTTTCTGCCACGCTGTTACTAATTAATTCCAAATAAAATATAAGTGTTAGGTACGGTATGTTGTTATTTAAACTGTGGGAAAAGCCCTGTATAAATGGTAATTTTTATTACTGGGCGAAAAGCGGGTTTATTATGGGTAACATGGCGCAAATCAACAGGGGACAAAATTAACATGTGTTGAGCACTCTTTTATTTACTTAACCTCGTTGGCTATAATAAATGCCACCTTTTCGGACTAATTCAACACCAACTGACTAATGGGCCAGAAAATGGCTGTTTAGCATGCAGTCTGATGAAAAATTAGCAAATGTTTTTCGTGCAAAAAACTGCATATCCATACGACATACCAAATTGTTATTCTTCAGTTGACTTTAAATATTGATACAGTATTAAACAGTAAATGTAATCATTATTAACACTAACAAGCAACGATTTGAAGGCAAATCTCAAATTGACCATCGGCGCACCTCGACCCTGCCTCCCGAGAGACCCAAACCAACTATCGGCGCACCTCAACCCTGGTTTTTATGATCCTGACTGACCATCAGCGCACCTCAACCCTGCCCAAAATCTTTCGGCCTAGGCCGGTAATGGAAACGGTAGCAAAAAATCTAGAATATAATAATGTATGTGACAACAATAACAACAATAAATAACAAATCAGTGACGTAGTGATTCCGTATCCCCAGCGCCGCGCCGCGGGCAAATTGGTCGTTCATCATTTGCGCACTTTTTAATCCTTCCGTAAAATATTTCGAAGGGTCGCCTAATTCCCTTGCATCATTTGCGCACTCTCCCGTCCAGGTAGCCTCAGCCTGTACGGCAACACATTCATGAATAATTTAAGTTTGTAATGTATAAAACTGTTTTGTAATACATCGAGTGTTTACTTATTTTACTTTCAATGGTTGGTGAGGATTGTATTACTGTAATTGCTCAGGCTGAAATGTTCTGTACGAATTGTTTCTATGGCAAGTTTGCCTCTATCCTAACTGGAGATAGCAGCCTCTCCTACACTAACTCCTCAGAATAAAACCACTCATAAAATTCACTGTTGCAATAGAAACTAACTACAAATGGTAAACATGCAATCCAAGTGTTAATGTACGGTTCAAGTCCGTGATATTGTGTCCGATTTTTCCATTATTTCTGTTCTGTTGAATACTGTTTTGCTAATTTTAAACTTATAGGCCTATGTCTTATGCCAAACACGTTTAATCATTCAAAAGACCATTTGAACACGTACATGAGTTTTCAATAACTTTGTAAATAAAAATAATGCCGCTTCCACCACCCTGCGATGCGCAAACGATGCATATAACTGAGAGCCCCCTGGAGCTCGATGCGCAAAACAAGCATCCCTTCTACCTGGCTCTCCGCAAGATGCGCAAATGATGCACGCCCGGCAAATTTGTATCCTCAGCGCCGCGACCATAAATTACCAAAGGGTCTGCTCAGTGATGCGAAGTGACGAGGGTCTTTCTTCTCTTCTAAATGCCTGACTTATTGAAAGTAATCGGTGGTCAGTTTAAATATTGTATCAATAGCAACAAGTTAATATTTCATAGTTCATGATAAAAATGAGTTTAAAGTAAAACTAGGTGTGTGTTGTCAGGAATTCCCAACTGTGAACGACAGGGGCCGCCGAGTCGGAATGTAACGGAACCCCTTACGCACTTTGTTATTCGCTTTCCTAAAACTATTCTTGGAATAGGTGGTTCAAACAAGTAAAACTTTTTTTCAATAATTCAAAACCATTTGTGGGCTGTCATGAATTCTCTGCAATGGCGAACAGAGGCTGTCGGGTTAAATACCGAATGTAGTGAAGTCACCAGGAGACTTTTTAAAATGTAATTTGTGATTTTTATCGTGTGGCGTTTAATTTTTACTTTCCACTTTTGGGAAAAATTACACATTAATTCCAAGATAGCGAAAATTGCTGTTTTGGAAAAGGTAACAATTTTACAAATAATATTTTTCAAAATATTTTACATTTTAAAATATTTTATTATTTCGAAACGTCTTAGTTGTACATTAAAAAATTAGATTCTCAAAACGTACGAGTGTCGGTAAGCTTAATTATAATTTTTTGTGTTACTTATTTTTTATGTCTGCAATGGAATGTAACAAATTTGCTTCTTTCTTATGTTGATCAACTGTACCATGCTCAGTTAGGAACAAGTCATTACCACAGTTCGTTGCTTTTATGAATTCCAATCCGGCTGTCAAAACTGTCAGATTATGCAGGTAGCCCGCGCAAAATGGAAAATGGTGTTTTTGTCTTGGAATCAGCCGTAGTTCTCACCTACTGTTAGAGTATTCTATAGTAGGATTCACGAAAATAGTCCGATGAGAGTCGAAAAAATGTTGCCAAATTCATATTGAAACACATTTTTATACTGTATTACACATCATTAACTGACGAGTAGTAATTGGCTTAAGTAATTTATTGATTATTCATATATGATGTTGGCAAAGAGCTCCCAGCAGATGCTGAAGCAAACACGAATTTAACAAATAAATTTAAGTACTGTTAATTGTTATAGTACATTAAATGTAAAAGATTTTATATAATACACATGGCAGAAGAAATTTAATTACTAAATGCATTAAATATATATAAATAGAATATGGACAAAATCACACATGTTGAGAAAATGGAAAAATAAAAATTATGATATTGAAATCTTATTATCAAGTCGTTTAAAAAATATATATATGAAAGAAATGTTTATTTATGTGTATAATGTTACAATAAAGGAATTGTTTGTTGTGTAAAAAAAATATATAGTCAAAAGAGTTGTTATACAGGGGTGTTTCTAAACATCTGAATAATTTAAAATTGAATTTTTATAGAAGACTGTAACTTTGCAAGTTAAATGTATGGTTAAAGGACTATTTGTTATGTAAAATAAAGAACATGAAATAGAATGTCATGTTCATAAAATAAAAGACATCTGCGTTAAAGATTTTTGAACATCCATATACAACATTACCAAGAGATGCCTTGAGATATTAAACAGATAAAGTACTATAGTATACGTATTAAATAGACGCCAGAATGCTATCTAATGATGCGAACACCGCTTTTAGGCGTCACACCAAAGACGCAACAAATCGGTATAAAAACCAAAATGAACTTATTTAGAAAATAATCTTAAAGCGTTAATAAATTATAATGGAGATATAAATTACAAGGATAAACAAAAATATGACAAGTCAAGCGAAACCAGCTTTTTGTGTTATTATCTGACGCAACAAACCGGTAAACGATGTTAAAAGCGACAAAGATAACATATCGATGAACATTAACAAAACAATTAATTAACGCATTAATTGTTACTTATTGTTGTTAATTACTGTTCAATTAACGCATGTTAATTGAACAATATACGGGATCTCCACACTGTTGACTTAGAGTTATGGTTACGACTTAGAGTTACGTTAAGACTTCAATTTATTTAAACAACCTTTTGTGGTAGCATAGATTTTTGACCTAGACTCTATTTTAAATTAGGAAATGACATTAAAAAAATTCTTTACAAATTCGTTGCAAAAGTATATAGTGTGTTAAAACTCTTGTTTTTAAACTAAAAAATGACTGCAATTTTGGAAAGGAAACAGCTAAATTCGTCCGGTTGTCATTATCATTTTACTACGACTTGTAAAACTATGAAAAATGTGTATTGGTAAAAATACCGAGATTTGAACCCGTGACCTCGAGTTTTGGACCACCCTGTAAATGGATCTAGATAAAAACCGTTTCATTGGAAAGTCCATATGCAAATTAGTGGGAAGACCTTGTTGCAGGTTTATATCTCAATCCGTTCTTCTGATAAATACAGTGCACGGGTGCTCTGAATCATCCGGTACTTATATACACTGTGTCCCAAAAAGGATGGATCAAATCACTAGGCCTACTTAATTTCCAGGCTACTGAGGGTTATATCCTGCAACTTCATCTATCTACTGCCTTCATAAAGGTGTCGTAGCACGCGGGTAGAATGAGCTCTTGAAGTCCATGATGGTTTCATCGAGACGTTTCATTGCCAAAAGCAGTTTGGCCATCTGTCTTAACTTCGCGCGTACCATGTTACTCAGGTTTGAGCGATGCCAGACACACAGATAATTCCCGTATTCCAGCAATAGATCGTCTTTGACTATTATATCTCTTACCTTGTCCTTACTAGACAGCCCGGGCAAAATTTTTGATTTCAGGAACGGGTCCATGTACCCGGGCTGTGTAAAATGTCAACGGTAGTGATGTTGTTTTAAGAGTCTTGGGTGTTTTATAACATTTGTGCACTGTTTGAAGTGTTTTTAGAAACTCGTTTTTTTTAGAAATTCTTGCATTTGGGGCAGGGGTTATAACCTACAAGGGAGCCTTCTGCTTTTCTCCTACTAACTATTATTTCTCCCTGATTTACTTATAATACACACAATTAATTGGAAATTGTCAATAACTTTAATTTTCAGACTAAAATAACTTTTTACGGCACGACATAACACCGACCGAATAGCATGACCTTGTGTAGGCACGTTTTTTACGTGCCGTGCCGTGCAGTGCATGACGGGCAGAGCACGGCGTGCGGTACCGATCCGAGTATGGGCCGCTTATCACCACTCAGTCACTGTTGTCAGGGTGTTGGTCCGCGGGCTGGGGGGGGGGGGGGGGGTGGGTCGGAGTGCCGGACGTGTAGCAGGGTCCACGGCGCCGCCGCCGCCACAGCCCCCAAACGGCCTTGGATCGCGCGCGTCGCGCGTTTTCTATTGTTGACGGAGACGAGGAGCGGGCCGGAAAGGAAGCACATTTTATCACCCGTCATTCATCGCATCGAATCGATAGCTGACCACCTGCCGACTTGACAATTAAGAGGGCGTTGGAGTCAATCCAAATTCCGTCTTTCCCCCATAAGAGCAATGTTAAACGGGATGTCAAATAACTCTTTTATTTATAATCAGAAAATAATGGTTTATAGCTCTAAATAAAGGGTTCATCAAGACGGATTTGGTTTGCGAGAGGATTTTTTTTTTATAAAAATTAGTGTTTTTTACTAACTTGAAATAACAAAACAAGTTTTTAACTACTTTTAAAACATTTTCTTCAGAATTTTATAAATTATTTACAAAGAATCGATCTCGCAAAAGGAACGGGGAATTTAATTGTGATTCAAACGCTATTTATTCTGAATTGATCGGATAAAAAATAAAGAATTTATATGACAAATGCCGGGGACAAGTTTAGCATTGCCCTTATGGGAAATAAATCCAACATGGCTGCACTCCAACGCCCTCTTAATTATGCGTCGCCAAAGAATTTGGTACCGGCGTCGGGACCACAAGGAGATGAGCGAGCGAGCAAAGAGAACCGTTAAGGGTAAAACATTTTTCATTGATTACAGCATCGTGGTGCATAGCGATTATAAAGGATTATGTCGCTAACTTTTGTAAACCGCTAGCTGATACCCGGCATGGTTTTCAATATCAACCTGAAAATTTGTCTGATTTTTCTTTGGGAACAGCTGAAAGAGTTTCAAACCCTGACATGTACGTTTATGACGGTCCTTGAGCTAAGCCCTGAGGGCTGTCTGTACTCCACTTCATCCGATGTTTAGGGTGTTTTGAAAATAATACACTTAATCCGTCGGTCAGGTAGAGCAAAAAAAGGGCTATTAGTACGGGCATGCGTCATTTGCGCAGTATGCCGAGACCCAGGTAGAAGGTATGTGTTTTGTGCAGTGAGCTCCAGGGGGCTCTCAGGTACATGTATCGTTTGCGCAGTGCAGGGTGGTGGAGGCGGCATTATTTTTTATTTTAAAAGTTATTAAAAACTTTTAAAATAAACTTTTAACATACCGTGTAAATGTATTTTTTTTTTTAATGATTAAACGTGTTTGGCATTAGACATTATAGCATCACATTATTCAATAGAACAAAAACATTGGCAAATAATCAGACACAATATCGGCTTTGACCAAACATTAACACTTGGATTTCATGTTTACCATTTAGGAAAATATGCCATAGAAACAATTCGTGCAAAACATTTCGGCTTGAGCAACTACATAATACAATCCGTACCAACTATTTATAGTTTAAGACTTAAACTATAAATAGTTGGTCCGTTATCGAGCGTTTACTTAGTAAACGCTTGATATATTAGGTACACAGAAGGTTAATACACTAAAAGAGCAAACTATTCATTAATGTATAGTTTTTATGATTAATGGTAAGCAGATGATCGCCGTTATCTAACTTAAAGAACATTAAAACAAAAAGGGTGTTGAAAAAATACAAAAATAGTTTATACTTGTTTATTTGCCGACATTAATACGAAATACAGAAATTAGTTACCAATAAATCACAAGGTGTCTTTGGTAAATTAATTAAATACAATAATCTATGTGTATAGGTTTATCACAGATCGAAATTTCGTTTGAAGTTCAAAGCAAAACATAATACAAAATGATACATTAAGCAGCCTATGTACAGAAACTGCATTTATCACATATCCATATGAAATGTCTGAAATTCCAGGGGTTTTGTGCTCAATGTCCGCAGATCAGCGCTCGTTGCGCTGTAATGCTCATTCGACACATGTGTATTCAGTGGTAGGTGTGGGACGGCGAATGTTTGCGAATTGTTGTCAGCAGGCCGAGGCTACCTTTAAGAGTCATCTTCACCCCTGGGCCAGTAGCCCATTGTTGCGCAATCGGCAATGTTAATCATACGGCTTTTATGCTAAAACATGGTTTTGCATTCCCCTGTTTCGGACGCCGTTTTTCAACCGATTCTCTTGAAAGTTGGTAAGTGTTTAGTTGAATACTTATATTAGGTTTCTCATACCTCGAAATTTTGAAAATGTTACTAAATTTTAAAATATTAACTAAGGAAAATCGAGTTACTTTGCGACGTCACAGAGAGTAATATTTGTTATATTTTCAAAATTCCGAGGTATGAGAAACCTAATATAAGTATTCAACTGAACACTTACCAACTTTCAAGAGAATCGGTTGAAAAACGGCGTCCGAAACAGGGGAATGCAAAACCATGTTTTAGCATAAAAGCCGTATGATTAACATTGCCGACTGCGCAACAATGGGTTACTGGCCCAGGGGTGAAGATGACTCTTAAGGGACACTGAGCAAATGATGCAAGGGGATTAGGCGACCCTTCGAAATATTTTACAGAAGGATTAAAAAGTGGGCAAATGATGAACGACCATCAGTACACTTCAAACGGAGCTTCCAAAGTAGTGCACTTCATCCGACGGCCGGCGGTCAGCGGTTAACCACCGCGGTACTCCACCGCAGTACGCCACCGCGGTAGAATATTCCATCCTAGCTTAGAAGGATGTGTCGTACTGAGTTTATTAAATAACTGTTTATATTGGGACATGTGTTAAATTATTTCAAATTACATTATTAATGTTTTCCAGTAAACGCAATACAATTTCTGCCACTTAATGTGTTTTGAAATTTAATGTTTGATAAAACTTTGTTATTTAAAACAACTATCAAGTTGTTATTATTTTTAGCGACAATGATATTTGAACATTGCGATTATCTGCGTTCCTAGAAATGGGGAGATCTAATGCCGGTACTGTATTACACTATTATAGTTCTATGATATATATATTATAGCCAAAAACACCAAGTGTTGAGGGGTTGCCAAGTCCTAAAATGATATGATATCAAAATATGATCCAAGTCAATGACTTTGGTTTCAGAATAGCTACTTGACAAATTGGTTCGATCTTTTAATGCTTGTTAAACATTCTGTAAAACAATATTGTTTTATTTCGAAACCGTACTTGGCCAGCAGATGTATGGTATTTTTTATTATTTTTTTTATTGAACTGTACGTATTCAGAACTTTTTCATTGATCGTAATATATCCCCATCATTAAACAGACCTAACTTTGCTAATACATTGTGCTACTTTGTGTTTTTGGCCATGATATCATTATTTTTTATCATATTTACCCACTTGGGTTTCAACAGTAAAATCTTTAAGTGGGAAAACAGATTTAATTAAAAGCTTTAAAGTTAGACGGAACGCCATGTTTGTATTCCTTTGTCTGGAATTTATACAGAGGAACACTGCTGTCGTTTATAGGGTAGAGTTTAGCTATTTAGCTGCATTAAGAAATTAAAATACTAATGTATAACCATGCTGAATAACCGTGATTCGTAAGGGAAGTGATGAAGGTATTAATTTGAAGGTATCTTTAATCTTGGTCACCCCCTTCTCCGAATTCCTCTTTATGGAAGTATAAAACAAAGATTGTTAAATGCATGAGTTTGTGTCGTGTTAATGTACCAAATTTTATTGCTTCATCTGCAGTGTTAAGAAAATGTACGGTACTATTACTCCCTGAATAACTCTGCAAGTGTAATTTTCAGAATACATAGAACTATCTTTGAGTAAAGACAACCTATGATTAACTGCTTTCTACTACAGGTCTGCTTCATAGCAGTTTTTTGTTCAGTATGTGAAGTGTTAAAACGGAAGTTAAGCAATAAATATTTAGTATTGTACACCTGATCAAAAGAATGGATGAAACAATATTGCTACGGATACGATTTTTATCGTATCAGTGCCAAAATATTAATCAGTTTTAAATATTGGTCCATATTTAATATACAGGGTGTTTCCAAACAACCTGGAAATATTTTGTGTGTATATTCCTTAGGTCAAGACAATCACAAAACATCATACAAACATGGGTCTAAAATTCTTTGTTAAGCCGCTAGCCGCCATTTTGTATTTTACACATAATAATTTTTATTTACGTTACGGATAGCTGTATCAACTTCATATTTGGCACGAACCTTTATCCTAACCATGTTCATAAAAACATTGATTTTGCTGTTAAAATGACCTTATTTGCATTAAATTCAATGAAAAATCAATGTATTTATGAAGGAAAATCACAATAATTCCGTTATTTGTTGTTAGATTCTTACAAACTTGGTACCATTGGTTAGATAATTAAATTTGTCAACTTTTTTGTCCCTTGTACAATTTTTATAAAAGTTGCCGTTTCTGAGATATTTGAGTTTGAAAATTTAAAATGGCCGCCATTTTGAAAATACACAGAGGAAAAAATTTATTTTTTTCCTGGAAATGAACATGGTTAGGATAAAGGTTCATGCCAAATATGAAGTTGATACATCCAGCCGTTACGTAAATAAAAATTATAATGTGTAAAATACAAAATGGCGGCTAGTGGCTTAACAAAGAATTTTAGACCCATGTTTGTATGATGTTTTGTGATTGTCTTGACCTAAGGAATATACCCACAAAATATTTCCAGGTTGTTTGGAAACACCCTTATCAGTCAATCTCCAAACACTCAATTAAATTCGAATAATAGCATATTGGGATTTTTAAATTACTCATTGCAGCAACATCTGTAGCCTACATTGCAATTTATGAAACGCCAACAGTTTCTAGTTCAAACATTTCGCTAGCAGAATTTTTCAGGGAGTACATTAAGAACAAGGAATCTAAAATAAGTAAAAAGAAGGTAGGGGTCAAGACATGCAACGCCCTCTATGCACCAGGTGTTCTTTTGCACCTATGACATCACCATTTATTTACGTTTTTAATAAACATAAATAACCTTCAATTAGTTAGTTATCTTCAATAAATTCCTATTAGTTATTTTTAGGTGTCATCTTAAGAAAATAAACTTTATAAGAGTGAGTTAATTAATTTTCATTGATTTCCAGCTGAATACATTTTTTTAAAGATTTTTTGTCGTAGTAAAATATCTTCATTTTAGCAAGTTCAAAAGTGACACTTTTCTAGCAAAGACTATGATCGTGAGTGACTTTAAATACAGTAGTGTTTGAGTATGATGCAAACAAGAACATTATTGAAACTAAATACAGTTTCTTTATTGTGAATGCCTACAGCAAATTTACATCATGCTATCGTAATGCTGGATGTACCTGAGTGTGTTGAATATTTACCCATGCACGAAAGTAAAACACATTCAAGAACCTCACGAGGATCACAGTTTTTTTGGAATCAACAGATATTCAAACATGCTTTTTTCAGTGTGTGGATTAGATTTAAATGATTAGAAAAAACACAACCACATATTTTTAATAAAATGAATTTCTATGACAATTTTAACAATGGTTACAAACGAGTAGAACATTTTATTTTCATCAAACATAAAATACAAGGCAGTAATAAACTATTTCAAAGAATAGTGTAAGTTTCAAATTAATTTTACACTCACTTTTGACATTAACTTAACAGGTTTTATAACTTAACCTTAGAGGAGAGTAGCCAAACTCGGGCCCCGGTCCCTAAGTCGGGCCCCCAGTGTTTTGACTCCGTGAGGTGCTGCAGACTAGCGGACGCACCTAAAACTAATAGTTCAGACGTTTTCTGTTGTGTAGCGCTGCATTGCATGTGTCTGCAAACTAAACTTTAGACAGTATGAGACATGTTTGTAAAGTGTGCTCAACAAAGTTTTTTCGGTGCTGCATTTATGTGATTGAAACTCCCAGGGGTTTACCGGAAAGAACTTATTGTTATACATCACGTTAATTCTTATTGAATAAGCTATCGTTTAGTATGGTTTATAAGTAGCTACCTTTATTTTATATGGAGTAATGGCATCTTTTATTTGCAACACGTGTGTGCCCTAAGTCGGGCCCCCATAATGGTTCCAAAGATGGGCCCCCTTTTCATTTTATGTTTTTTTTTTTCCTAAAAAGGGGGATTTAACAAAAGTTAGATTCGGGTTGCTCTGTGTTTCAGATTTTGAAACAACAAAATGGAGAAGACTAAATCCAAAATTAAATCTTGGGATTTTTTGAAAATGAAATGTTGAAGTTAGTAAAACATTAAATAATAGTTAAACATGTTTCCAGTTTGATTTAATTTATCCCCAAACTTAAAGTTATATATTATTTGCACTAACCTTCTATTGTGGTTGGTTTTCATGGAGTTATTATCATTATTTTATCAAATTTTAAAGGGGGGCCCACTTTTGGAGCCTATTTCCTAAAAGTTGAAAAGTGTAAACTTTCACAATTATATTTTATTTTTATATTTGTTGTAATCTTAAGAAGTTAATACTCTGGAATCTTATTAAGTACTTACCAAGGAATGTCATGAAACACATTTTGCTAATTTAACTTAGTATCTCTTTACTAGAATTGAAAAAAACAAAATGGGGGCCCAACTTTGGGTACTTTCCTATATCGTTAACATAAAAACATTGTGTTTCAGAATCAAAACATTACATAGGTTTTGACAGTTCTCTGCAATTAGTAAGCAGAAACTAAATCAGCTGTCAAGCCTTTGCACCGGCTACATCATGGTTTTTGTTTACGTGACCCTTACCTTCTATTTCTAGCTTCCTTGATTAAGAAGGCTTACCATACATTTTCTGAATACTAGGTAGATACCAAGGCTATTAAATTTAAATAAGAAACAGAAGAGGTTGTCTCATTCCCATAAGGCCTATGTAGACAGTAACAGCTGGAATCGTTACGTCACCGGCCGACCCTGTCCACCCTAGCGATACTAGTGAGAAAAAATGGAACTAATCAGCAGGAACTAATTATTGCTATAGACGCGCGATTCTATCGGGGACCACAGATTTAATAATAATGCCATATTTTATGCGTCGCATTTTATTATATCTTTAAATTATGATTTTAAAAAGGTTTTAAATCATATTTTCAAGATTGTTTACTTTGATTACCGTACAATTTCTTTCAGATTCTTCAAACTTACACGAGTTTACATGGGTGAATTTAGGTCTTAGTCTTAGTCTGATTAGTATCTGGACGGGGCCAATCTGGAGGCATTGAATCCTACTCATCATTAAATCCTAATATAAATGTTACATTTTAAGGTTTAAAAGCAAGATTATTTTATCCAACAATAATCATTTCCTTAGTTTATTACAACTCATTGCAGTAGGCCTAGATAAAAAGCATCATCCAACAAATCTAGGAGTTCGGTGCACTTACGGTTAACTCAGGCAATTTTTGAACAATATTTGTTTGTATAAATGAATTTTATAGGTATTTTAATAAAAAATTTCATAACATTGATGTTTGTTGCAAAAATCAGGTCGTTATGGGGATACTGGGTATGGATTTCTTGGTTATTATACATTGTGTCATTTGTGTGAAGATAGTTTACCAGAAATGAAATAAAATATGCATGAAATAACCCTTTTGCACCACTTACAATCGTAGCGCTTTACTTTATTGCAGAAAAACTCCACAAAGACGACTCAATGTAGACTAGTCGAGTTTGATGTAAGTTTTGCGGAGCTTACACTAACCTGCCGTATACTCGATCAGACCGTGAAACATGGGTTCAAAGGAAGATCGGACCGCAGGAAGGCGATCGCTACGGTACCGATTAAGCATCGTTAAATGGCCTAAAACTCGGACCAAAAATTGTATAATATCTTCTGTCCAAAACTGTGATACCGCGGTAATGAAAAAAGCGGCCGCAGTAGCACGTTATCGTGTTTAATGGCCTTCATTACAGTGGACTATCGGGACGCCAAAACAGAATAAAATATAAAATTAAATTCAATAATCTTAATAATAACAATTTAAGACCTGTTCTTCTTTCAGGATTTGTAATAATTAAAACAGGCTATTACGCCTTTTAATTTGACGAAGAATTGGCAAATATAAAACCATTCCTTTTTTGACTCATAAATCTTGAAGATCGATTTAGTTGTCACTGAGAAGTTAACATAGCAACTAATGCACGGACGTATAGGTGAAGGAGGATGATTAATCTTACGAGTATTTTGCACCGTATATAGTCACTATACGTATCATGTATCATTGGTTTGGATGAATATTTTATGTCTTTATGTATTCGTTTCTTTTATGCATTCCAGAGTTTTCAATATTTACAAAGACATTTCTCTTAAAACGGTGTTTTGAAGATAAGGTTTTCCTATAGTAAGATGCACGAAAATAGTCCGATGGAAATTTAAACAGCTGTGTCCCCCCTCACCCCATCTCGCCCTGCAATGTTGTCAATTTGTGATTATGTTTACCATGTGTAATACAGTATAAAAATGTGTTTCAAAATAAATTTGTCAATAATGTTTCGCCTCTTATCGGACTATTTTCGTGAATCCTACTATAGTTGGTTTAGTTTTGTGTGTTTTATTGAGTTTGCTGTTAATTTTCGGGTTGTAACTTAACCAAAGAAAAATTGCACTGTTGTAACAACAAAGTTACAACAGTGAGAATAACAAGAATTCTCCACTTCTAATGATAACAACATTTTATTTTTAATACAGTCATACAGATAATTTAAATCAATTTATTGGCTTGAATGAAAGGCAACACAATTTTAAGTAAACCATTTTCCGTATAACACAGTATTAGCTGATCAAATCATTGAATATGATAGCAGATGTTTTGACTTGGTTTCTACCAATGTATTTAGAACAAACCAAGGTAGGTGACACCAACAGCTGATTGAAGCATTTTAGAGGATCCCCTGCACCTTTGACGTCATGTTGTTTATCTTGACACATGAGTGGTTTGCTTTGAATATTTTAAGTGCTGCACCTTTGACGTCATCGATTTTGTTTGTGTTTTTGTTGATGGCACCTACCTCCTTCTCATTCTAGATTTCTTGGTTTCTATAACGAATTAAAATTAAAATGTCAAATGTCTACTTTGCTTACCTTATAAATTTACGAAATGTAAACAAAGTGATTTAAGAAATCTCATATTTGTTTTATTTTGTAATATTTAAAGAGAATGATCTTGATCTTTGTACACAAAGGTTTGTACTACGTACAAATACGAAGATTCCTGCAAAGTTTCGTGTGATTCCCATCAGTGATTAAGGCTGTAGCTTTGCTTAAAAATTTAAAAAGTTTGTTGTGCGTAGGAAACCACATTTCTGACTTTTTTTAGGCTACTTTTGAACGCATATATTTTACTTCATTGAGGGTTTTTAAAGCAACCTTAGTGATTTTTAGTGTTCATTGACCCAGTTGAACGGATGAAAAACGAAAAAATGTTATTTGCTGTCTTTTTGTGCCTTTTTGAAAAGTGAAAATTGGTCGTATTCTGCTTCGTGTCTATATAGGCACGCGTCGTCTGTTTGGTTTTGTGGGACTTGACGACGTAACACGACCGTGTCACTGGATCGATTACGGTACCATATATTTGATAATAAAACTCTTATAGAAACAAAATATTATTATAATTGTTTCTCAATTACACTTTATAAGAATTTTTTATTTGTTATAAATTGAATAAAACAAAACCTTTTTTGGTTTTTATTATTTTATAATTTAAAGATTAAAATTGGTAGATTGTTTGTAAAATTAATTAAAAAAATGTTTTCTGTAGCAGTATATATGATCATAGACATATTATATATGTGAACTATTGTAATATTCGACTCATTACACTGTTATATTTTTGATCAAAGATATATAATAAAAGATTTATGACATATATAACTAAGATAGTGTAATACCGGCCTAAGATTTCCTAAAATAAGAAAGGGTGGGGGTGGGGGTTTAAAAGTAGCTGGCGTTAATTCCAAAACAGTAATTCATTTCAAGGTGTCAAGCATAGCGGATGGTAACCGTTCTATGAGTTTTAAGCCAAAGGGGCAAAAATGTCCTGATGGCCGATGGGGTTAAGTTTACAAAAAAGTGTGTTTAAGTGCGGTAAAGTCAAGTGGGTTTGTGAACGTTACCAAACAATGAAGTGTCCTGCAAAATAGGTTTAACAAATAGCCTCATTAACGCAGTTTTAGTCAGTTCGTAGTATAGTATTTTTCTGCATGCAATCTATTTTTATTAAAGAGTTTTTAGACATACGGTAAACTCTAAACGCTACATCATTTATGGTGGATTTATAAATTTTTCCTGCTTGAAATATGATAACGTGTTGAAAATTATGAAAAAATTGATATTAAAAAGCCGAACGAGGTTAAAGTTCTAAGTATTCTACTCCTTATTTTAATTAACTTTACAGCTTAACAACTGCAGGTTACACTGTCCTACATCAGAATAATCCTGTGTATCAAATAATATCGATTAAAAAATCATGTTAAATCAAAAAGTGATTTTTAGAGTGTTTGACAGTACTTTTCACAATGAACATATTGAACACAAGTTTATTCGTAAGGAAAACAGAAAATTAGTGTATTATTGTGTGTGTGTGTGTGTGTGTGTGTGTGTGTGTGTGTGTGTGTGTGTGTGTGTGTGTGTGTGTGTGTGTGTGTGTGTGTGTGTGTGTGTGTGTGTGTGTGTGTGTGTGTGTGTGTGTGTGTGTGTGTCTCTGTGTGTACTTACTGTTCGTTTAAACAATGTTTCATGTTCATGATTTGCCTCCATGATAATTATAGTACTGGATTGGTGGGATGTCACTGATATAGAAAACAGTAAAAGTTTTAGAAATGGCATGCCATAGTTCAAATTAAGTTGATCGATTTCGAGTAACAAGCATACTCGAGTGTAATGGTCTGAAATTGCTGTTTGCCAAAGACCGCCACTGCATTACGATTAAATGTAGTTATTTCTATTAAACATAAAAATGACGTTATCTGGCACTATCATGGTGTCTTGTAATACTAAGTTACATACAGTATTTAGTTTTTAATGGACTTTTGAATCTATGTCAGCAACCCGAGTGCTGGATGTGTTTTAAATGTTTTAGATTAAGTTAAAACTTTCCTCATGGTGGTGAATCTCCAACACTACTGACGTCCCTGTATTTGGAAAACATGACACTTTTATGATGGTGGCAACAAGCGGCGGGTGCGGGTCCGTGTCGACACAAAGCGCAGCGCTTATAAACTTGTATAAAAACGAGCCTCCAGACTAACACAGGTCTAAGACCTGGGATATCCATGAGTCATCATCGGCGAAAAAGCTTTGTCGTTTGGTACCATAAACAAATCACGGGGGTGTCAAACCTCAATCCTTTGTTTGTAATATTGCCGTCCTCGCCGTGTCAAACCTGGGGCTACTCTGGGGGGTTGTTAATGATTTGCGCCGTATGCAAACCTCCTGTAAAATATTCTGAATAATCACCTAATTCCCTTACATAATTTGCATCGTCTAGGTAGTCTCATCCTGCTGCCAACTGTTAGAAAATTCGCCTTTCCACATACACTTGTGTATTCATTGTATTCACACCCCCTGGAATTCGAGACATTTCTAGTAAATAACAGCTAGAGTCCTCTTTGTGCTTTCAAAACTCTAGTCAGTCTAAGGCTCCAATGGCCCAATTTGCATGCTGGTCCTAATCCACATTCATTCCAAGGGCGTTTTTTAACGGTTTTTAATTTTTTTTTTGTCAAAATAAAGTTAACTGTTTTAATCCATATAAATTTTAAGGAGTATTTTCCCCGTTCTCTTTGTTCATTTGGAAGGTTTTTGGCAGGTTGCTGTTTTCTCTAGTCTTTGTAACAAACATCTTTAATTTTAACTTATCAATCCTGTCATTCCACAATTTCTAAAACACCAAAAAAATATATCGGGTTATTTTTTAGAACACCAATACTTTAATGAATGCCACATACATTTGAATCAATATTTCTCATTCAATTTAATTATTTTATGTTAGTTTCAAAATCAAACTAAAACCCATGCTTTAGTGCAAACATAAAAAGCTTCTGTTAATCCATAACTCATCACTCATTGTATCCGTCTCATGAGCAACCATAATTTTATTGTTTATTTGCATTCATAAGCTATATTTAAACGTTTCTTTTATTTAAAAAGTGATGTAAGAATCAGATGTCAAGTTTTAATAATTTGTATTTGTTTTAATAAGTCTTAATAAAGATTGTAGTAACACTACTAGTGGATTTTAGTCATTAGACTAAAAAAAACATTTTATTACATTATTGACACTCTCGATGATTTCTATAAATATAAGATCTTCTTCACTCATTGTCTTATACCTGGCTCTCTTTTTAAAATCGAAACAATCACATGTTCTAATGAACACAAAGCAGACGTTTTTCGAATCCTCATGCTATTCCTAAGGAGGAAGTTTTATGTTATTTCTCATTTCCTGGCAACATTATGGACACACCTATAATTTTCCCTCGTGCATGGGACAGCACTTTACCACAGTAAAATTTGTGGTAAGTGCAACAGGCAAGTACTTGCAGCCATCAACTTGCCATCTCTACTTTCCCCTTCTATAAGCACCTTAAGGTCCATTCTATACGGGTAGATTGTCCTCCGCGGATCTGCTCATCCGAAGTCTGTTGTTGGCGGAAATATTTGAGCAATTACACTGTAATATTTTTGATTAAACAGGGCCGCCCCGAGGGTAAAATGCGCCCGGGGCGAGGTTTTGATTGTCGCCCCCTACAATTAATTAATTGGCCTATCTTGTGAATTTTAATGTTAAACTACAATCGAAAAAATAAATTAGGTATCGTCACACTGTTATTGTCAAAAATACCGCTTTAAGTAGCATTTATCCCAGACCTTGATAGAATTGTTTCCACTCATATTATCATGCTTTAAACAATTATGTAGCGAAAGAAAATAAATAACTGCGATCGATTAAAATTATAAAATGAATTAAGAGTTATTATAGAATTACCAAGGGATAAACTATTTTATAAAAATATAACATTATTATTAACATTAGAAGAACTATATGGTCATATAAGTCTTTTTCAACTAAAAGGTGACAGACTTGTATGTTTATTAAAACCCTGACTTTATATACGTTTAATGTTAAGAGATAGGTAGTTAAATGCCTAATAATTTTTTTACTTTATTCTCAAACAACTTAACATATCCTTCAAACTGAGCATGTAACCGTTGGTACTGGCCTAATTATTTAAATTCCTTTCGTCATGTAATCATTTCCTTCCTCTTTTTGAATTTAGTCCCTCCCATTCCTTCCCAGGACATTTGCTCTGAGTCCTTTTTTTTTTGTAAATAAACGGGGGTGATATTGTGTTGAAGAATATAAAAGTTAATTGATTGAAAAGAGGAGGAAAAGGAAAAGAATCATGCTTGTCTATTACTTTATAGATATTTTGAAAGTCGTTTTAAAACCTAAAAACCGTCAACCAGTAGGCGTTTTCTCTGCCTGTCAAAACCAAACTGACCCCACAAATAAAGAGCTTACTACCCCTATTATTCCTAGATCACTGATGAACCATTTCCGATGGAATTCTTCTCTGGATCAAAAGGTTGTGAAGAGTTGTGAGAGGGCGGGTGGTGGAAATTCCACCGGCAAATAAACTTACTTGGACCAGGCCATCTACCTATCCAACGCGCCGAGGGGTTGAACGCGGATTCCAAAATAAGTGTAAAAAATTGTATTTAAAACATGATAACCGTATGGGCAAAACTGACATTGTAAAGTTTTACTTTTTTAAACGATGTGGTTCGACAAATTTACTTGAGAGTGTAGAACAAAGACACAGAAAGCGACACGGCCGGCGGGACCGGCCATGACGCTTTAAATACAAAGTACCGGGTTGACCGAGCCTTGCTTGTTAGTTTTAATTCACTTTGTAGCATGGTAAACAGACTATTAATCTTACATCAGTAACTAACGATACACCTATAAACTATAAAAACACTCTTAAATGTTTATATAAAAGATTTATAAACCACAAATACAACACATCGCTTTTAAAACATATGAATAAAATAATGGTATTTCAGTTCAAATAACAACATGCGTGGTGCTTTAATAGTATATTTTGTCACTAGTCCGGAAAGTGGTCGTTATCGGTGCAAGATCGAGTTTCAAGTACGAGGCGAAGCCGAGTACTTGAATTCGATCGAGCACCGATATATCACTTTCGGACGAGTTACGAACAGTACATTTCATCATACCACCTTTAATAAATATACAGCTTGGATAAAAATTTATAAATTTTAACCTATATACCCCCTCTTACGCTGTTATTTGTTAACTTGTATTTGAACTATTTACAATTAAACAATCAGCTGTTTGACATTTATATATTGGAGTCAACGAGGTTTAAGTTACTGTAAGCAGAATAGTAGCGCTAGTGGTGTCAAACATTGGAAGTTTTTTCCGGCCTAGTCCCGAAAACCCATGATGTAAAGGACTATAGTCGTGGTCAGGCTTATTGGCGGGTGGATCAATCAGCTGATGCAACCTATTACCTTATTAAGTGTTTCCAGAAGGTAATAGTAACTGTTTTTATTGGAATCATAATGTAACTGTTTGTAACCATTCATTTTTAACGTCAGCTTCTCTTGCACATTTATACTATTTTTTTAAATACTTTTTATTTATAAATTAATTATTGCTTGTTTATCAAGTGAAATAGGTGGAAGGATACGTAATGATTATATATGTTAAACAAGTAAAACATTAACGTAGGCTATAGGAAACGTAAAAACGTGAGGAAATGTGTTATGAGTTATAGGATAAAGGTAACCTAAAAAGTTTTGTAATATTCATATTTCATTAAAACTGAAAAAATGTTGTCTAATGAGACCACGACAGACAGAAACAGGCTATGGTATAGTAAATGCCAAAATTAGAGAGACTGGAGGCAGGTAGTCCCGACCCGTCCTAATCCTTTGTTGACAAAACATCCCCTACTGTAGTGCGGCCAGCCGGTACGGCACCGGAATGCCGCCCAGGTCTCGGGGAATTCTCAGAATTTTGGCCACTGCCAAATGTGTAACTCCTATTTTGTCTGAGGTTTATCCCTTTTAAAATGGTTACTAAACATCGTAGAACTATGATTCAAATTTTGTTATAATCGTCTAATCAACACGCAACACATAATCCATGAATTTTTATTGTACGTGCATTGGTTTGATTATTGGATAATTGAGGCAGTGGCCAAAATTCTGAGAATTCCCCGAGACCCGGGCGGCCTTCCGGTGCCAAACCGGCTGGCCGCGCTACAATAGGGGATGTTTTGTCAACAAAGGATTAGGACGGGTCGGGACTACCTGCCTCCAGTCTCTCTAATTTTGGCATTTACTATAGTTTAAGTGTATGGTGTGAAAAAGAAATAGGCTATACACTAAGGATTTACACTGTATCACTATAAAAGAAGTATAGGCCCTACCCGAAGCATTATCCAAACTCAACACTGGTCTTCAAATACAGTATTTCTCTCTTATCAGTGTAATTTTTAGTAACGCTTCTATAAATCATGATAAATTGTCTTAGTAGACATATTCTGAATAGATTAAAAAATAGGGTGAGACTTGTTCACACTTGTCGTCGAGCGTAGTCCTACGCATGAAATGCCTTCCTCTTTCATAGACGCATGATGTGTACGTAAAGTGCAACATTAAAGATAAACTAACTAAAATACGTGTATAAGTTTTTTTAATAAACTATAACTTTAAAAAATATTGCTTGTAAAAATGTATCACAAATTTTTTAATGGTTTTACAATAACAACAAGTTAGAAAGAATGATGTGTCTGTAACAGCTGGCAATATAATAATATGTTTGTAACCGTTACTTTATGATTCTGTTTGAAGCAGCTACTGTTACGATTTAGAAACAGCTTACGAAGAAAATAGGTTGTAACAGCTGATCGGCCACCCGCCAATAAGCCTGTCCAGGACTATAGTCCCGAAAACTTTGTTTACCAACAAGTTTATCCAACCCACCGGGAATCAACTAGTTTCGATCACAGCTGACCGTTCCGAAAACAACGTTTATCGCAATGGTATGATGAAAAGTTTGTTTTGAGGATTCTGATTCCGCATCACATGAATAGGCCTATTTTGAGCTAACATTTTATAGGAATAAAAATAAATATCAGATATTCATATTCAGACGTATTTTCGTTTACAAAAATCGTTTCATTGTATTTTAAAGTTACCATATTGTTTTTATGGTCATAATAGACTGACCGATAATTTTATTTATTTAATTAATCTGATATTACCTATGAATTAAATCAATAGCATATGTTTCAAAAAGTGTACAACATAATGCAGTACTTAAAACTGTATTACAGTATTTATTTTACTGCAAACAGCATACTTTATGTACTACCGTTTTATATATACTTACATTTATTGCAGGAAGGTGGAGTTGCAATGTACAAAATTATTGAATCGAATGAGCTCGCTCTAATATTATTACAGTAGGTATTGGAAGTTAAATATTTTATTTTTAAACTTCTGTCGCGAAATAAGAGTAGAAATACTATTACTACACGTATTGTGACTTATGTATGACTATTTAGGTATAAGTACTTTGTAATATGTTGTATTTTACTGTTGAATAAATTTGGTTTATTTCTTAATCGTTAGGACTTTACTTATAAATAAAAACATCAAAGTCAGATTGTAAGGTTTTTCTGCATAAACTTAGCGTTGAAGGAAAGTTCATAGGCATTGTACAGTTATGTTTGGAAATCTACAAAATTCCATAAATAAATAATCCGAACATCCTGCTTGCCGCAAATTCTGTGTAGCTAGTGTTGTATTTTTCATGTTTAAAAATATTTCATTGGAAATTGTCAAATTTAAGAAGGGTCCCCTTGTTTAGAACGGCGCGCTGAAACGGCGATCCAAATTTTACTCCTTAAAAGGGTTCGCTAATCCCACAACGGAAACTGCCATCCTGGCCAGATACAAATTCGCCAGTGGTTAGAGGGTCGATGAAAAGATTCAAATTCGCCAGTTCCCTGATCGGTAGAGAATCGGGGCCTTCAAAACATACAAACTCGCCAGTTCTAGGAACTAGCGCTCATCCCCCGGGGAACCCAGGAATGTGGCCGTGGCCGGTCGGTCGGGCTCCTCCCCTCTGGAGTTGACTGTTGTTTCATAAGCTATATTTCTAAATTGTTTTCTCCCTGTCAAATCTCATTCCAAATAATATGAGATCATAATGAAAATAAAAATTTAACTGAACACTTTATGTATACATTGTACATACTCCAATGTTAGATCGATTGTTTTAATTTAATATCATTAATTTACAATCCTATACAATGAAAATTGTATTTTAAGTGCAAGGGATGAAACTACGAACGGATCCTGGCCATTTTGTGTCCATCCTATTTATCCATGGCCCCTAGAATCTATTGATACTCGTGAAATATTTAGAACACTCCCTTCGCTCGTGCTCTAACTTACATGTCACTAGTAAGTTACGCTCTCATAATACAATAATTGCATAAAACTACTATTAAATTAATTTTACTTGTAGGTGATGCTTGAGTGATATTATGTTTCAACATTACCATGGCAACATACCTACTTATGCACCCCACTTTCATCAATAAATAACATAAGTTTAATGGTAATAATAAACGTGAATAATAAACGTTATGAATAATAAAAATAATAAACGTTAGTGTTTACCGACCAAAATATTTTATTTAACGATTTATTTGAAGTTAAAGAGTGATTCTAGTGGAAGACTACCTGCTTTTTCAATAATTTGTGATATTATTACGTGAAAATGTATGTCAAAGTTAGTGAATTTCAGCATGAAATAAAAGTTATTCTAAAATTTTTTTAGAAAAAAACAGGTATACTTCTACTAGAACCACTCTTTGACTACCATATAAAACAAACAGCTTAAGTCTACGATGAACAGTTCCAACCGAAGGCTGGAAATACGATTGCATGTTTTTGGGTAGATTTTCGGTGCCGAACGGCCCCCTTAATAACACAGGCAAGCCTACAAGAGTAAATATAATATGCTGAAAACAATTGATTTATTAGAGCATCCCTACCCTCTCACTATATATTAATAAAGACGTATTATAATTATTAAAACAGTGATTGTAATATCCTTGTAAACTATATTATTGAACTTATTACTCCAAAATGCTTTGAAACTTTACATTGAGGTTGCTGCAACTTGGCTTCAACCATATTTTAACACATCATCGCTGCCGGCGCCGGCGGCCGTGCCGTCTATTAACCCGTAACCTGGCTACTCAAGCAGGCGTGCTGTCCGCGCTGAAATTGTTAATAGGTAGCACAGGAAGCAAAGAATTAAGGACTTAGATAAAAGTCATCATATGGTATTATTCCTGTCCAAATAATCAAATATTTTAATCTTTATATTGATAAATTGAACACCAAAAGCGTTGATTGATAAAGGTTTGTATTAATATATTCATTTGATATCGTTTGAGTTTGTCAAGGATTGCATCCGAAGTTAAAAACAAAGAAGACATTAGATAAAGAGTTTAGACATCGTTTAATGTAATAAATTGTCACATTTGATATTTTGTTTTGTTCAAATTTAAATTTAGAACTGAAATATTGGTTCTTCGTAAAAATAACAGAGAGCCAATTGAGATGAAATAAAGTCATTGTCATAGAGCACGAATCGAAAGATTTTCCTATATTTTTGTTTTCATTTCTTTGCATTAGGTCAAAAAAAAAGGTTTTACGATGGTTCAAAGTTGTAATTTTTTTTATAAACACAAGACATATTTCAAGGTCATTTTATTCCGTTTAAACGTTGACTAACACTTAACCGGTAGTTGGTTTAATAATTAGTTACAGAGTAGTAATATACAAATTAGTATCACATAACCTTGTAGAAAATATTTAATATTGACCAAAAATGATGTAAAACCATCGTATAGTTAGTTGTTTGGGAGTAGTAGCAATGATTTATACTACCAACCTTATGTGACGCCGATAGACGGTATACTTAAAAACTCCCGTAAAATATAATTGCAAAATCACCTACTAACGACGTCACGGTATAAACTGGGCATGACGCCAATACGCTGTGAAAACTTCTATATATATATATATATATATATATGTATGTATATATATATATAGAATTTATAAATATTTGACATTATATGCATTTTAAAAATCAATGGACATAGTTTGGTTTGTAATTAAATCAAAGCATTCCACAAAGAAAGGAAAATGCTTCTTAACAAACCTTTAGTCTCTGTAATAAACACAAAGAACCAACCAAAAATACTGAATGACTTTTCTAGGCCATTGGAGCTTTAAGAAAGAAACCCTTTATAATTAAGTGACATATTATTTAACATTCTAAGTCTCTAATGACATGAAAAGCACTTCAAATTTAAATCATTCAAAAAAGGTATTTTTCAAATTATATGTAAATTTTAATGAATGAGCAATGAAATAATATATAGAAAATAACTGTAATGTAATAATGTTTGTATTTTGTAATCATTTTTCGAGATCGAGGTTTATAATGAAATTGCCCAAATAATACTCAAGCATATGCATAGCGAGATAATTTTAAGCTTCATGATGTTACAAAAATACCTTACGCACTTATTGAGTCGAATTACGTTGGTCAAGTATAAATTCGTATAAACCCCTCTAAATCAAACATTCATATTTTCTCATTAATTTTCATAAACTGTAGGCTACTTTGTTTTTAAAATGTACAGTATGTTTTATTAAGGAGTAAGTGATATTTTGGTATAAAACCAAGGAGAAAGTAACATAAAGAAAGAAATAATATTAATAATATAATAAAAAAAAGACTTTTAGGTATAGAACTTTAAAATAAACTACAAATTATGCACAATAATTAAATACATTGGAAAATGTGGATATAAATTTTTTTTTTATTTATATAAGATTTGTGTTGATAGGCCTATAGTCTGTTGTAACAATATTAATTTAGTATTATTAGCCTACTAAAAATGCAATTTCTATGAGGACACTATTATTTGTACATTGTGTTTTTAAACAGTAACACCTGATCCCCCATTTCGTAGAACTGTTTTGAATAATAGGGAACAATTAATTGTAATTACCTTTTTGTGATGTTCATATATTGAGATTTATTAAATTATGCCGTTTCTCTACGATTAAATTCCACGAAATGTTTTTAATAAAATTGATAAACATTAAACATTAACATTTTTAAAATGACAAATTTGAGGTTAATAATATGTTTAATGCTTTAATATTAATTATGGATAAGCGATAAAAAAATAACAACATCTTATATAATAAGAGAGTGCATTTAAGGGTTTAGAGAGAGAATTACTGAACGGATCGAGGCCGTTTTGGTGTCAATGGATTTCTTATGTCCCCTAGATGAAAGGGGTATCCCTCGGAAAATGCCTTATAAAGCCGCAAAATGAAAATTAGACCTTATTTAGACCAATCTAAGACGTGATTTTGTCGATTTGTTTACTGCTCCAGGTGATCCATATCTTACATTGAAATTTGAAACCACTGCTGCGTTACAAAGTGTTTTAGTAAACAAAAACATACAACTATTTAATTCTATGATGACAGATACGAATTAAATCAAGGACACGTAATGTTACAGGGGTTTAAAAACCAGTAAAATAAATATTTAACAGCTTATGATTTAATAAAGTTTTGTTTGCTATACTATAAAGAGAGTTTAACTAATATGGATGATTGAATTTATGCTTTTAAATTTGCGTGTTATTTATTAATATTTCTTTACACATATGTTTTTATAACTATCAATTATCAATGAGCTCCATGTTTTGGAATATATAAACATAATCTTATGATTGTAAAATTCTTCCCACCGTATTTTAATCCATTAATTTTTTATAACTAAGTCATATATATAACATCCCTATATTCTTATTTTTCAGCCTTTTAAGGTCGCGTAGGCTTATGATTCTATATGTGCAAGAGTTGGTTTATTGTTCTCACTGATATAATAAACAATAGAGTGCAAAAATGTGAAAATGCAGAACTATGATTTGGAAGAAATAAGTCTTAATTTGGAAGAAATAAGTCTAAACGATTGACTTAGAGGACAATGCAGTAGCAATTAGTACACCCAAGAATGTACTTCTATACCATTGCGTGAAAAAATTCAAGTCAGAACTTGAAAGCAAGGTTCAATTAGATGCATAAACACTGTTGAAGAGCCCACAGAATGGTGATCAGAGATGGTTGATTCCCTGGGGTTGATTCCCTGGAATATGTAATTTAAATTACAAATATTTAATTTGAAACCCGGACTGGCACTGCGCTTCATCAGGCAGGTTGAACCGTTGCGTCAATCCGAGCTATAAGTAATCGTAAGGTCATTGTAGGAAATGAAACTCTAACAGCAAACCTTTATAGCATGGAAGTCACATAACATTCTGTTATCATTGCCACTGTTCTACCTACATCAAATAGCTGACATTCGTGATAAATTCGAAAAACATTAAAAAAATTTAAAACAACTTTTTAAATATAAATTGTAAATACGAGAGTAGCCTTAGGCTGATTATCTTTGCAATTCTAAAATTAAAAGAAAAAAATAACAACTTTAAAAAATATACATGGTGTTCCGGACCTCTCTGGAACCCTTTTGTATATTTCTTCCTTGCATCAAGACAAACATATTTTACACTGTAACTTTGGGTCTTCCATGCATGATTTTCTGTCTGTCCGTCCGTATGTAATCTTGGCTTAACTCATGACATATTTGAAACCACTTAAATTGAGTTGAAACTTGGCATGGCTATTACGTAGTCAATTTTACTTACGGTATGAATTTTGGGATTTATAACTTTTTCTGTTTCAAAATGTCGCCCAATTTAAATGTATAAATTTAAATATTTCAAATATGTAAAGTATTATAAAAGTAGTATAATAAATACGTACAATGTGTAAATTTTCACTGCCTATTCATAAACACCAAATTTAAAAACATCCGACCATAAGTAACATAGAAATTGAGATTTTTCTAAACGGAAACACGTTTTTATTAAGAAAACTACTAAAAATAAACGGTATCAGTTAACTGACACATACTTTCTCCCAACAATGTAAAAAAGATGTTAAAAGCTTCAAACATTAATGTCTTGATGACTCAGTCGGATAGCTACCGGCTGAGCAGCGCTCGTTTGACCCTACGCGCGTATGTGACTTTTAACAACGTACTGCGTTTACCGCTAAACGAAAAATTGAATTTTCTCCGCAACCACTTGACGTAGAGCAATAATTTAAAATACTGGATTATTTAGTTTTTTGAGCTTGATTTAATGGTGATAAGTAAACTTTATTTCAAGACAACAGTATTTTGAAAATTCAAAAAATTGATTTTTGAAACACTTTTTACTCCATAACTTTTGAACGCGAGTTTTCCCAGAGATGCGGGTGGTGTCATTTTATTCACCATTTTAAGTTTAATAAGCCACAAAATTTTAATCAAAATCGTTAGAGCCGTTTTTGAGAAATTTTTATTTTTGACGATTTTTGAGGGTTTTTGGGGGTAAAATACCCTTAAAAATAAAAAAATTCAAAAAAAATGAATAAAGCGCCTGGAATTATTGTGGATTTGGAGCTATGTACCAAATTTAATTAAAATCGGACCATTAGGGCATTCTCTAGCTCTGTTTACATCCTGACACACACACACACACACACACACACACACACACACACACACACACACACACACACACACACACACACACACACACACACACACACACACACACACACACACACACACACACACACACACACACACACACACACACACACACACAGACAGACATCACTCCGAAAACCACTTTTTTGGGCTCAGGGGGAACCAAAATGGATAAATCCACCAACAACTCAAATTCGAAAATTTTGACGAAAACAATACTTTCTCCATATACTATGGTATAGAGGGAGAAAGTAAAATGGTGTATTCGGTTAGAAAAATCTCAACTTCTCCGTTATTTATGGTCGTCTGTTTTTTAAGCTTGGTACTGCTGAATAGGCAATTAAAATTTACACATAGTGAAAAACAATACTATTTTGATAGTTTTTCACATTATTAATATATTTAACTTTGATTCTTTAAAATACCCACACTTTTGAAACTGGAATAGAGATATGTCACAATTTATAAGTAAAATAGTCGTGTACGAAATAGGCATGCGAAGTTTCAACTAATAGATCCAGTGGTTTCAAAGATCCCGTGAGCTATGCCAAAATTAATTACATACAGACGGTCAGACAGAAAAACAGGCATCGGAGACCCATGGTTATACTGTAAAACATGTATCTCGATGCTAGGAACAAATATACAAAAGGGCTCCAGAGAGTTCTGGGACACCTTGTGTAAAAGATTAGGAAAATAATATCCAAAGGTTATAATAATTATGATTTTTAGTCTGTGACTATGTTATACTCAAAGGATAAAATTCAATTTTTGATTTTTGTTCAACTAAGAAATGTAAATTTATATATGCAGTAATTTTAATATAAAATATAGTACTAACAAAATCATCAAGAGCGTTTTTATATTTTGTTCAACAAAACGTATATGACAATGTTACGCTAATATATTTACCACCCCATTATATACTCAATTGTTATAAAAAAAGAACCAAGAATTAATTTAACAATTTAAGACAAAAAATGTGCAGATCTGTCTAAAATTCTTTCATTCGTGAAATCGGGAAACAGTTGAAAATAAATGAACTTCTCAAATAAAAAGTATTTAAAGAACCTGGAATCAGTAAGGGTCATTCTGATACAATTGTTTTTCAGCAACATTTCCTATAGGATCGCGGAGAGTAGTTAACGGCGGGTTGCAGTAGTGCGGTGAGTGAAGGGGGGTGGGGGGGAGGGGCTAACAGAGGTACGTAATTCTAAACAAAGGTTCGTTTCGCTTGCTGGTTTTAATTTTCCATCCTCCGCCCGAACAACGGGCCTGCGGTATCTTTTGTAATGTCTATATGGGGATCGGGGCGAGGCTCTTTTATCGTTGCGGAGACCCATTTCGTATTTAATTGCTCTGTGTTTCGGATTTGTGTTTGTGACGATGAATACCGAATTGTTTTCTTTGCGAGCGAAAAGACCGTAAATCTTTTCAGTAAACTTAGTTCTGGGATCCCGACTGGCCACGTCCGCTCCCATTAGACCTAACTGTTATCGCCGAGTTCCATTGACATGCAACTTTTATTCAGACAATAAATCAAGATTAGTATCGAGCGAGAAGTTACAACCAACTTTGTTACGCTTCCGGTATCACTGTGAATATCGCAGTTTTAAATTGATGTTTCATTTGATTTTCGTATTATATTTAAAGTTTTGAAAGTAAGTTTATAACCTTTTGTAATTCAAGGAAACACTGTTTTACTACTCGTGTTATGAGTATGTCATTCTAAAAATGTCGATAAGACATACGGTACAGTTTTCTAATTTTAATATTACACTTAAAAACTTGTTTTGTTGTTGTATATAACAATTTCTTTCAAGGTAAAAACAGATAGGAATAATAATTTATTAAGTTAATAATATAAGTATTCAACCATTAAATTACTTAAATATATTTTATATGGTAACACAATTAATTATACATTGTCTAGCAGTTATTCAATAGGACAATAATGCAGGGAATATATAATTCTGATTTTGATTACTATATACTAATTCATTCAATATTACTTATAAAATAATCCCAATGAACACTTTCAATATGAACCCCACATAACAGTCATCGTAGGCCTACTAAAGAATTTTATTTTAATACACGATAATTATGGACCACGGGTATTATCCTTCATTAGTGTTGATAAAAATGTTCTTTTGTTCCAAATAAAACTCTTTCAATAAGCTAAATAAATAAAATCTTATTTAGAATTTGTCGATACCATGCCCGGCACAACACGTATTTAATCAGTGACTCGAACGTTCTGTTTACAAAATCTGCTTTTGAAGATTTCCCTCTGTGCGCGAATGGATTGCTGCACACAAAGGCCGACTCACTCTGCCGGCAAATTTGGAATCAGTGATACAATCTACCGTTCAATTGTACAATTCGCTAAATTGCATTTCTTTAAACCGCAATATTATTTAGTTATGAACTAAACATGGATATTTGAAAAATATTGATAAAATGAACCAAGTACTAAAGGTTTACAAATATTATCGTTAAAAAATAAAATTATTTTTATTACATTCGTTTTTATATTAAATCTACAAAGTAATGGAATTAACGTACATTTAGTCTTAATGTTTCATACATACAAAGTGTGTTTTATGTTTCCTGACTTCATTTACACCGAATCACATTATCAAATCAATCATATACCCTTGTGCCAAAAATTTGTAAGGGAAATGCATGTCGTTTGATTCCAATTGAGCTCATCAGAAGTAAAAAAATCTATGTTGCAAACATAGGATATGAAACGTTCCTCTTCAAAGCCTTAAAAAAATGTAGAACACTAATCAACCAGCACTACCCAAAACAAACAACCGTATGTGAAATGGAAGTCCATCAAATTGGAATATTTATTATATTTCATTTTTCAATAGTTTACCAATTTGATGTCGGGTTCGTGATATTGTTAATTAAGTGCATTTCAGTTTTAACAAGACAATAAACCACATGAAACATCACGCAATATAAAAGCCAATAAACTTATAAAGTATAATTATGATTAATCCTTAATAAACAACTGTAAAAATCCATATACTTTGAAAAATAATCTACATTTAAGTTGTTATAAAAACTCTAAGTGAATCTTCATGAAAGTTAAGGGTAGAGCTAAAAATGAATTAAGGGTAATTTATCACTGGAGTTACAAATGTAAATTTGAAAAGGTAATGTATCACAATTCAAGTTGAAAAAAAATTAGTGGTAAGATTATTAATACTCACTATTTAAGAAGAATTAATTGTATTACAATTGAAATTGTTATAAACTTAAATATCTGAATTAGGTCCAATAAACTGCATAGTGTGTTTTTATCCTCAAATAGACTCAAATATAATTTCTTAGATGTTCAATTAATGTATTTTATATCAGTCCATCCCATAATATGCGTAATATTAAGAAGCCACCATGGTGATATTTGGAACTATATATACAAATCTCACGGACTTTGTGTAACTTATGCAGTCAACTCTCGTGAGTTGTAGGGAAATTGTGTTTCTCCCTCAGGTAAAAATTCAGCTTATATTGTTTACACCCGGGACTATCCGCTGTTCTGCCTCCAGACAGTTTATCTTGGAATAAATCTTATTCATATTACACTAAGAGATTGCACCCGTTTCGTACTCACTAAGTTTGGAAAGAAATAAAGAATCAGCCCATTTCAGTATTATAACATAAGGAATCTGGAATAAACATTTTTAATACACAAATTTCTCAAGTCTTTTTGGCCTAATGTTTACTGTTAATCGCATTAATGTTTTTAACGCTGTATTATCCATTCAATTCAATTAAATTCAAAAATATACAATAAAAATACATTTTTGTTTGTAGACTGCATAGAATATTTGATTTATTTTTACGTTTTATCGCCTACGATTGGTGTAACAAGTATTGTATTAAATTTCTGTCTGACTGTGCGTTTGTTGAGGACGCCCATGGACGTCATTACTGAATTTTGTAATTTTTTCTGACATGAACTGGAGTGTTGTGAAGGTTCTTAGCAACTTGAATGAAGGTTTTTAGAAAGAAAATTATTACGATAGTTAATACTATTCAAAAACCCGGATTTCTACTAAAGGACGTATAAGATGTTGCCGGTTTGAAACATAATTTTAATATGTTTTATAAATTCCATATTTTAGTAATTTTGAACGTAATCGTATCAAGCGTCGTCAACCCAACTGGTTGGATGTTGCAGAGAGTGTAGCCGAGTGAGCAGAGTCGCCGGGCATGGATCTCATTCCGACGCTACTCGCCTGTGCCGTCGCCTGCAACGCAATCTCTTATTTCAAAGGTAACCTGATTATGTTGTTTAATGAATTATATACAAATTCAGTTCCTATAGAATCAGATTAGTACAAACTTGAAACCAAAGTACTATTTGGGTTTTAAACTTTACTTAGTGATTTTAAGTTTGACATTATACCAATATTCAACAAACAAAAATGTTGGTGATATTCGTAAAAAGTTTTTACTGTATAGCAAAAAACCAAATTCCAAATATAAATCAAATAAATTATAACTCTTCAAATTAAGGTGCAAAGGATTTGTGGGTAGCGACCGCTTGACTACTATCGATTGATAACCAAACAATTATATTCGTATTAAATGTTTTCAATTTAATTAATACATTGATAATTTACAATGTTGGAAGCATTACTTAGTGAGGTATTAAAGGCGAAGCTAAAGAATTTTACGTGACATAGTGCGGGTTTTTGTTTCTTTCTCAATATTAATTAGTTTTTTTTTTGTATAAAAAAATCATTGATGTATTTTAATTTTATTCAAAAATTTTATGATAAATTTGAATTGAAAAACTTATTACGGGTACATAAAGATGACCAGTTATAGATTGTTGTTCGTAAACTTGCATAATTGAAGACAATCAGAACTATGATAATTGTGCCTTTAATATTTAACTCCCTTTTATTAAACTTTGTTTATAAAGCGTGAAAATTGTACCTAGCTACATCATGTTTTGTTTTAAAACTTTATAACAAAAGAATTTACTCAAAACAAAATTGGTCAGCAATACACTAAATGTGTATTCAAGTACAAAAGTATTAAAAGCACAATATTTAATTCAAACATCAATGGTTTTACGTCAAGAGTGTTCACAGTCGGAGTAAACGAAATAGGTTTAGTAATACCACAACAACAAAGTGTTGTTTTTAATTTGGGAACACGAATGATGACATAACATTTAATCTTGAACGTTATAAGCTTTAAAGGCGTTAAGAGGTTCGTATATGTTGTTTCCATGATCCGCTGGAAAATGGCGTCCACCCTCGTAAAACAAGATCGTGGGCCGCCAGGTTTACAACCCATTCCGCCTTTATCAGCCCAATAGCCCGCGCCGTGTCCTGTTCCTTGTATTTCGCTCCGACCGTTATACACAGGTGTCTGTAATGATTACATATTTAATTTCTAAATGTTGAATGTTTGTTACTTTGTCCCAATTACCTACAGCTTTATACGTTTGTTCAAAATTATGATGGTTTAAAACCCTAATAGAAACATAAAATTTGATAATTATGTTGGTATTATAAAAATTTTTTATTGGATTTGGTTAGAGATTAACGTTCAGAATAGTTTTTACTTAGTAATCTTATACACACTTACATAATGTTTGTAAATTAAATCTAAAGTGAAGCACCACCAGTATAATTTTTTAGTAAAATCAATTAATTTCTGAACAAAAATTGTGACGAATTTCTTGAGTAATATTGAGCGATATTCTTACGGATTGCATATGGTTTAAAGATAAAAAGTTTATGAAAGAAAACAAAGCTACAAGTTAAAAGGGTATAATATAATTATAACACAAGATATGTGCACGATCGTTATATATTTAAACAAAATCTTTTGTAGTAACAAACCTAACTTGCTATTATTATTTTATTTATTTTTTAATCAATGGAGTCGATTTAAAAATATTAGTTTAATGTCTGATCACTGTTGAATTTTTATAAATATTTCATTAAATATGTTAAGCGGGAGTAAAATAATATGGTGAATTAGTGTTTAGCGTGTTGGTAAAGGATGTTATTTTAAAATAATATAAAACTTTTCTTTAGTACATCGAGAAAAAGTACGCATTTATTAAAAGAGTCAGTTTATTCGACTGATGCAAGTTTGACCATCACACTACAGACACCATAATGATAGACATCGTGGGTTATGTTGGAACCAATATTATACTTCTCGAGGAGGACAAGTAACCGGTATCAGAATAATCATACCTACAGGGGTTTTTTGGTCTATCGTATTATATACCTGTTGCACATATGTGCAAGGATTTCCATTCCCGTTGGAAGTGATTTGGTGTTAATTAATCAAGTCTATTCCAGTCTGAACCTACCATACACACCGATCATTGTTTTATCCTAAATAATTGGTAACGTAAATTGTTGTCCTCATTTATGTACTTTTTATAATGTGCTTAATTCTAATAATGTGCTATAATTTTGTAGACAGAATACCTTATTGTCAATAATTATAAATATTTCATCAATTCTACGATGTATGCTGATTTCTTGACACATGCCTTTTAAATTTCTGGCAGATTAAACATTGTTATGATTAATTAATACATTTTTTAACAGGCATAATACAGTATTGTAGGTTGATTTATGTAAAATATGACAAGGTCAAATGCTTTATCAGTGTCAAAAGAATCTAAAAAATTATAAAAAAAATAATCCCGCTTTGAGAGATTTTATGTTAAAGCATTATGATGTGCATTGTCATGGTACCCAATATCAGAACCAATCATGATTGAATCTTGTCGGATATAACACTTATTTTGAAATAGTAATGTTATTGATGTGCAATATACCATGCGTCCAATAAAATGTTTGGAGTTTTTCGGGGAACATCGGAGACATCTGGCGCTGTTCTCTTCAGTTCGGTTATGAGTGGGACTGCCACGTAATATCTCTCATTTGAAATCGTGCTTGTCTCCTTGTCCTGGAGTTTTGATATATTCTGACAGTATATAATATGGGAACTGTGAATATTGTTCTTCAACTGAATATGTTTCGAATGTGACTGTTTATTGTGTTGAGCATTTTATTTATAATTATTTTTTATGTGAAGATGGGTGATAAAATTCAAAAGATGAACTCAAAGAAGACAAAAATGAGACAGAATCGTTTGTACGAAAAACAATGTGACCTGTATCAATACATAATGTTATTGGTTTATTGAATTTTTTTTAAATTAATTATCTGTACTATTCCATAATTTTTCTCATACTAACAATCAATAATAATGAGGCAAGCAAAACATTCGAAAATTTATGGTATGGTTATACATTACTAATGAAAAATTAAATACAACAAATATTTCATTTTATGACTAAAAAAATAAGAACAATTGCCAGCAATGGAATTTTATATATATTAACATTTTATTACTAGGAGTTTTTAATAGGATTACAATCTTGTCAAAACTGATGATTGTAGATGAAAAAAGAGATAATCGCACAGTGATGTCAATGGACAACTGCGATTGCTACAGTTCTTGATTTCCGATTATTGCTTCAATATCACCTTGTAGCATGTTATTGCCGTTAGGTGTAGCCCTTGCACTCTACTGTATCCATCATCATCACATCAAAATATCACAAGAGAGAAACTCACTGTCATATCAGAGGATGGCTGGGGTGGCTGCAGTCCATGATTTAATATTATTGCTTCAATATCATCTTGTAGCATGTAATTAAGATAAGGTGTAGCCCTTACACTCTACTGTATCCATCATCATCACATCAAAATATCACAAGAGAGAAACTCACTGTCATATCAGAGGATGGCTGGGGTGGCTGCAGTCCATGATTTAATATTATTGCTTCAATATCATCTTGTAGCATGTAATTACGATAAGGTGTAGCCCTTGCACTCTACTGTATCCATCATCATCACATCAAAATATCACAAGAGAGAAACGCACTGTCATATCAGAGGACGGCTGGGGTGGCTGCAGTCCATGATTTAATATTACTGCTTCAATATCATCTTGTAGCATGTAATTACGATAAGGTGTAGCACTTGCACTCCACTGTATCCATCATCATCACATCAAAATATCACAAGAGAGAATCGCACTGTCATATCAGAGGACGGCTGATATGGCTGTAGTCCATGATTTTATATTATTGCTTCAATATCATCTAGCAGAATGTTTTACCGTTAGATGTAGCCTTCGCACTTTACTGTATCCACCTTTATCACATCACTACATCATAAGAGAGAATCGCACAATGATGTCATTGGACCACTGCAATGGCTGCAGTTTTTTTTTCCATTATTGCCTGAATATCATATTGTAGCAAGTTATTACCGTTATTACATAATTTGAGAGAATCATGCAGTGATGTCATTGGACAGCTGCAATATCCGCAGTCCGTGCAATATTCTTGTAACTTGATATTTTCGTTTGGTGTAGTTCTCACATTGCAATGTACCCATAATCATCGCATCACTATATCATAAGAGAAAATCGCACAGTGATGTCAGTGGACAGCTGCAATGGCTGCAGCCAGTGATTTATGATTACCGCTTCAATATCATCTCGTAGTATGTAATTACAGTTGTGTGCCTCCCTCTAATTCAGCTAAATCTATCACTTTCGCATCACTATGAAACCCAATATTATAATTTGCAATTTTACGATAGTGACTACGCATAATATTAACTAAACAATATTTTTATCACTTCTGGATTTACAGATGTACAGATGTTTCAATCGTATGGTGATAAAAGTGATGAGTATTTTATTAGGAACCTTGTTTGACACTCTTTATTTAAAGTTAATAGTTTACATCTTATTATATCGATCTGGAAAGAGTCACATTGTTTAGTCACATCGAGTTTTTAAAGAAATATTGTGTATGGCTTGAAGCTTTTCACTTTGAACAGTTTTTCCTTATATTATATTATTCATGTGTTATGTCTTTATAAGTATGTAATTAAGTATAATTTTAGATATGCAGTGTAAAGTAAGCTCTGGTATTTTAAATGCATAACGATATAAAATTAACAACTAACTTGTATTTCTCATGTTTATATTAAACTGCTAATTGGAAAAAATAAGTTTTAGAATATCGTTTGGTGGTAGGCATGCTAATTATTATTTAATACCGTCATAATCAGTGGGTATCAATTGAAATATAACTTCGTTTTTTTTCAATAACCTTCGCAAATGATTAGATGATTAGTTTGTTTCAATGTAGCAATTTAACGTATATAAATTATAGAAATTCGATTTATTGACTAAAACTTTTCAATTAAAATTATTTATGGTTATTTATATGTAGTGTTTATAAGTGTTTATATGGGGCTGATCCAAGCTATGGGATATTTGACTTTCAGGAGAAAATGGTTATACAAAATTTTGATTTATATTTAATACACACTTTATGATTTATATAATTCGACAAGTTTAGAGGTAGCTCTGGTGTTATAAAAGCATAATATTACAAAGTTATTAACGCATTCTTTAATGAATTACACAAATGATTAGATGTTTATAACAATGTTGAAATTCGAAGAATAAACATTTTGATTTAAGGTCTGTGCTGAAATTTTCAAATTAAAATATGTATTGTTGTTCATTGTAACCATGTGGTTAATATAAGCAATGGAATATTTTACTTGCATGAGAAAATGGCCATAAAAGGAGTGATTTACAGTACACACATTATGATTCATATAATTCCATGTGCATAATTATATTTTCTACCACATATCTAGTATCAGGCATGGCTTAAGGGTATATGTTTAATAATATGACAAAAATTATCACATATAATGTTAACACTTAATATGTAATCATTATGTCGATAAATAATAAGTCTAACGAGTAAAATGAGTATCTTACACGTATAATTTGAAAACTTTTGAATGTATTGGAAAAGCGAATACTTTACCTTGTGTTCATGGTTTACAGTTATTTAGAAAAACATTATTTGATTATTCAGTGAATTTTTTTTTATAAGAATATACTTTTTTCAGGTTTATTAAATAATTCTTCGAGTACAGTATAAATAATTCTACCAATAAATATTAAAGTAAAAATTAAAATAATTGTTCAGTTTTTGAATTTTTTAACCTATAAATTTAAAGACCCTTATAGTTGTTAACTAATGTAAAAATTAAAAGCATATTGGGTCTTTGAAATGGTAATAAAACGAGTATGTAAAACTGATACAGCTTAAAAGAGATGGAACAGAAAAAAGTTGTTTATAATTTTAAGTATATATTTCATAGTTTTACTCATATTAGTTCAACAATTTTAACTCAATCGCTTAGCATTTCCTGTTAAATTAAGTATTAAAGCATTTTAAATTCATCTTTAGCATATGATTAACAAGCCGGACGATTTGATCCCAATGAGTTAAATAATCAATGGAAAAGGTAATTCCATTGAAAAAAAGTAATTCCACGAAAAAGTATACTAGGTGAAAAAGTGAACAAACCATAATTACTTAGAGACACTCCATTTCATAAAAAAAGACCAACAAACAGTTTGTAATGGGATTGACTGAGTAATAAATTGGAATAACTATTTAAAAGATACTCAAATATATATAAATCTTTTAGAATATAATTCCAGTTTAACGAGAAGGCGTGTAGTTTTACAACAAAACTTCAAGTTATGATAACTTATCTAGCTTAAAAACAACAATAGTCCACAATATTTGCCAATGTAAATATTTTGACATTTTTTAAACCGTCTTACAACATACTATTTACCAAATGCAATCAATTTATACGGATAGTTACTAAAAATATAAAAAAATATGGTTATCATAATTTACTTAGAATTTTCCTGACGGACCTTTCATGTTATAATATAATATCTTTATATTATAATCATATTATGAAGTATATTATCTATATGTAATATATTTTTTTTTTCATTGCGGAGGAGGGTAATCTATCGGAGACAAGTGGATGTCGGCCAGAACTTGGCAAGAACACATGAGCTCCAGCGGACTTGAATGGAGAGGACATGGCAGGAGAGCTGGGAGCTGGAGAGTCTTGGTTGACGGACTGCGTGACTAACAGTAGGTCCAACCCTGGGTTGGCCGGAGGCATGGGGAGGTGGACTGATTCCTGACTTTATTGTTGTCGGATCACGGCTATTTTCAGTCGCATCTGCAAAATATGGGCAATACCGGTTCACCTGATTGCATTTATTAGCCGGACGTTCCCAACGACGCTTAGCACATATTCATCCGTTGTCCAACCATGATGGGAACGGCTACGACTAGAGGTACAATATATCTTGCAGTTCTGTTACTGGACTTGGTTTCCATGAACATTTAGTATTGAGGACAGATGGAGTTGAATGTCGCTTTTCGTCCAGAAAGTTCTTCGATCCAAGAATACCTATTTAGACAGTATTACTGTCTAGATATTTTAAAAATTTTAACTCATGTTAAATTATGACGTAATGAGCTATAAAGGATAGTGAGCTATAGTAGGCCTTATGCTAATGTTATGCGATATTAGTGATCCCAGACTAGTGTCCGAAAGTGAAAGTTTTTTATAATTTTTTATTGTGTAGTCTTCGATTACTAGACTGTGTTGTAGGACTCTCCATTACAAGAAAGCAAACTTTGAGGGTAAAAGCATTGTTTATGTTTTTCCAAAATAAATATTTTTTATTCTAATAATAACAAAAATAATAATTCATGAACCTAAAATGAAAATATGGTGACGGGTAATTTAGTTACTGTAATGTTAAAGGAATAAAGAAGATAAGTTTAAAAGTAGCTTTAGGTTTATATTGCTGAAGAGGGATTTAATTAAACATTTTCTCTTTACTGGTTGAAACTTCTTCTTAGTTCGTAATATAAAACTCCTTCCAAATATTTATTTTCTCATCATCTCTAATTTTAAAGCTATTCAAACTAAAATGTTGTCTTAAAGGAAATAAATATTGGTGATGTTTAATTAAACACTTATAAAAATATAATGCATTTCTGTCAGTACTTATTTTTAATTATAAAATAAATAAGGAAGCAGTATACTTTCAACACTATGCAGCTAAAAGAAATGTAAAAGAATATATGTAAAAAATGTAATTGAGTATCAAGCTTTCCCCCCTAAAGATGCATACCAATCCTAGCATAAACAACGACTAAGAACTACTACAGTATACTATTAACTTCTTTTAAAGAATAGAAAATTTTTCACTTTTAAGCACTAATAAACCCAATTGGACTAGATCATTGATCACCATGAATGTATCTTCATTAATAAATTAAATAGTGTTACTAAGAAGTTATTAAATAAAACTGGTACACTTTTCTCGTCATATAATTATTATTATCAAAAAGTGTCGAAACTTTAAGCTTATGAGACCATGTTATATTATAGGTATATTTTTCGTCAATACGTCTTTAGATAATCTCCAATGTATTTCAGACATATTATTATTATAAAGGGTTCAAAAAATTCTGGAAGAGATGTATTATCTTTAAAATTATTTAGGTAACTAAACTAACACTTTGTAAAATAATTTAGGATCTTAAGGTGTACTTATCAAAGTACTTACTGTCCTTGAACCTCTAAGAAGGTACGATCCACGAGTCAGAAGGAAATCTAAGCATAGGTATGTGTGTACAAAGTTTCATGATGATTCGTAGAATATTTTTTGCGTTAAAGCGTAACAAACATCCAATATTTCACATTTATAATATTAGTAAGGATACTATACAAAAAATTCTTATATCCTATACTATTATACGAGCACTGTCTGAAGGAATGTGTGTTCCACGATCTCGCCTCTCAGCTTCGCCTCGGACGTGAAACTTGAGCACGTACCGGAAAATGCCACTTTTAATAATTTTAATGAAATACACTATTCTCAAGACTGACTTCATTTAGTTGGTCCATAGTAAAAATTTGGCAGGAAAACTGCAATAAAAATGAGACGTCTTTAAACGTAAGTCAGACAAAACCTCGACACGCACTTCTGGCCTGGCTTGTCCCTCACCCAGATTGTGACAGGATTCAGAGTGTCCGAAAATCAAATATACTGGTTCCGATCTCAGTATTGCTCGCAGTATTGCTCGCTTATCAGGAAACTTAGGAGTAGATATCCTAAACCTTCATGTATTGGCCTGAAGGATTCTGAGCTTCCTGCCTTTTGTTCTTCCATTCTATAATTTATTGGGGTGTGAGGTGTTTAGGAGCGGATAACAATCTTCCTTCCTTGCCTCCATATTTTATGACATCTTTTCATCCTGTAAAGAATGTATCTGATGATCGAAAAAACGTCTTTAATATTCTTATTGACGTTTCGCTGGTCCAGGAGGACTTTTTCTATCCCCTACAAGCATGAAACCATAGTGTCCTCCTTTGTTGGCATCTTCTTGCGGTTACCTCAACAGCTCGAGCTCAAATTGCCTCAGAGGGCTACATTAGGAGATATGTCACTTGCCTCCAGATCAAGGGTTCGGGGGCATCCAAAGCTACTTCCATCCCCACCAATCATCATTATTTGACAAAGGTGCAAGTGGAGGGGTTTTTTTCATCACCTTGCCCAATAAGAGTTGGAATCCTAGTTGGGGATCTTTTAGGACACGGTGCCTAAAAGAGGTTTGTTTCCGCACCTTGTCAATGGCGTTCATTTTCTTTTGGTCCACTATGACATACGCAAACCAGCGTATCGTCCGGCAAGTGGTGACCCTCTCAGAACCCTGCTCCCAAGAAGGTATGGACGTTCCTACACCACTTCTCCGGAGCCAGAACCTCCATTTGCGCATGGATCAATAAATTGCGGGTATCAATAAATACACCGATACGCACATGGCGCTATACCTTGCCATATGGATCACCAAAGGTAATGCAGATTCTGATCCCTGCATTCTATGACACACTTTCTGACTTAGGAGTAGCTAGCTCCTGAAGTCATACTGGAGAAGAATATCGGCAGTGCGAGTCACACATCAGCCCCTGCAACGCAACAGGGACACTACCAGAACTCTGCAGCATGCACTGGTCACCCCCTTTAGGTCGATACTTACGATAAGCAGGTGAAGAGGTGATACTGCACGGCTTATTAAAACCCGATGTCGGCCCGGGGAGAATGTTGGGATTAAATGTAAGATAAATTTAATTATAATTGCAAAAAAGATCAAGGAGATCAGCTTAACTCGTATTTTCAATCTCGAATAATTATTCAGGATATTAAGGATTACCTTTAATCCTAAATTTACATAGAAATGCTATTAATATTTTAGTATTTAATCAGTATAGAACTCGGGGGCCTGTGCAGCCCAATGCTCTGCATTATTAAGGTATCTCGTGATCAAGCTTTGCTCCATGATAATAGCCTACTTTGAAAAAATTTCATTATAGTAAAAATCAGATAAAACATTAATGGTGTTTCATCGATCGATCTTGATTACCAATTCTCCAACTTAACAATGTGATAGTGTTCAGAAGTGGTGCTCTTTCTTTTAGGTCTAAATTAGCTAAGATTACTTAGTTGTTCTTTTGCCTATATGTCTTAAGGCCTTTGTCTAAGCCCTCCAAAATTTAGAATTAATTCACAGATGTTGGATCCACATAGTTCATCAAACATAAAACGTAAATGACAACAGAATAAAAAACCAACATTTCATTACTTCCCGGTCCTGTATGAGTTATACAGCACTCACTGCGGCTGTTTTTGTAGTACTACTGTATGAGGTAGTCAATGACATAGTGAATGGGTCCACATTATTATTTATGCCTAAATCCTCTTTAACTTAACTTTCCATGACATTACTAAATTTAAATAAAGAAATCACAAAAATTAAGAGAATCTACATCTTTGTTTGTGTGATCCATTTTGTTTTTAGTGGTATTTTTATTTTGGTTAAAATTTCTCTTTTAAAAACCATTTTTGTAATAAGCTTGTTTTCTATACTGGAGGTAAAAAACTTTTAAATGTTGTCTTTTAAACAGGTTTTTAAATATGTGTATCGTTTTGCATAAAACATGTTTATACTATAATAGTCAATAATAGTATAATAGTGTAATTTGGTTGTATTACACTTACAACCAACTATCCCTTTTCCTTATAGTTTAGAGCAGTTTGAAAACCCATGCACACAAATTTAGAGTTTTATTTTAATATTTGTTACCTTTCATTATTGTTTAAATACCATTTAGACAACCAATAAGACCCATGTCAAAAATTTTAATTTCCAAAATTGTTTTGGTAAAAAAATGAATTTTTTTATGGTTAAGTTACAAAACTTATTATTGTGCCCAAATACGTGTAAAAATTCAAAAAATATCGAACTTATAATTGAATTAAGTACCTAGTTATCTTTCTTAGTAATATCAGGAATAAATATTATTAAACAACATTTGAAAGTTTTATTCTGTTATATAACAACCAAAGTCAAGAAGAAAATTGACTGAAATATGAAAATTAATATTTCTTATTATGTTTATTTATTTTTGACAAACCTCGTAAAACGTTTAATAAGCTTTTTATTGGTGTTTGAAAACAACGAGATGTATTTGAAGAAGATACATTTCTCAAAGCCAAACAAAAGCATTATACTATTTTAAAAATTGATGTGATTTAGATAAAAAAATGCCTTTAATTCAACATAAAATATTTAATAACAAATTTAATATGTTTTAAACACAAACCAAATTATTTAAAAAAAAATATGTTTATATTGCATAAGTTAACCTGAATAATTGTAACACTCGGTATGATATAACTAATAATGCTATTCATTTATAAATTAGAGTAGTATTTCTATTTGTGCTTGATGTGCAGAACTTGTCTATACGAGATAAAATAAATTATCATATAACTAAATAATTATTTTACTTTAGTTTCATCGTGAGAAACATATCACCCGTTAAAGAAAGTATGTGGCTGCCCTTTTAGCACTAACCTTCCTTAGGAGGTTTTTTTTAGGAGATCCTTTTTAGGAACAACGGTCGTCCTTGGCCTGTAAAATGATGTCCAACATATTAGATCAATATTTTAAATTCTTAAAACAAATTTTAATTTTGTATTAAACTTTATGTTAATTAGGAGATCAATGAAGCTTGTAGAACTTTTTCTGTTTTACGTTTACATGTAAACCTATCGGTTAACAACTTTGTCAAACACATTAATTAAAATGCCTTTGCCGATGGAGTAGACATTAAAAGTACTTTTGACGTGAACTCTTTTATTTACTAATGAGTAAATAAATTAATTGGAACGACATTTTCTCTTGGTCAGGCTGTTGTAAAGGTGTACATCCTGATAAGTTGCTTACATTAGTAGTGATTGATAGTCCTGACATTAGTAGACGAAGTTAAACAAAAAATACTTGTGTGATTGATTTTGTATATTCATTTACGAAAATCTTACTATACAATACAACACAAAATACATACTTAATTACACATCCTGATAAACATTATAAAGATAAAAATCAGTTAACTACAAAGGCTATAAACAAACCATTGACAATGCAAAGGGGTGATTACAAAAAGCATTGCAAGCATAAAAACTAAATACGACAATAAATTAATAGTGAAAAAACGGAGACAGTAACAGAACATTAAAGAAAATAAATGATGAAATCAACAAGTTCTGCAGAAAAAAAACTATTCTGGTACACTCTAAGCTGGCAAGTAGAATGATCAGATAGTGGCCGCTGAGTTTAGTCACGTTTCTTGTGTCCTTTATAGAACAGGGTCTCATAACTAGCCTCTTTTTTCACCTTTAAGGGTTGACTACTTATCCACAAAAGTTATACTGTTTAAGACTCAACTTGCTTGCCAAACTGAGCGTTGAGCTTTGTATTGGCGATTCTATATATGTTATCTCACTCAGTGAATTTAATAACTGGTTGATTTCACAAATTTTCGTAAATAAAATTTTGGCAAAGAACACAATACCTTTGCAATAATTGTAGTGCAAGTAACTTAAAAAAAATATGTACAGTATTTCTTTTAATAGTAAGAATTGAATTGCTTTAAAGGTCAAGAATTAATAAACTGCCCAGATGTAATTTCTCATGTCTATAGTGAACAATTAAAATTTTTTAGCCAGAACTATTACTAATACCGTTTTTCTTCGAATACTCCAAACTAACACAAAAAATTTAACAATTCATTTTGTTTAAGTAATTCAATAAATAATCAAGCAAAATAATAATAATAAATAACAATTTCCTTTAGTTAGTGGTCTGATATTTTTCACACCTCATTTTAATACAATAGTCAGTTTAAACTACCCACGTAGTAACTACAACCCATCAATGTAAATTGTATGTTTCTACATTTAATTACAGTTATTATCAAAGTTTTTTTATAACTTAGTTGGCAGCAAGTTATTGTCAGGACTACTGTAGATTAAAGTGTCATTATACATCTTTTAACTATATAGAATACTAAACATAAAACTCAACTTAAAAACGTTATCTCTAGAATTGGTATATGATGTTAAAACCGATATTTTATCATGGATTCAAGCTACATAATAACCAATAATTTCACAAAAGTATTACTCTTACCAAATAATTTTAAAACAAAGGAAAGCTTATAATAGACGTTTAAATTTTTCTTGGAAATGTTGTCACGATATTATTAAAGAAATAATATTCTTTGAATCTGACAAAGAAAACCACTAAATAAAAACTGGTGAATCTGGAAATTTAACTTTCCAGGAGTTTTCTTTCTTTGTCGTAAAATAGGTTAATACCAGGCTTTGTGAAAATGTTTTCTTTTAACGATATCAGTTTTTCTTTACTTCTGAACTAATTTTGTTTTTATTAACCTCTAATTGGATTTACTTAGAACTAGGGCATTTAATAATGGAAGTCTGTTTATGGTAGAGCACATTTAACTCTGTAACGATCGAACTTTATGTAAAAAATGAGATGGAACAATAGTTTTTTACTTAAAGCCTTCTTTACATAAGTACACTTTAATTTTCATGAATATGAAATGATCCCTTCACATCTTCATTATTAAATTTTATTTATTTGTTGAAATAAACTACAAATGGTTGGTAGATGGTTTTTATTTAGTATTTCAATGTTTTACTGACAACAGTAGGTACTTTCTTAAGTAGTTAACTTAAAACTTTACCTTTCATAACTATTCACGACATCTTATCGATAGCTTCAAATTTAATAAGAAAATTTCTGAGCAATACTTTTAAATAAAAACACTTTTATATAAGTAAATAACATAATTATACCACCCAAAAATCATCATTCTACATTGCATGTTGTTGTTGGTTCTTTTAGTTATAATTGCATAACAACTTTATGATCAAAAGACATCCTTGGAGCCTACATTTAAGATTTCATTATTTTGGGGTTAGAAGAAAGCTGTAAACAAAGTTTACAACACTTTTATAGAAGGACACTTACAACAAGCTTATGAAGCTATGGCAAGGGTTTGGAATTACGTTCATAAAGAGTATCAAAGTAAATGACCACTAACCACCATTATAAAGGCAGTTGCGAAATAAGCCTAGTCTTGTAAATATAACATAGACACCTAACCGATTATACTTAATCAAACTTTACGAATAAGATGATCAAATTTTCCATCTGAGAAATGCCCTAAATGCAAGAATCTGATTGTGTTGGAATAAAGGATTAATAAAAAATTATACTTCAGTAGAAAATAATCATTTTTCCTAAATCTTTTAATTTTTAAACTCTATTATTTCATATTATTTTTAGTAATTTAAAATATTCACAAATAAAATCAACGACTGCTATTTTGTTTTGAAAAGTTAGATTTTTTATTTAGTTATTGTTTATAAATTTTGTTTCATATATATATCAGACTATTGTTAGATGGAAATTATATAAAACTGTATTCACATTTTTTAATGCCTTGCTATTTACATACATTTCTAAGTTCTAATCAAAGTATGTTTCATTAATTATTACTTGTCTACGTGTTGCTTGAAATCGAGCATTTTATTGTGATACAGTGCAAAAGTTACATTTTGTTCCAAATCAACGGCATCCGACTAATCCAATATTGTGAATATCAGTAATTACAAAAAACTACAAGTATTTACAGCTGTACATATGTTTTAATTACTTAACCCAATCCCAATGTTATTTTAATGGGAAATGTTGAGATTTCAATGTTGGATAGCACCTTTATTTTCAATTCGATTCTAATAAATGTTTGGCGGAAGCAACTACAGACTAAGCCCTATACAACGACACAAAAAACTTGAAAATCGATTGAAAATTGTAGGAGGAGTTCTCAACACAAAAACCCCTTTATCATATTAAATAAGTATAGATTTTCCATTTCTTCTTTTTTTTTAATGAAACATAAAACATAATCTAATGTTTTTATGGTGTAATAAAAGTAGACATTATCAATAATGGTAACACAAACGACAATAAAGGATATTAAATCCCCGGAATTTAACCTGAGGTTTCGACTGAGGTAAACGACACTTAAGCCAATGACAAAGTTTAATAACGCCCTAGATTGCCAGTGCTCAAACGTTTAGGGGCCTGTTTTATATCCCGGGCTCTCCAACTTTTACTTAGCTTAAAGGTACTTAAGGGTCTGTTTCATGTTTATGGTTTCATTTTTGTGTATTAAAAATAATGAACTTTTAACTTTAAATTTAATACCGGGCTACTTAAAATATTTATACTTAGCTTAATTATCCTATAAACACTAAAGACTAATATTATACATCCATAACGGTAATTTTCATAAACGAATAACCTCTCAGTGGAAAATATAATATTGTTATCGTATCTCAGACTTAATATTTAATATTAATCACTTATACGTTGGATAAATTCCACTTATAAATTAAGGTTACATTTAATTTTTTTAAATGAAAAAAATATTTAAAGCCTATTTAGATTACATAAATTCATTATAATATAGTTATACTATATGTTTATAGTATAACTATAAACATATATCTGGATATATTATAATGAACAGATATATTATAATGAATCAAACATATAGCTGTTTGATAAACACAAAACTTCAATCAAAAAATACTCTTAAATTTTATGATTTTTTTAGTGATTAGCAAATTTGTAATTTCATAAATGATATAAAATGCCACAAGAAAGGATTTTCTTTGATTTGGAACAATTGGTTTGGAAATTGAATTTTAAAATCAAGTAAGTTTTCCATTTATACTAAGTGACAGTCTTTTGTTTGGTTATGTAAACATCGACTATAGACAATCTCTTTTTTGACCTGACTCACCTGTTAACACCAATAATTTTTTATTGTTTTTACATTGCTAAAACTTTACCATGAACAAAAGCCAAAATTGCTCTTTTCTCAAAATAATAGTAGCTCTGCAGACAATATCAATACTCTTGGTCATCCATTCTTCTAATTACCAAGTTAATGAAATTTATTCAAATGAATCATCATCCAAAAAATATAATACTTTTTACCTTTTCATGATTCAATGTAAACGAGAACATTATTATTTAGAGAAGATACCTTATAGAAAAAACAAAATTAAGTGGAGAAGACAATGGGAGCTCATAATTAAATTTTAAAAGCATGAATTTCTTGTTTTGCTAATTTTATTGTTGAGTGGTGATATTGAGACTAATCCCGGCCCAAAACATATAGATATTGCAACTAGTAACCAATTTAATGCGATTGACTTACCTTGTACATCTACAGGTATATACAAACAGCCACAATACAACCGTGATGAAAGGTATATTAGACCAACCTATAAATACGTGGATTCCCCACAACTGGAGATGACTTTAACTCAATCAACACAAGACAACATAAGCCTATATGATGGTATCTCTCTTAAGGAATGTGCCTTAAATGATACACTCAATGAATCTCAACATGAAAGGCAACTAGATGATAAATATGAAAAATGTGTTATGTGCAACAAAAGATTTACTAAAAGGGCAATAATTATTCATAAGAAAAAGTGCTTAAATGTTTCATTAGAAAGCTACTGTGCCTCTGTTGAATCTAAAACCAAATTTATACCTTCCCCAAAGAAAACCCAATACAATAAACAGAAAAAAGGAAATATTACTAGAAAAGAGGAAAATAAACCATGTCCAATATGTGGAAAACTTTATAAAGGAATATCGGGGATCAATATACATATCAGCAGGTCTCACCCGGATGAGCACAGGACCAGAATAACGGAGCGACAAGTTTCTTGGAATAATAATCGTAGAGAAGCAATGAAAACAGACATTGTAGAAGATAAGAACAAACATGAATTGAATAACTCTACATCATTAGACTATGGAGCAAACGAAAAATCGACTACGGACTCAAAAAACAAACATAAAAAATTTGAAGAATATAAAGAAAAATTGTCTGTTTGGAAACAAGAGTTTGAGCAAATTTTAAACACAGAGGACTTTTATCAAAAGGTTGAAAAGTTTGTAATGTTTTTAAACAATGCAATTCATTCTTTACCTGGTCCAAAACATCCGCGGCAAAGAAATATTTTCTCCTAAGAAAACGAAACAAGGCATTTAATATCCAACTATCTCACAAAAGATCAAGTAATCCGGAAAGATCAAGCAAACGGAACCGAGAGAAGAGGCGAGAAAAATATGAGTTTGAACTAACTCAATTCTTATATTACAATCAAAGGAAGAAGGCTATTCGTTCTGTTTTAAAAAACAACAAGGAGTTTTGTACTGTAGATCCTGAAAAAGTATTTAATTATTTTTCAACACAATTTTCTAATCCTAATAACTGTGAATGTGCCTCATACAATAATGAAAATCCATGTACGATTGGTAATGAAATTTTGTTTGAAAATACATTGATTGTTTCAAAAGAAGAAATACAAAATGCCGTTAGAAAAATATCCGTAGACACAGCTCCAGGACCTGACGGTGTTTTGGTGCGAGCTGTTAAACATGAAACTTGCTTTGAAATACTTTCTTTAATAGCCAATAGAATGCTACAATGCTCTGAGGTCCCACCTTGTTTTACGAAAGCGAGAACTGTTTTAATATATAAGGGAGGCGATAAGAATAATTTAAGTAATTGGCGACCTATTACTATTTGTTCTGTTTTAAGACGTATTATTGAACGCGTTCTTGACAAAAAACTAAGAGAGACAGTCGAATTTAATGAACATCAAAGAGGTTTCACCAACATGCCAGGGACTCTAATTAATACATCAATTTTAAACTCAATTTTAAAATGTTCTAAAGAAAGAAAAAGTGATGTTACAGTAATATTTTTAGACATTCGGAAAGCATTTGACAACATTGGCCATAACCACTTAGAGAAAGTATTGAAATCAAAATTTTTACACCCAAAATTAGCAGATCTTATTATGAAACTTCAGAAGAAAAATTCCACTCAAGTTGAAATAAATTATAGGAAAACAAAACCAATTGAAATCAATCGTGGAGTGATGCAAGGTTCTCCGCTGTCTCCGGCACTATATAATTTAGCGACAAACCATATATTGCAAGAAATTAGCAACCATAATAATTCTGAAAAGTTTGGATATTCTTTAGTCCCTGGCCTCCCAAATATTACAGTACTCGGTTTTGCAGATGATACAGTGATTATTGGAAAATCGAGAGAAGCTGCAACTACACTTGCCGAACTGTCTATCAAAAGATTTAGAGAAATTGGACTAGAGATAAATCTTGATAAATGTAAAAGTATTTGCATTACAAATGGCTTACTTCATGAAGAACCAATTCATCTGCAAGAAAACGGAAAAATAGAAACAATTAAAAGAGATGAATTAATTAAATATCTTGGGTTGTCATACAATGATGAATGTATATTTAACCCTCAAGGCATAATGAAAGAGTTAAAAATTAAGTTTGATTTACTTGTCTCGACACCATTGCTCAAACCAGATCAAAAATTCAACATCATATCTTCATCCATTTGTCCAAGCCTCATATATCCATTCCAATCCATATCACCAACTAAGATACCTAAATCTTTTGTATCAGATGCAGACAGAATAATAAAAAGTTCACTTAAGGCCATACTTCAACTGCCCACAGATGTACCCGATAGTATGTTGTACTCTAATAGTGAATACAAGGGTTTAGGTTTATTTAGGGTCAAATGGGAAATATTTCTTCAATACATAAATGCTTGCCAGTGTTTAGACAAAAATGAAAATACTTACATTTCAAATACAAGAGACCTTAAGTCAGAAATAGAATACTGCCTGGCAAGCTTAGGTATTACAAGGGAACCAGCCTTATTGAAGAAGAATGTGGATGAAATTGATGTGAAAAAGACGAGGAAAAGCCTTCGTACAAGAGAATATGAATCTTGGTGCTCACTTAACCATAAAGGAAAAGGGGTCGATTTATTCATGGAGTACCCACCAGCAAACAGTTGGATTAAAAATAAAGGAGATCTAACCTGTGGTGAATGGCGAGAAGCTATTAAAATGACTGCAAACGTCATACCAGTCAGAACTATTCCGGGTAGGTCCCAGGACGGAAACCACTGCCGACATTGTCGGAGTGAGTATGAAACCCTTGCACATGTCCTGGGATCTTGCCCGTTCAACGAAAACTTAATAAATGCCAGACACCACAGAGTTAGATCAATGATCGCCGAATCCCTCCGACGACTTAAATTTAATGTCTTTGAAGAGGTTCATGGCCTTTCAGAAAACGGGGGCACAAGAAGAATTGACATTATAGCAATAAAAGAGGGATCAAAACTAGGCACTATTATAGATCCAACTATTCGATTCGAGAAAAACCATAACCAACCAAGACGTACAAAATGAAAAACAAATTATCTATACCCCAACAATACCATATTATAAAGAAAAATACGATTTAGAAAATATAAACATTATGGGAATACTAATTGGAGCAAGAGGAACTATACCAAAATCATTTGTGACCTTTTGCAAACAATTCGGACTCTCAACCAAAATTATTTCCCAAATTTCAAGTAGTGTTTTAAAAGATTCAATCAAAATTGTGAGACACCATCTATATTCAAATGTTTAGTGTTTAGGATACATTAAGTTCTAAAATATCTAAATTTTTCAAGCATTGTAAACTTTAAGAAAATTGTATAGTATTCTTTGTTTTAATGGCAACCCCAAATGTAGGGAAGTGTTGTTCTATATTGAATAAAGATATATAATATAAACATTCAGTTCAATTTATTCTCAGTATCATAAATTTAGTACAGCTGCCATTATTACTATTTGTTTATTAAATAGGACAGAAATACACTAGACTGCTTAATAAATATTTAATTTATTTAAATTAATTACATTTAATATAGTATTGTAGGCTATAATACTTATACTGTATGTATTTTCTATGATCTGCCTACAAGCAGTGCAAGCTCAGCCACATCAGAGGGGAGGGGGATTTGGACTCTGGATGCAACACTGGAATTATTTAGGTGTCGGTTGTTTTCTAATATTAAATTTTAAAATGGTGAGCTAGGTTGGGAATATTTTCAACTTAAGTAGGTGAGTGAAAAAATCTTAAGCTTTAGCTGCCACCCCAATAGGGAAGGAGAGGAACATTAGCATAACACAATATTTGTTACCTCATTCTAATGAATTTCGATAGTGCTATAGTACTCAAAGCTTGATTGGATAACCCATTCCAAGAACAAACACCAATAGCCAGTTGTGGGAACCAAATTCTAATATCATAATTTTTATTGTTATCTGTCATCTTGTAAAGTTTTAAATTTTTATTTAAATATATATATATATATATATATAAAGATTATTTATTAAATAAATTAACACCTTTTCCCTTCATTGAGGAAGTTGCAAAAATACAAAGGATATAAAAAAACAAACTATTAAATTTTGATGATATGAAATTTTGAAGTTAAATTTTAGTATTTTGAATATAAATGATTTCTTAAATTTGCAACAGAGTGCTTGATCGTTAATATATTAATTTTTTAGACCAAATTTCTTCCAGAACGCCTGGGTTAATGTTGGAATCGTCCCCTGGATCCAATAAATAATCCAATGACTTCAAATTTAGTCATTTTATACTTTTCTTTAAGGTATTGGACTGTCGGCTCATACATAAGACATAACTTAAACTTTGTATATGTGTTTGTTAAAAACTATATTTTAGTAAAAACTACTTTGTGTAGCAGTTGCCTGAATGTAGAGCTGGTCTGGGACAGGATGGGCATCTAAACCGAAACTCAATTCTACAACTGTTTGCGCTTCTGCTCATAAAACAGGATCAACAGCCTCTGGAAGCCCAACCTTTACTGCTCCCTTATTCCGGCTATTATCCCTCCTACAGAAAATGTGATCAAAATAGTTATCCTCCTAACCTCGTTCAATTTTGTTCTTATGCAAAAAGTTTGTTCTCTCATTTTTGTTACTTATATTGAAATATTAAGGTCGATTAATACTTAACACTCAGTACACCTTTAATTTTTCTTTTCTTTTTGGCCTATAGAGAATAGTTATTTTTTTACAGGTTTTTTCCACGAAACCAAAATATTTGGTTAAAAACTGGCTCGTTCACTTAAAATTGGGAAATAAAAAAGTTTATTAAGGGTATCGTCAATAAATTAAATTAAATTTTCATTAATTACATCAGTCCTCAAATAACATCCTAGAGGACCCCTATATATTACCTATCCAATTCAGATCTTAATTATATTTGGTCAGTACATACTGAACAGAATTTTAATGCTTGATAAACCATTGTGGTAAATTGTACTATAACATTTTGTAACGTAATGCTTTATTAATCCCATGATTAATTTTTTTCTTTTATAACCAGAAAAATATTGTAATTTCTCCATTTTACGGACTTACATAAATATATATTCATAAGGTTAAAAAAAAAAAAAAAAAAAAAAAAAAAAAATTAAAGAGAACTAACAGCCATTGGAGTCTCTGTTACAAAAGTGAAATTCGATAAATTGTTTTAAAACAAAAATTATTATTAAAGAATTTTTATTTGAGAATGCGGTTGAAATAAATAGCACTTAATTAGAAAATATAATGTTGTTGTTTTTATTTTTTACTAAAAGACCGAACCCAGATTTCTCTTTTGATGATAGAAAAGACTAGGTCTTGTCTCTAATAATTCAGATTTATGAGTTAGCTTTACTTTTCTACTGAAACATATTGTATGATTTTGGAAAGACGGTTTAACAGGAGTAGCATTATCAATATCTTTACCATTATTATTATCTTTGGCAATCGCATTTAAAAAAAGTATGCAATAGAGTAGGTACATTTAATTAGAAATTTTTATCATGTAACAGTTTTTTTTTTATCTTTACATCTCGTATGTACTTTTTATTGAAAAAATCCACTGAGGTAAATGAAATTTTGCTATCTACTTAAAGAAAACGTATTTATATTTTACAGTAAGTCATAAACATAGGTGTTGAAGGTATGCAGCAGTAAAGCATCCGAATGTAACCCCTGTTTATACAGGACACTTGCAAGGCGATTGTAAAACTGTCTGGGGATTTAGGGATTACGTTTATACAATGCTAGATAATAAGTGTTTTTGGTAGGATTGCTTTGAACAAATTCTATTTAAATTCAACAATTTTGATGAAAAAAAAAAACAAGAATTTATAACTAATTTCATAGCTTTAATCTTGATATTAGGATTTACATACTTTATATATGATGACATTATATTTAAATGTCCATAATTTATATTACATGTTATTGGTAGTAATTATTCTTATACAAATTGTAGTAACATGAAAACTCTTTTTTTTAACTCAAATTATCATGCATAGTGTATAAAAAAAAAAAAAAAAAAAAAAAAAAAAAAAAAAAAAAAAAAAAAAAAAAAAAAAAAAAAAAAAAACTAAGAAAGCCATCTCAGAAATAGCACTTATTAGCTACTAAATCTTATTCGGTGCAAATTAAAGTAGGTTTAGAAAACTTTTGAATTGTTTTTTTATTTGACCATGTAACCTGGCCTAAGTCTTTACAAATCAATCTAGTAATGGAGTCCAAATTGCCTTACTTTCATCCCCCGTATCAATTATAAGTAGGTACTATTTACTTGTCATTATATTCCCGAGATTTAAAGGCGTCGCCAAGAAAGGCACAAATATAGGCACATGCACAGGTTTATCGATTTAAAGGCGTCACCAAGAAAGGCACATGCACAGTTGTGACGCTTTAGAGGCACAAGCACAGGTACATGCACAGGTCTAACGATTTAAATACGTTACTAAGAAAGGCACAGGCACAGGCACTTGCACGGTTGTGACAATTTAAAGGCGTTACTAAGAGAGGCACAGGCACAGGCACTTGCACGGTTGTGACAATTTAAAGGCGTTACTAAGAAAGGCACAGGCACAGGCACTTGCACGGTTGTGACAATTTAAAGGCGTTACTAAGAGAGGCACTTGCACAGGTGTGACAATTTAAAGACGTTACTAAGAAAGGAACATTAAAGACGTTACTAAGAAAGGAACAGGCATAGGCACGCACAGGTGTGGTGATTTAAACTCGTTACTAAGAAAGGCACAGGTGCAGGCACTTGCACAGGTGTGACAATTTAAAGGTGTTACTAAGAAAGGCACAGGCATAGGTACTTGCACAGGTGTGACAATTTAAAGTCGGTACTAAGAAAGGCACAGGCACAGGCACTTGCACAGGTGTGACAATTTAAAGGCGTTACTAAGAAAGGCATAGGTACAGGCACTTGCACAGGTGTGACGATTTAAAGGCATCACCAACAAAGTCACAAGCACAAGCAATTGCACAGGCGTGACCCTTTAAAAAATGCGTAACCAAACAAACTTAATGGACGTGATGATGATTAAGGCAAAATATAGTAATTTTCACTCAATGACGCAATTCTGTTTCATAAAAGAAATATAAGCTACATAACTATATGTTAAATATGTATATACAATAAATATACAGCTATATAAACTTAAATCTAAGTTTATTGTTACATTTTAATTTATTTCACAATTTAAATTGCTTATTTTGTGTTACGTGTTTGCGTTACTAGCCTATATTGATAATATATATATTTTACTTTACAAGTGAAATAAATTATTGTTTCATACAGCATTAAAATAAAATATAAAACGCTTGTGGGTTTGCTTTAACCAAAAGGTCTTTTATTGGTGGAGAATATAAAAAAGCAATTCGGTCCAATTAATGTAAAAACAGATGTTCGATTTCCACCAGCGCCCAGTTGGACTGGCCACAATAATGCTGCAACATTGCATTAGGATGTGGTCCAATAATCAACCGATATTAATTAAAATTAAATATGCTATTATGCTTTTTCGATGGACTGTCATTTTATTTTAATAATCCTAATATTAATAACTGTGGAGTGTGCTCTCTACATGATTTCAATCTACCAACAGGATCCTCATTTATTCTATCTTAAATATGAATTTGATCTCGGCATTTCGACAAAATCAAAATTATTTATTTTAGCGATATATGAATATAAATAGCAACGTCCAATGATACAAATATATTTATTTATATTACTAACTAACAATACCATTATCATAGTTCTTTTTAGATAGAATAAATGATCCACAAATTCTTGTACATCATAAATTATTATGGCAAATTATTATGTTTTTATGTGACAGTTCTCGGTATACAGGGTGTCTAGCTTCGACTGTCCGAATTTCGAAGTTTTCGATGTTTTTCAGCAAGTCAAAAGAAACAAAAAAATCATGTAAACATATGTCCTAAAATGCTTCGTTAACCCCCTAGCCGGCATAAATGTTTTTTCCATAACGGAAGGATGGATTGGGTTCATTTGGCATGGACCTTTATTATAACAATGTTTATAAAAAAACATTTTTCCATCGTGTATTTTCAAAATGGCGGCAATTGAAAAATTTTAATCTCAAATATATTAAAAACGGCAAATTTTATAAAAAATTTACAAGAAAACAAAAAAGTTGCAAAATTAAACTATTTGGTACCAAGTTTGTAATGATCTGAAATAATATAATTGAGTTATTGAGATGTTTGTGCAAAAAACATTATATATAACCTGAATTTTTGTAGCAGTATGTGATTTCGTGAGCTAATATGTTGGTTTAACTATTCAATGTACAGTATACTTATTGGTTCTCAATGTCATGATTTTTAGTATAATTTCGGTCATGATGCTTGTGAGAGGAATTTTATTCTGAACGTGAAATTAATTCATTATTGTATTTGAAATAATTTTGTTCGAAGCCTGTTTTGGTGAGTTAAATTAGTTTGTCTATTGATTTATGATTGAAATTTTTTGT